>LPNX010818093.1:118896-165086 GCA_001517045.1 Pseudotsuga menziesii | reverse complement strand
AAGTACTTCCATAGGTCCTCTGAAGTCCGAACAAGTTAACCCTGTCCAGTTCACTGGGCTCACTTGATAAAAACCACTAAGTACAACTTAGGTGGTAACAAGGTGTAGCCTCAGGTTTATCCGTAGGTTTCTCAATGCGCAAAGGGGTTCTTGGTGGATCAGGTTCTTTGCCTGGGTTGGGTTGTGACGAAGAATAATCTTTCACACGCGTCACAACTTTCGTGGCACGGACCATATTAATGCACCCATGACCACTAGTTTCAGGTGGATATTCATCACTAGATTGATCATGGGACTTCAAGTTCATATTCTGGTTATGCGGTAAAGGGTTCGTTAACACAGCTGGGCCCTGTGCTATGAACTTCGAAGCTTCATCCATCCTAGGGCACAAGTAAGTGAGGTGATCGTCCTTACAAATCTTGCAAGGAAACATAACCTTATGCTTATTCTGCTTGTCCCCTCCAGCATTTTTATTGTTCTTGTCATTATTATTGGCGTTCTCATTTTTATTCCCATCCTTCTTATTATTATTGTTTTTACCCTTTTTTCGATTCCGTCCGGGTTGCTGGTTACCCTTCTGGTCGGACGATTGCACAGCAAGTACATTCGTCGTTTGGGCAGGCTGAGACAAAGCCGTAGCTTGTCCCGAGGCAAATTGGTTGATAGACAACTAAGCAACTTGTTTCGCAACCGAACCTACAGGTTTCTTACTTGCACTACCCACAATGCCATCGGCATGTGGTCTAGGTTTGACCTTGGGATCGAAACTAGAACGGAGGAGCGTTAGGTATAATCTCATATAACAAACCAGACTGAGCATAGATCAAGTCTAGTTCCTGCGCCCTAAAGATGGCTTGTTCCTCATTCTGCACTCCAGATGTGGAAACATCCTTCGAAATATATGGCAATAAATATTTGAGGAACCACTCAAGGAGGAATTTCAGCGGTATAAAGGCTTTGATTAATCTCTTCCGTCTACGCCACTCCTGAATATGATCAAAAATATGGGTGGCTTTATCTTGCCGAAATGTCGACAAGAGTTCAATACCAACATCATAACGCACTGGTAGCTGGAATTGATTAAGGAAAGTCATCGCAAGATCATCGAACAAAGTAAAGGCACCCCTAGGTAACTCTATATACCATTTCACCGCAGGCCCTGTAAGGGTGCATTGAAATAGTCTCAAACGGACTGAGTCCTGATGCAATGAATTGAAAGAGCACCATAGGTGTAATGTCGTAACGTGTTCACTTGGATCCTCTCCTGGATTTCCTTCGAACTTAGGTATGTCCGAAGGAATATTGGTAGGGACAGCCGGCCAAGCCAGGTCATGAGCCACAGGATCGTTCGTAAGTCTCGATAAGTCAAGTAAATTGAGCATCATGAGGAAAGGGAGCCTAGGATGATGAGGTCTAGGGACCACTCCCTGGTTCATATGGGATTGATTACCACCATGACCTTGGCCATAGTGACCTCCTCCTGTATGACCCATATAGGGTGGCGCGGAAGTAGCATAATGAGGTGGACCTTGACTAGTAGGAGCTACAAAGCCATAGTTGGGAGAGTAAGTAGGTTGTGAATACCTACCTCCATAAGGTGCAGAGACCTGTCCATATTGCGCCCCATAGTAGGTTCCATAGATCATCGCTTGCGATGCCCCATGAGACACTCCATAGGTAGGTACATACGTTCCGGAAGTAGGAATATACATGCCGAAAGTAGGGATATATGTTGAGGAAGTCGCAACCTGACCTCTAGAAACATGAACATAACCTCCCGAAACTACGGGTGGTATGTAGGCTTGAGACACAATAGGTCTAGTAATCGCAGTATGGATCTGACTCGTAGCTACATGCCGACTTGAAGGACCACGTGAGTAAGGTGGAGGATTTGCATTTGAAGAACTCGGAAGCGAGGATGAAGGAATCTCGGTAATAAGATATGTGCTGGTTCCTATCGTCACTCGTCTAGAACCTGGTATCGCTATGGGATCACTAACTCTAGACCTAGTAGGTATATAAGATGTAGCTTCCATCACTGGGATGGAAGGTGCAATGTGACTAGTACTCCCAAACCTCTCCGCAAGGTAAGGCATGGGAATGCCCCCAGGCATAGTGTTAGGGTCAAAGTCGGATTCAACATGAAATGTCAAATCATGCATAGGAAAACCAATCGTAGCATAACTACCATAGCTGGTACTAGGAGTGTCAAAGTGAGGCTCAGCATCTTCCGGCATTCCATACCGGTAGCGTGTCAATGGGGAATCAGCCCTAGGGTGAGTAGTTCTATCATGTAAAGATCCTATCTGGGAAATCACAGGACCGAACTTAGCTAGGTCAGGTGAGGAATCGTATGTAGGATTAAGTTCCCCATCGTCAATACGAACAGGAGGAGGTGGCTCAGGAATAATCTCTGAATGATCCTCCATGGTGTGTGAATCAGTGTGTGACATAGTCCTCCTGGACCGTCTAGGTCCCTCTCCCAAAGGAGGAGGAGAAGTGGAAGGCAGAAGTCTTGCTAACCAATGAGAATGGCGTGGAACCGCACCCGACTCCACAATGACTCAACAAAAAAGCAAAGACTCTCTATTTACATTAACCCTAGGCCAACTAACGTACACAGAGCAATCACTATAAAATCTAAAGCCAAAAGCAAGCAAACAAGGGATGGATAAGTGAGCTCCTGAATGTGGCCAATATGTCTCACCTAGGAGAGGCTTGAGAGGCCCTTGTCACTACAAGTGGAGGTTCGAAACCAATTATTGTGGCCCTCAGCTTCAACGCGTAAAGCGACTGTGCTGTCCGACCCCAACCTGGCTGGGACACATGCAGAATAACCTCTACACGTACCCCCTCGATATCCTAGGTAAGGTCACTAAGGTCACCTCAATATAATCAATGCTCAGGCAGACAGTTGCAGGCGGGATTGACCGTATGGGCAGGGTAGCAAAGCCCGAAGGTCCCTAAAGAGCCCCCAGATACGAATACAATCCTGGCTATATCACCGGTGCTACACAGTTCTCGACCAGGTGTTATCCCAATCAACAACCGCTCACACTGCCTAGTGCTTGACTCCCTTTTGAGAGGAGCTTCCTGAGAACGCTGGTTATACCAAGGATTTCACACACTCCCTGGACAGACACCTAGTTGTTGTTGTTTAGTGATCTTGGAGAATTAACTTTCAATGAACTATTCCAAGATCCTAAAACCTAAGCTTGTTGGTGCACCCTAGAAAAGAAAAGAGTGTAATTCATTTTATTTAGCGTTTATTTTAGTTTGGATTTATTACTCAAAAATAGGATATGGTCGTGCAACTAGTGGTGTTATGACGCAACAAGAAGTAAAATGCACACCTAACAATTAATGCAAATGCATTATGTCCATGAAAATAGGGTATGCGTACTACGTGAATGCACAATTTCCTCTTCAAATGCTGAATGCAAATTTCCCTATATGAAGTCCTAACTATTAGTCCAAAGCAAATCTAGATCTAATGCAAGTAGAATGCAAAATGCATAATGCAATGCATGATGATAAGCAAATATTTTGGATTTTTTGAAAATAAAGAGATACAAAAAGAAAAAGAATGATTCTGACCACCCAGACTCTGCAAGCATACATAGACAGCATTCCAGCAAAGCACTAAGGCAAAAGGACTCTAATGCACTAATCTCAAACAAAAAATCAAAGATTCCACGACAAGAACTTTCCTAAAAGAAAAAATTTAGGCTTAAAAAAAACGTTTCTGGTAAAAAACAAAGGTATCAACAAACTCAGGCAGTGCCAAAGGAGACTCAGCAACTAACAGCATTCACTCAGCAATCCACTATCTTTCACAAAAAGGTAAAAACCAGGGTATACGTGACTGTGCGTAGTAAACCCACGTGTATACACGGAAATCCCAGGGGAAACCGCGTGTATACGCGACTATAAGTGACAAACCCGCATACATGAAGAAAAAGATGCACAAATTCAAGGTAAACAGACAGGCTGAGACTAAATTCACACTAATCAGGCTCTACCCAGCATACATGCCCCCATACCCGACACAGAAACAAGAGAGAGAGAGAGCAATTCAAATACATTGAATTCCAAGAGATCAACCCCCAAAGGACAATTACTAGGAACTCCCCAGCAGAGTTGCCAATTCTGTTATGGAGAGAAATTCCTATGGCTTGGGGTACCACAACAGACAGCTAGACTCCAGAAATCAATCTTTCCCAATATGCAATAGAAATAAAAACATCTAACACTAAAGGATCGAACCTCGTACCTTATTCCAGACGGTTGAAGTAGATCCCCATTGTGCTTTCCAATCTTCAGCTTGAATTGTTATAGCACGTCCTCAACAACAAGTAAACAATACAAGCATACTATATTTCATGGTTTTAGATCTATTCTAGCATATATAATCAATAATGTATAAGCATTTGACATATTCCAATGGATACAATATTCATTCAAATACACATTATTGGATAGGAAAAGATATTTCTATTAATATGAATCAGAGATTACAAGTGACAACCTCTGACAGCACATCTGCGAACCGGAGAAACTGAATCCCCCACTTGGGCCTCCACCACCTCAATCCTCCATCACTTCGATAGCAAGCTTACTAGCAAAAGGCAAGCTTGGGAAGAACACAACAGTGCTCCAAGGGACAAAGGTATGCAGACTCAAGCATAAGTTTTGGCAACAATGGACTATAGTTTCGTTGCTCTCAATTCTCTCTTATGCTTTCAATGTTTCAAAGGGTTCCTTATATAGCTTTTCAAATGGGTACTGAAAGGTCGAATCCGTGCAATCTCAAGGCATATGGAATTCCAGGAGTCATATGAGTCGGATCCAAGTCAAGGAACGCTCCAAAGGATTTTGGATTATGCACACATCCCAATGTACGCGACTATAGAGGGAATATCCGCGTATGTATGCGGTTATCGGGGAAAAGGCCGCGTATATCATTTTTCGAATGTTTTTAGGGATGGTCAATGATACATCAAAAGACAACAAGTGGTCCATACAGGCTAATGAGTCTGCAGAGGGACAGGGGAATGCCATACAATGTGTGATTCACCTAGTGTGGTGAAATCCGCTATAATAGTGAAATCCTATAAGTTTCTTGCATGTAGTCCTATACGCCCATAATACAGCGTTAACTCTGAGGTCCCAATCATTCCTTTAGCTATTGCAGATCTTAGTAAGAGCAATTTCTAAAATATTGTTAAAGGCCTCCACCGTACCATTAGCTTGTGGGTGGTAGGGAGTGCTATTATGGTGTTGTATCTGGAATTCCTCCGTCAAGGCCTCAATAGTGTGGTTCAAGAAATGGGTGCCTTGATCGCTCATCAAAATTACTGGACATCTGTTGTACAGGATAATTCACCTAATAACCTAGGTCTGGGGGGTTACCAACATACTCATTACTTGCAGACAGTTTGACTCTAAAAGTACATAATAGGAAATAGGAAAGTAGAAGGACTTACTTGTATTAAACGAAGGCTGATCCTTGCTATCTTCTCCCTCTCTGATCCACTTCCAAAGTCTCCAGGATAGCTCCTCCTTCACCTGTTAATAAACACTTCTCCAGATACAACATGGTTCACATATATAGATGCAGGTTAGGCAAATCATATATCATATTGAAATGTAAACATTTACCAATCCACAAGATATGAAACATATATGGAAGAAGTAATATCTTTATTAACAATAATAGAAATAGTTTAGGTTACAACCCAATGTCTGAACAAGGACTCCTCTGTCACCAAAGGACTCTGAGTTTCTCTGCTCCAAAGATTTCTGTAGACAATCCACCAGCATAACTTTGCTCTCCAAGTATGACCCCCCAACACCCTCCCCAAGGCCTCTATTTATATGGATGAAATGAGGCTGTTCTCGAAGGTTAGGGAGGTTGTGGCAGTTAAGAAGATTAAGTTAAATGAGTAAACTAATCTTCCATTATCATGTGGTTTTATATTTTAATGTTGAGGAAACCATTCGCGGGTCTGTAGTAGAGCAACCCGCGAATGATTCGCGACTATATAGAAGAGAAACCCGTGAATATAAGGATTCGCAACTTGCTGTATATGAGACTCGCGAATGATGCGCGAGTTGTCAATATAGAGAGTCGCGAATACAACTCAAAATGACAAAATGGCAAAGTAACCAGCTGGGTATATGTTGTAAAGGAAAGTGCCCTATGGCTAGGGTTTAAGAGGCCATCAACGTACTGGGGTTAAAAGAGATATGCACAATGTTCAGCAAGTTTCAGAGATGAGAAAGGTCCACACCTGATTAACTGAAGGCTGGTCCAAGCTTTCTCTTCAATCCTCTTCTTTCTCCTCTCGCTCCAAGAGACCTGCAAAACAAGTTATACCTTCCTCAAGCCATTATGACCACATATAAACAAATGATAATCAAATAAATCTGAAATAATAATCTGATTAACATCATAATCTGAACATAAACAGAGATTCAATCACACATCGAACAATGATTTGGGAAGAAGAAGGACATCACATCTTTATTAATCTTGAAAACAAGTACAGATATACCTTCTCTTCAAGTTTGGCACCTCACGAAACCTTGATCTGGATCTGCTGCTTCTCTTCTCCAAAGAGCTCAGCCTCCAAGCTCTGCAACACTAAGGGAAGACCTCCAGGGAAAAGGTGTAGGCAAACAGAGTCCCGATTCCTCCAGCATAACAATGCATAAATTCCAAGTCCCCTTTCATGGACCTCCCTACCTCTATTTATATGATGAAGAAGAGTTAGGGGCGAAGCCAAAGTGGTTACAACTGAAGGAGTCAGTTGTATAACTACCCAAACTAACTCAAAAGGTGTGTTTTTATGTTTTAATGTTGAGAAACAGATGCGCGACTATGAAGGAGAGAAACCTGCGCATGATACGCGAGTTTACACAAGAGAAACCCGCGAATATATGCATGCGCGACTTGCAAAACACAAGAGTCGTGAGTGATGCGCGGGTTGGACATAAGGAGAGTCACGCATACACAAAAAAATGCATTTTTAAGGCATTTCTGTGCATTTTCAGACTTTGGTGTCTTCTAGAAAGTTTTAGCTAACTGAAATTCCTTTCCAATGACGTAGAAATCAGGTCAAACGGAGTTACAGAACTCAAGATATGGGTCCTCCAAGATAGGTGTTTTTTCAGTGACTTTCATGAAGTGCCGACATGCGACGAAATCGTGGGAAAGTGGTCATAGGCAGAGATGTGTCATTTTGAGCTATAACAGATGCCCCCTAATGTGTGAGGTTAGAGGGGAAGATGATAGCCGAAATACATTATAAAGGAAACAACTGAGTATGGAGAGAGCAGAGAAACCAAGATCGAAAGGATCGAGTGAAGGTACCTGTAAGAGAGATAAATGTCAGAAAAACTGATCTCTGGAACATATACGTCCATATACAAAACATCGCCATAAAGATACAGGCGGATCCAACATATGTATAACTGATGAAACTATCATGGTCGCTCAATATGCAAAAAGGTGCCATATCAAATCTAAAGGAGCCATGGCCACGAATGAACAAGGTGGATCCATGCTCAACAATCGATCATAGCCACAAAAATACAAGGTGGATCTATGTCTCAGCAAAATGTCATATAAAGTATAACAAGGTCTTGCGCAACTTGGGCAATAGCAAAAAGATGGCAATGCTATTCTCGGCCCAAGGTCTTCAATCCAAACCGCCCAAAAAAGGTACGAATCCTAACCATGCGAATAAAGGAGTTGAAGTCGAACATGGAGGAAACCGTTTGATTACCGATCAATAATGAGAAGCGTTAACAAACGCGAGGGAAACCACCATTAATGAAAATGGTCCCCAAGGTACCTAGTACATTCTAACAAGTGTGATTACAAGGACTTGAAGTCGAACACTTGAAGAATCCATCGAGTATGAGACATTAAGGTATTCCCACTACCCAATAGCGAGGGAAATTGCCACTAATGACAACAATCCCCAAGGTACTGTCATAAAACTCTAAATCTCATTCCCAGAGCAAGATGTGTTGCAGTCGATAGGAAGAGATCCGTTGGAAGGAAGGCATTAAGGCATCCTTCATCATCCAACACGAGGTAGCTCAAAGACTAATTGGATCTGGAATTGGTACTGAATTTCACAAAAAGGACCACTGAAGACATGATGTAATGAAATGATACCAGGGACTGGCCGACACAAAAGGTCAAGGCAACTGCAGAATGGCCGACAAAGGTTTAATCCTTGAACAGTGAGCATGACACAAAAGTGACTTAGGCAGCTTCTGACACAAAAGGACCAACGAAACAAATCTACAATGTAGGAGACATTGACAGATTCCCCATAGAATTGGAAAAAAGACCAACTGGAGGAGTAAGAAACTCTGAATCAAGATAAGGTCGAAATACTAGGGCCCAACTGTTGAGAGACTCAAAACTGGTGCTTTGTTCAAGGAAACAAGACTTGCTGCCAAGATGTAAAAAGACATGGAAATAAACCTTCCCCTTCCCCTCTTTCTTGTAAAGGTTTAACGAGTCCAAGAAAGCAAACTCGGGACCATCTTCATTTTTTGTCAAGCTTGAAGAAAAGAAAGAAGAATGCTTGATAAGGCACTAATTTGTGGATTTTACGAGCCCGAACTAGTACATGCTCGATGGTGTTTTCATAGTTTAGAGAGTCTGAAAACTCCAAAGAAGACTCCAGGGGGGTCCTTTTTCATACAATTTAGTCTCCTGAGGCCGAAAAAATATAAAACAAACCAGAGAAGAACTCTCTTAACTTTCGAAGAAGAAAAGGTGCACCTTTTTCATAATTAGTCAGGAAGGTCTGAAAAAGGTTAAATTACCACCTACCCCATGCTCCTTCAAAAGCAGCATATACAGCCTGAGTTTGACGAGTGTGAAGGAAGGCAAGATCACTCAGAAAGATCCATTTGGTTACGAGAAATGGGGCTTACAACAATAAACTCGATACTTTGTTCTTTAGGGTTTAACGAGCATGACAAAGACATAAAGTACACTCGGAATCTTTTTCATGTTTTGGTCCAGAGCACGAAAAAGAGAAAACTAAGCTCATACCGGGGGTTCCTTTTCCGTAAGTTTAGTCCCTCAGGTCCGAAAAAGAGATAAACCTATGCCTGAGAATACTCTTCTCAATTCAGTAGAAAAGAGAGGGATCCTTTCTCGTATTATTCCACATGGTCTGAGAAAGAGATAACCTACCACCAATGTGGATGCCCATTCACATATTCTTAACAAGCCTGAATGGACAAGTTTACGCGGCAGTCAAGTCTATTTTAAGGAGTTAGACTTGGGCCTAAAGAAACTCATAATCTTTCCCGTGAAGTTTTAACGAGTTTGGAAAAGTCAACTCACGGCCTCCTTACTGTTTTTAACGAGCTCGAAGGAGAGCAGAAAGAATGCTCTAAATGCGAGGAGACGAGTGTCATAAACAGGCGAAACTAGTTCCAAGCACAAGGAACAAACCTATGCATAGTGCAAGGAAAGCGAGCAAGAGAAGGACACTCGGGGAAGGTCTCCTCGGGGTAAAGGGTGTCAAGTTGCAAAGGCAAAATGATACAAGGCTGGGCAATGATGAGAACAAAGATGAGGGCTTATACAACGAGCTAAAAGCGTGGAAGCCGGCATCAGGCTCATAAGCACAAGCAGGGCACATGCAAATGCAATTACAGCTTGAACAACAAGGTGAGGCTAGTAAACAGTTGTGAATCCAACTACAAATCCTGTCTCCAAGAAACAACAACATCAGGATCATATTCAAAAGAAATAATCCGATGCAGGTCACTTTAGAAGAAACACATGTGACTTTGCTATCTTCTATAAAAGGTAAAGTCAAGGCAGAATCAACCGAAGAAGATTCTATAGCACCAAGGCTGGAGGGTTTATAATCAGTAAGATAAACCTCAGAAGGAGAGAAAAAATCATCAAGGGAGATAGAGTCTGCAGGAACAAACGCAATATCCAAGGAGTCGAAAAATTCATAAGAAAAATCAAACTGATCAGGATCACTGACTTGCTTTTCAAAGGGAGAGTCAAAAAACTCAACAAGACCAACATAAGAAGAAAAGTCAGGCTTACTAGGCAAATCAGGGTTAGACTTAGTCACAACTGAACCAACATCCAAAAGAAGGTCAGACTGTATCAAAGACTCTAGGAATACTTCATCCAAAGGAAGGAAATCATCCGAGATAGGACACATATCTAAACTTTCAAATGGATCAACATAGTGGAGAGAAGGCTCTACAGTCTGTATAGGATGACTCACCCGTTCAACTGCTGGGACCAAGTCCCGAGAAGGTAAGCATGAAAACAGAGGCTGCCTCTCAGTAGCAATTGAACACAAATGACAAGAAGCCACATAGTTCACCTGTGGCGGGGTAGTGTCTACAGAAACACTGGGAATCAATAAAGGAAAGACTTGGTCTCTAGTTGTGTCAGGAGACGGATCAAGAAAATCCAACTGATCAATAGTGACAATTTATTTGCCATGAGTAAAGTACATCACATGAAAGAAACTTGACACTACAGCTTGCATGGCATAGACATAATCACGTCCAAGGAGCATATTAAAGTCCAAGGGGTCATCTATCACCATGAAGTCAACTAAGACGGTCTTCCCACCCAAAGTAACAGGAGTTTGAGCAAGAATTCCCAAGGCTACACAAGTTCTTCTATCAAACGCCAGTAACTGACTAGCAGTCGACACAAGGCTGGGACATCCCATACCTCGCCAAGCACGAGCAGAGAAAATACTAACTGAGGCTCCTTCATCAACAATGCAACGAGCAATTGTATAGGGTTCAACTTTGACCTTTATCTGGAAAGGTGCATGGGAAGGAAGGCGTGGCTCAACTAGGCTATCCCAATCAAAGGAAGCAATCTGAGAGCTTGGTGGGGGTTGATCCGAAACAAGTTCAGTGCCCCCTTGTTCAGTAAGATCTGAACTGGCAGTAAAGAAAATGTGACTAGTAGACACTTCACTCTCCAAAGGAAGAGTGGGGTTGATCGATACTGGAATCGATTCAACCACTTCATGAAAATCACTCTCCGAAGGGAGAGTGGGATTGACCAAAGATGACATTGGTTCAATCACATGAGGATCACTCTCTGAAAGAAGAGTGGAATCAACCAAATCTGATATTTGTTCGACCACTTGATCAACCAAAGGTTGAGTAGGGTGTTGAGAAACTATAGGGTGATCAGAAGAACGAAATCCATGAGTCTTGGACCACACTCTTCGCACCTATGGGATAGCAGGGCACAGATGAGTACGGTGATCTCCCTTGCATAGCACACAAGGGAACTTAAGATGATGCTTCGAACGACCAGTTTTCTCAACGGTATCAGCATGACTAGTAGTGGCTGACTGTTTGCTCTCAACATGACCTACAGAGGATGAGAGTTTGCCCCCAGCGTGAACAACAGAGGCTGGGTGACTGAGTCCAACCTCACTAAGAGAGGTTGGTTGTTGAGAGACTCGATAATGTTCAAAAACGGGATGACCATGAATCCAAACTCTTCGCACCTCCTCAATAGAAGGGCATTTATAAGTAAGATGGTCTCCCTCACAAAGCTTACAAGGAAACTTGAGCTTGTGTTTTGAACGGGTAGACTTGTCAACAGTGTCAACATGACTCGCAATGGTTGACTGGGCACCATCAACATGAACAATAGAGGTTGAATGGTTAGGATCAACATGCTTTGCAGCAGTTGAGTGTGTGCCCCCAGCGTGAACAACAGAGGCTGGGTGGACGGATCCAACTTGAACAACAGAGGTTGAATGGTTAGGATCAACATGCTTTGCAGCAGTTGAGTGTGTGCCCCCAGCGTGAACAACAGAGGCTGGGTGGACGGATCCAACTTGAACAACAGAGGTTGGATGGGGAGGTTCAACTTGAAAACCAGAGGTTGAACGAGTTCACTCAGCTTGAACACCAGAGGCTGAATGACTAGATCCAACTTGAACACCAGAGGTTGGATGGGAAGGTTCAACTTGAAAACCAGAGGTTGAACGAATGCACTCAACGTGAACACTAGAGGCTGAGTGACCGGATCCGACATGACCTGAAAAGGTTGGAAGGATCCCACCAGCTTGATCACCAGAGGCTGGATGAATAACTCCAACATGAACAACAGAGGTTGGATAGGATGGTTCAACTTGAAAACCAGAGGTTGAACAAGTGCACTCAATGTGAACACCAGAGGTTGAGTGACTAGATCCAACATGACCTGCAGAGGTTGGATGGGTGCCCCCAGCCTGAAAAACCGAGGCTGGGTGGTGAGGTTCAGCTTGACTAGTAGAGGCTGAACGGGTGCCCCCTTGCTTATGTGCTTTCTTCCTATTCCTCCTTCTTTTACTCCTTTTAGACTGCCGGTTACTAGTATCATTACTTTCACCGCATGAGGTAGAAGGAGGAGGAGAACTAACTACAGGTGAAGGGGAGACAGTGTTTTGATGCCCTTGATATAAGGAGCTTACTTGGGAAGCATCAGGAGCATTCAGGACAGTTGGAGTGGAAAAAAACCACACCGGTAGCCCTAGGGTGAATCCCGAAAGATTCAAGGTGGCCATCAAGGGAACACCAACATTCCCTGTGAGAGGAATATGACAAGGAGTTCCCATTGAAGGGATCTCTTGGTTGGTGTTCAAAGGGGTGTTAGCCATAGATTCAAAACAACAGACAAAGTCTGAGGTTGATAAGCAACCAAAATTACAAAGAATACACCTAAAGGCCCACTAAGTATAGACAAACCACACAGCACTCACTAAAAAGATCCTAGAGTCTCAAGCAATCTAAACAGGCTATAAAGATATACCTTCCAAAAGAAGGCTGATGAACAGTTACTTGGCGTCCTTGAGGGGTTCCCAGGCACAAGCGGAGGAATCACCCACCACCCTCCTGCACTTTCCACAAGGGTTACCTTCCAAGTCTATCCGAGGTGAACCAGAAATAACCTTCCGGTTTACCTGTGTATGAGCCCTAAAAGACAAGAGACTAAAGGCTACCTTGATAATACCTACTGTCTGGGGGGACAGTCGCAAGCCGAAATCATATGCATGGGCAGGGTAGCTGAGTCCGAAATTCTTCCTAGACAGAATCCCCAGATGCGCAAAAGTCCTGAGTTACGCTTTGACAAGGATTCGGAGGGTTATCTCCTCTGTCCAAGCCTCCACGCAGCCTCGTGCTTAACTCCCGTTTGAGAGGAGCTTCCCAGATACAGCGGTAGAACCAAGGATTTATCTAGTAAAAGGTCCACTACATCTGAGTTTTATAAATTGTGGGAAGTTTACACTTCCTAGCCCACAAGTCTATCCTAAGCTAGTTGGTGTATGGCCCTTAAAAAACAAAACTTACTAGTAAATTTTAAAATTATACGTTCATTTTAAAGGGTTGTTTCTTACTCAAAGGGTAAATGGCATGAAACTGATGCAGTGTTTTGACTCAAAAAATGAAACAAAATGACTAAGCAAAGAGAAATGAGATGCAAAGAAGCAAATAGCTATTCTCTTTATATTTTCAAATAACTTGAAAGCCAAAAAGATCAAATCTTTTTATATTTTTAAAATTTTCAAAAACAATGCTATGCTATGCAATCTAGACTAACAGCCTAATCTACATGCACATAAAGCAAAAATATGTTTTTGTCTTTTTCTTTTATAAAATGCAAAAGAAAAATCAGCCTATAAACTAATGGAAACAAGTCCTGAAATCAAAGCAAATAGACAACTACTTTATACCCCGAAAACAAACCCTAGGTTTCCCTAAAGTTGAATATAAACCTCTTTTAAAAGGAAAGATTACAAAAGTAAACAAGCCAACACTTTGGAATGAAAAGACTGAGCATAAAGACTGACATAAACAAAGGTCAAGAAGTCCCAAGCATCAATCTAACCTACAAACAAAGGCTTCTCAGTACCTTGTCCAACAAGGTCAAACCAAAGAAAGAAGTAGGGGGAAAAGCAAGAAATAAAAGTTCTTTTTTAATTTTCTTTTATAAGTACAAAAGAAAAACTACCTACAAAGAAAAGCATGCAGATAAAAAGAACAAAGCAAAAGGAACTTTGCTATACAACCACCCCACAAAATCTAGAACCAACTAAAGTCAGCATAAACCCTACTTGGAAGAAAGGCTTGTATAAGGGACAAGACAACTATTTTGGCAAGGTGAAGTAGACCAACCAAAGGAGGAGGAAAACAACATCCACAAGCTTCTGAAATCAAACAAAGGCCACTAACAGAGGTTGATCAGAAACAAAAGGCCAAAAATCAAACCAAGCAAAGGAGACAGGTGAAAGAGCAAAGAGTAAATCCTAATGCTATAAAGGGGCTTACCACATAGATAAAGAACAAAAAAAAGAATGACACAAACTCTCTGGATTCATGCACCCGTAGAAGACCTTAACAGACCCACCATGCACCTGAAATGCACTATGCTTTGAGTAAACTTGGATCTAATAAAGCAAACAAGCAAGAATTACTCCAAGCAAAAAGACTCAAAGGCTTTTGAAAAAGCAGGTAGGGTGATCACCAAAAGTCTTCAGTCAAGCTACACAGCATTCATAAAGAGACACCACTCACAAACAGGGATTACCTGAAGAAGGGAACAAGAAAAAACTGACTTAAAAAATCCTAACTTCCAAGTATATACGTGGCTATCTATAAGGGCAGGTCGCGAATGATACGTGACTGTTCAATGCAGCAACCCGCGCATACAAGACTGTATTCGCGACTGTCTAGAACAGCAACCCGCGCATAGGTATCAAAATCCCAAAAAGGTCAAAAAACTACCCTAAGAAGGCAGGGGAAGTGTGTAATCAGACTGAAAAGGTGTTCCTAAGTGGCAAGAAGGACCTGAAACAACGCAAAAAGTTGAAATAAATCAAGAGAAAAACCCCAAACAGACAAGGCTAGTCCCCAGCAGAGTCGCCAGTTCTGTTGTAAAGGAAAGTGTCCTATGGCTAGGATTTAAGAGGCCATCAACGTACTGGGGTTAAAAGAGAGATGCACAATGTTCAGCAAGTTTCAAAGATGAGAAAGGTCCACACCTGATTAACTGAAGGCTGGTCCAAGCTTTCTCTTCAATCCTCTTCTTGCTCCTCTCGCTCCAAGAGACCTGCAAAACAAGTTATACCTTCCTCAAGCCATTATGACCACATATAAACAAATGATAATCAAATAAATCTGAAATAATAATCTGATTAACATCATAATCTGATCATAAACAGAGATTCAATCACACATTGAACAATGATTTGGGAAGAAGAAGGACATCACATCTTTATTAATCTTGAAAACAAGTACAGATATACCTTCTCTTCAAGTTTGGCACCTCACGAAATCTTGATCTGGATCTGCTGCTTCTCTTCTCCAAACAACTCAGCCTCCAAGCTCTGCAACACTAAGGGAAGACCTCCAGGGAAAAGGTGTAGGCAAAGAGAGTCCCGATTCCTCCAGCATAACAATGCATAAATTCCAAGTCCCCTTTCATGGACCTCCCTACCTCTATTTATATGATGAAGAAGAGTTAGGGGCGAAGCCAAAGTGGTTACAACAGAAGGAGTCAGTTGTATAACTACCCAAACTAACTCAAAAGGCGTGTTTTTATGTTTTAATGTTGAGAAACAGATGCGCGACTATGAAGGAGAGAAACCCATGCATGATACGTGATTTTACACAAGAGCAACCCGCGAATATATGCATGCATGACTTGCAAAACACAAGAGTCGTGAGTGATGCGCGGGTTGCACATAAGGAGAGTCATGCATACACACAAAAAAATGCATTTTTAAGGTAGTTCTGGGCATTTTCAGACTTTGGTGTCTTCTGAAAAGTTTTAGCTAACTAAAATACCTTTCCAATGGCATATAAATAAGGTCAAACGGAGTTACAAAACTCAAGATATGGGTCCTCCAATATAGGTGTTTTTTCAGTGACTTTCATGAAGTGCCAACATGCGACGAAATCGTGGGAAAGTGGTCACAGGCAGAGATGTGTCATTTTGAGCTATAACAGTATATAGGGAATGTACTTCATCATAATCCAAGGTATAGTTAATATGGGCAACCTCAATCCATAAGTGTCCTTTTGTGTGCCGACATGAGGGATATCAGCACTTGGACGGAGAGGTGCCATTCAGGTGTATAACAGATGCCCCCTAATGTGTGAGGTCAGAGGGGAACGATGGCCGAAATACATTATAATAGTTAACTCAAGAGAAACTCAGAAATCCAGTGGAGCAGAAGGAGTACCTAAAACAAATACATAGTAATGTCATAAACAAAGTTATATCTGAGGATGCTATGTTCAATTTACTGGAACACTAGCTCCTTTACAATATTTGAGTACATCATATGATACGGGTAAAAACCGTGTATTTACAAAGGTGGAGCGAAGCCACAATACAATAATGATGAGTCTTCAAAGATCTGGAAGCTGGATATAGAAATGGAACATACTCTTGCGCAACTTAGTTCATGAGTGAGGAACTAAGGTCTTCATAAAAGATCCCAAAGAACCAGTACAATCCCAACCATGTGAATAAGGGTAAGCTGAAGTCGAACATGGAAAGGATTCAACAGTTTGTTAACCAATAGATGATAATTGACAACTGAAGCAAAGGAGTTCACCAATAATTAAAGTGAATCCAGAGGTACCATCGTCAAAGCTCTAGGTCTTCGTCATCAGGAGGTACTAAAACGGAACCATACTGTGATAGGGAAGGCAATAGATCCTCCAACGGATCACAAGAGTGACTAGGAACTGGGCAAAAGAAGGTAGACACAAGTAAATGGATAACATATATAACAATAATAGGATCAGGTGATAGATCAGACACTAGGTATAATCCTTGAACACTGAGCACAACACAGAGATGACCCAAGGCAGCATACAACGGATAGATAGAACAACTAGACTTATCTGTCATGTAGGAGACATAACAGATTCCCCAGGTATAATGAACAAGAGGAGGAGTCAAAAACTCAAAGTGATAGATGACCACAAGTGTATACTGAAACATGGATATCGGAAAGCAAAGAGTGCTATGTCAAAGGATGACATGCTGCCATTACTGAAAACAAGAGAAAACTTCTTCCTTACCTTCCCTGTTAAGTTTTAACGAGTCCAGGAAAGTCAACTCGGTTCCCTCTTCATTTTTTAACAAGCTTGAAGAGATGGGAAAATAATGCTTGATACACTGATTCGTGGATTTAATGAGCCCGAACTAGTACATGCTCATGTGGTATTTTCATATTTAGAGAGTCTGAAAATGCTAAGAAGACTCCAGGGGGGTCCTTTTTCATCCAATTTAGTCTCCTGAGGCCGAAAAAGTATAAAAAAAACCACAGAAGAACTCTCTTAACTTTCGAAGAAGAAAAGGTGAACCTTTTTTGTACTTAGTCGGGGAGGTCCGAAAAAGGTTAAATTACCACCTACCCAACGCTCCTTCCATAACAGCATAAAATAGCTTGAGTTTTACGAGTGTGAAGGAAAGCAAGATCACTCGGAAAGATCCATTTGGTTACGAGAAATGGGGCTTACAACAATAAACTCGTTGCTTTGTTCTTGATTGTTTAACGAGCATGACAAAGACACAAAGTACACTCGGAATTTTTTTCATGTTTGGGTCCAGAGCACGAAAAAGAAAAAGTAAGCTCAAACCGGGTGTTCCTTTTCCGTAAATTTAGTCCCTCAGGTCCAGAAAAGTGATAAACCTATACCTAAGAATACTCTTCTCAATTCTGAAGAAAAGAGAGTGATCCTTTCTCGTATTATTCCGCATGGTCCGAGAAAGAGATAACCTACCACCAATGTGGAAGCCTGTTCACATATTCTTAACGAGCTTGAACTGACGAGATAACTCGGCAGTCAAGTCTGCTTTGAAGGAGTCATACCTGGGCCTAAAGAAACTCCATAAGGGCGGGGAGTCCTACAAAGGGATAGCTTGTAAAGAGAGGTTCATAAGAAGCTCTATTTGTCGTGAAAAGTAGCTATGAGGAAACCCCTCGGCCTGAAACAGTGACGAAAATGAGTATCAAAGAATGGCAATGGCATATAAGGATGATACTCATGAAAAGGGATCCTAGCCACGGAAGAACAATGGTAGAGACAAGGGACTAATGGCTTAAAATACCATAGTCCGTGGCAAAATGTTGAGTACTAAGGTTAATGTGGAGTGATAAAATGCCAACATGTGTTGGAAAGAGCAAAAACCACCCTATAGAAGTATCAACACTTTGAAAAGTTGGTAAACCTGTTCCAGGACACAAAAAGAGTGATATTAATCAATTGTCATTTCAAACTATAGAGAAAGACCCACTTTACGAAATATTTTTTCTATTAATAGTTTGAAACTAAAATCATTTCTTACCATTTGCACTTTTTGAACCAAAAAGGAAAGTTTACCCTCTATCTTTGATTGCTTGCTGTGGACAATTGGACCGTCGGAATTCAGATTCGTTAGCTTCAGGTAACTCTACACCCTGAGCTCTTCATTTTCATCCAAACAAATTTTAAAATTGATGGTCAATTCAGTTTATTTCATCAATATAAAAGATGGAAAATTGTATTCACGGGTTGCTACGCATGAAAGCCGCGAATACGTGTTTCATGCGCGACTTGCTGCATAGGGAAGTCGCGAATGACTCGCGACTTGTCCCAATGGACAGTCGCGCATACTGCGCCATAGATGAAAGCTTTAAAAATGTTTAAAATTTTTAAATTTTTATGATGAAAGACTGAATTAAACTATGTTTATTTGTCAGGGAAAACATGGTGCTGAGTGGAGGGAGAGGGAACATGAGATGATGGACCAAGCGGCTCTCCAAATCCCGCCTACTATCCAAGCATTGCGGAATAGTGGGCTGCTTAAGTTCTTTTGCACATCACCTATGCGGGCCAATGTCCGCATATTAGAGTTCTTAGTCCATTACTGGGACCATGACCTGGGGATGTTCAATATCCAGGGTGAGACTTTGGAGCTTACCACACAGGAAATCTACTTCATAACTGGGTTATCACATCGGGGAGCACCGGTGAACCTGGAGGGCACTGGCAGGGGTGGGGACCCCTTGAGTGTCCAGAACTATGTCGATGTATTCTGTAGGCCTGATACTCAAAAGAAAGGCAGCAGCGTTCTCATAGCAGATATTCAAGATCTTACATTATAGGTATTGGCCAGTACTATAGTGAGACTTTCAGGGTCAGCAAGATTACACATGGCCACCAGGACTTAGATGAGAGTGGCGATGGATTGCTTCAGAGGTTCCCTCTTTGATTGGTGTACAGGGATTGCCCCCATCATGAGGAGGCAATTGTCCGACTGTAGGAGGGGGAGACAAAAGAACTTTGGCTATGCTAGTATATTGGTAGTGTTCTTCTTTGAGAGGGTTCCAACTATGAGCCCTGCTATACCCTTACAGGTTCATCATCCACGGCAGCCAAGGCTGAGCCGGTGGGGAGATATCTTCCTCCGTCAAGGAGGAGGAGATGTTGTACATAGCATGTATGACGATGATTTCTATTCATGGTGGGAACGACAGGTGCTGGCATTGGAGCAGTTTCCATACGCTGGGCTAGATTTCTGAGGTGATCCGGACCTAGTCCTCCCTCCAGGAGGAGCATGGGGAGAGATGGGTAAGTCATTTTTTATTTTTTATCATTATTAAATTTTTATGGATTTTCTAATGATAGGATATATACATATGAACAAGTCTAAACCTACTCATGTGTCAAAATACAGATATTGGACCAGTCCGCCCTGTAGGGCACCCACGTACCTTCGTACGTCCTATTGCAGGGGGAGACCCAGGATTGGTCATGGAACTTGAGGTGAAGCTAGGAAAGCTGACCGAGCGAGTACCTATGATACGGATAGAGCATCTCCCTGTAGCTATGCAGGAGTCAGTAGTTGGGGTTCCACCGGCCTGGCTATGTCTTTTCAAAAGGGTAGCCAGAGCAGTATGTGTATATAGAGATGCAGTGGAGGCTGCCGAAGCCGAGGAGGCTAAGGAAGCCAAGCGGCACAGAGATCACGGGGACCAAGGAGGTCCTAGTGGCCATGGCGGGAAGGCTTAGTTTTAGGAATTTTGATGGATGTTGATCCACTTTTTGTATATTTTGTACATGATGGGATCTACGGATCAGACTTGACCTATCCTATGTATGAACAGATATTTACATATTTTTGTTTGGTTGTTAGTGTATTTACAAATGTTTCTTATGTATTTGCTGTATATTTTATGGAATGTGTGTGAGATGCCAGTTCAAAATATAGTTAGCATATGCATTAGTTAATGAATTTTGGTTTCGTGGAATGTGATTAAAAGTAATAACTTCAAAATGTATTTCCAGTAAATGTATTTGCATGAACTGACGTAACAATGTAGGATTACGCACCTGGTAAGCTCGATTGAGCTGGGAAATAACCAACTGAGAATCCAAATGGACTTCAAGCTGGGTGATGCCTCGTGACAAGGAATCCCATAGGAGCTCAATCACAGCCCTATACTCAGCAACATTATTGGAAGCAGGACCCAGACAAGCGCCACTCGTGGCAACAAGCTGTCCTAAAGGGGAGTAAATGACCCATGCTGCCGAAGCCAGGTTACAAGTGTGACGGCTGGCGCCATCAGCAAAACCTACATACATCTCAGAAGACATCTGCAACAACCACCAGATAGTATAAAAAATGAAACTGACAACCTAATGTACATAAAAATACATACATTAATATACAAGAAAAAGTGCTAATCCTAGGCATAGTACTTCTTCAAGTAAAGCCCATTTCTAGGCTCAGGCAGCTTATTCCCATCATAATCCACTAATTCATATGCGCCTTTACTCAAAAATTTAGACACAACATAGGGTCCCAACCACATAGCCTTGAATTTTCTTGCCCCCAGAGGCTCCTTATCTTGGTCCCAGAGTAAGACAAGTTTCCCCTCATAGAAAACCTGAGGTTTGACCGTTTTATCTTAGTGAGATTTAACCCTATTCTTATGAGCTTGATTTGCAGTCAACGCATCTCTGCGTTGTTCATCAAGGTGTTCTAAATGGAGCAACAATTCCTCAAGCTCAGTTGTGTTAGGTAGCACATGAATAGCTATCTGCAAGGATGGGATTTCGCATTCAATCGGTGTAATAGCTTCCACCCCGTGAACGAGTTGGAAGGGGGAAAAACCTGTAGTAGTTTTGACATTGGTTCGATAAGCCCAAAGAGCAGGATATAACATGATGTGCCAATTTGAACGGGCTGCATCAATAGTACGTTTAAGTATAGTTTTTAAAGTTTTGTTTACAGCCTCGACCTGACCATTTGCTTGCGGATGAGAAGAATGCTCTTGTCAAAATCCGAGCATGGTGGTCAGTTCTGTCATCATTTGATTTTGGAAATGACTGCCATGGTCAGTGATAATCACTTTGGGAATACCAAACCTAGCAATAATCTGATTAAACACGAAGTAAGCTGTCGTTTCCCCATTGTCTTTGAAAGTAGGCATTGCCTCTGCCCATTTGGTGAAATAGTCGACAGCGACAATGATGTATTTGTGCCCCCCAGCCGAGGCTGGGTTGCATGTCATATAATCAATCCCCCACTTCATGAAGGGGCCTACCGAGACGACGGGAAACAAGGGAGCAGGATGTGGCCACATTTTTCTGGTGTAAAGTTGACATGGATGACAGCGTTTCACAGCTTCCACACAATCTTTAAAGCTGGTGGGCCAGAAATACCCGGCACGTAATATCTTCTGGGCCGTTGCTAACCCAGATAAATGACCCCCACATGCTCCACTATGGGAATCATTTAGGACAATCTCCGCTTCCTCATGAGTAAGGCAGCGACGCAAGACGGAATCTACCCCTCGTCGATACAATGTATCTCCTATAATGAGGTAGTTTTTAGCATGAAGACATAACTTGCGTCGGTCTTCCCTAGAGTAAGCGGTAGGATACTTCAAAGTCTGGAGATATATAAGGATATCTCCGTACCAAGGATCAGAGGTGGAAATAAGAAAGATGTGCTCATCTGGGAATGAGTCATCTTGAACCACTACATCTTCTTCTATAGGGAATTCTGCTATAAGCTCGGCAAAAACTAAGGACTTTTTGGATTTAGCGAATTGGAAAACCAAGTCAAACTCTTGGAGAATGACTATCCACTTATTGAATTTCCCCCCAACAATCCGTCGGGATAAAACATACTGGAAAGGGTTTACATCCGCCACTACAGTAGTGGTCCTCAGTAATATGTAGTGTCGTAACCTCTGTACAGCATACACAGCTGCTAAAGCTAACTTCTCGACATGGGAGTACTTAAGCTCAGGTCCCACCAAAGCACGGCTAAGATAATAGACAACATGGTCAACGAGCTTGTCATCCTCCTGAACTAGCACTACCCCAATGGTAGACTCCAACGCGGCCAGATATAATATGAAATCCCTAGAGTAATCTGGCGGGCGTAATAAAGGAGCCGACAACAAGGCTTTCTTTAATGCCTCGAACGTGAGTTGTGCAGTTTCATCCCATACAAATGGGGTGTCCTGTTTAAGCAGGTGCATGAAACCTTTTGTGATCTTGGCATAATTAACGATAAAACGTCGAAGGAAGTTAGACTTTCCTTGTAGACTCTGAAGTTGCCTAAGTGAACGAGGAGGAGGCAGATTTACAATGGCCTCGACTTTTAAAGGATCCACCTATATGCCCCTACTAGAGACAATGAATCCAAGCAATCTACCTGATTCGACGCAGAAAACACACTTGTCGGGATTCAAGCGAATTTTATAGTATCTGCATCTCTCAAAAATCAACCTTAAATGATCTGGATGCTGGATCCTCTTGCGAGAATGATCAGGCAAATCATCAAGGTAGGGCTCGACAATGGCTTTTATATCATGAAAAGCAAAGTTCATGGCTCGTTGAAAGGTTGCCCCTACATTTTTCAATCCAAAGGGCATTTTTCTATAAGCGAATGTACCCCAAGGGCAAATAAAAGCTGTTTTATGCTGATCTTCCAGTTTAATTTGGATTTGATTGTAGCCGGAGAAACCATCCATAAACGAGAATACCTCACTACCTGCACATGCATCTATGATCTGATCAATAAACGGTGTAGGGTAGTTGTCCTTAGGACAGGCTTTGTTAAGGTCTCGAAAGTCCGTACAAACGTGAATAGTCCCTTGCTTTTTATTAATAGGAACTGGGTTGGACACCCACTCAGTCAAAGAAACGGGATATATAAAACCTGCTTTCAACAGCTTTTCTACCTCTGCCTTCACAGCCGCCACTTTACGCGGGTTCACGGGGCATAATTTTTGCTGAACTGGCTTAGCATCAGGATAGGTTGGGATCTCATGTTGAACAATAGATGGATCAATTCCTGGCATCTCCTCATATTTCCAGGAAAAGATATCACGGAATTCCTTGAAAAGGGCAGTATAAATGGCAATCTCCTCCGGAGAGTAGCTTGCACCTATATAGATATTTTCTACGACATCCGGCTTTACAGAGATGTTGATCGGTATAGTGGCGGAAATGTTTGCCATATTCCCCTCGGCAAACACTCCTTCCCTAGGTAAAGGGTTGACAGGTGTATCAACATCATTCGACAGTCTCACGTGAAACTCTTGGTTTTCTATCTTGCTTAGCTCTGGAAGGAAATAAGATCGGTGATGAAGATCCTCACATATCTTATCACGCGAACACATAGCTTCTAGAATAGCTTCATCTGAAGGTAAAATAGTGTCTAAGCAATCTATGGAATGTAAAGAGTTCTCCGCCCATGCGGGCACATATACTTCTTCCAGATCATCTGAGACTGTAAGAGGATCTGGAATGGGATCTACAATGGTTTGGGTAATATCTTGATACGCCACTTCCACTGCAGATAAGGGCACTTCCGGTTCCTGAGGGGTTGGGAGGACCCAAGGATCAGTCCTATCGACCACCGAATCAATGGACTTCCCTACAGTAGTAGAACCGATATAAAGGACTGGAGCTAGAATATCGAATGTGCCCATCAATGATGCATACAGTCCATCCCCCAAGCTCTGTGCAGCAGGTTTGACCTGATCAACCAATGGCACAGTGGAATATTTAGACTCTAAGCGACCTTTACGAGTAAAATCAAGTTGGTCAACAGTGACCAGCTTGCCCTCATGTGGAAAAACCATGACATGAAAGACAGCAGATGCAACAGCAGACATTGCATAAGTCCAATTCCTACCCAGAAGCAAATTGTAGTCCAATGGAGCATCAATCACTTCGACTTCAACAGAGACTGCTTTGCCAGCCAACTTAATCTCAAAAGCTGGGAGGATACCATGTGGACGGAAAGACCTTCCATCAAAACCAGTAAGTAAAGTGGTTGATGGGACCAGCTCTGGGGATCCGAGAGCTTTCCAACAAGCCAGGGACATAACACAAGTAGAGGCTCCCTCATCAACAACTGCCCGTCCAATGGTCTTACCACCATGTACAACATCTATCGATAAAGCTACATGATAAGGGAGGCGAATTTTAACATCAGAAAGATGAAATTTCATAGTGAGACTAGAAGAATCCATGCTACCTAGAGCTGCTAAGAGGGCATCCCGCTGAGCGGGATAGCTCTGTAGCACCTCCAAAGCTGACATCGCACAAGGAATCTGAGCCAAGTCTTCAACCACTGAGTATTTAGAAGCGGCTCGGGCATTTAGGTTATGCAAAGTCTTCTTAAAGACACCTTTGGGTATCTTTGGCATTATTTCCGTAGGTTTTTCTATAGTGAGAGGATTGGAAGGTTTAGCTACAGCTTTACCCTTCTCCTCAGTCTCTTTCTCATAGTTCTTGTTCCTGGTTTGTAACAAAGTTAAGGATCGTACCATGTTGATATAATTAGGGTCAGGAGCAGTTTGACTGCCCCCTGCTACGGTGGAAGCTGAAGCAGAATTCTGCCCTTGGGGAAATGGATCCTTCAGGACAGCCGGCGGTTGCATTTGTAACAGCTTCTGAGCTTGTTCCATGAGGGGAAAAAGATGAGTAAGATGGTCCCCTTGGCACAACTTACAAGGGAACTTAACTTTATTCTTTTCCTTTTTTCCCCCATCAGCATTGTTTGCGGGCTTGGGCTTGTTTTGATTTTGGTTTCCCTCTCCCTTTTTGCCTTTCTTCTTCTTCCCGCCGGGCTGCTGATTGCCCTTCGAAGAGGTTTGTGCAAAAACATTTGCACTTTGGGAGGAGGGGGCAACCTTTGCTGCCTTCGTTGTAGACTGTTTGACAGACAATTGGTGAAGTTGTTTTGTCAAAGACTCTACAGTGGGAGAGTTTACGGACCCAACCACACCATCGGCATGGGGTCCAGGCTTGGGTTTCTCGGCCTCATGAGAAGGACTTGGTGCCTCAGGGATGATTTCATATAAAATCCCAGACTGTGAATAAATCAAGTCCAACTGCTGGGCCCTGAGTATGGCTTCTTCCTCACTAGTCACTCCTGATGTAAAAACATCCTTAGATATATAGGGCAATAAAGATTTAAGGAACCATTCTAATAGGAACTCAGGAGGGATTGTGGCTTTAATAAGGCTCTTTCTCCTCCTCCACTCTTGGATATGATCCGAGATGTGGGTTGCCTTATTTTGTCTAAAGGTGGACAACAAGTCCGTTTCGAAATTGTAACGAACTGGAAGCTGAAAGTGGCTAAGGAAAGCGGTAGCCAAGTCCCAGAAGCTGTTAAAAGCAGCAGAAGGCAGCTCAATGTACCATTTTGCTGCAGTGCCTGTCAATGTCCTTTGGAACAGCCTAAGCCTCACTGAATCTTCATTCAATGAGTTGGAAGAACACCATAGGTGGAAGGTGGTGGCATGTTCCCCAGGATCTTCACCATCCTTACCTTCAAACTTAGGGATGTCCGAGGACAGTTTGGTGGGAACAGGTGGCCACAAGGGGTCATGCCTCACCGGATCATTCATCAACTTTGATAAGTCTGGCAAGTTCAAAGTTGCCAGAAAAGGAAGCTTTGGCCTAGGCGGTGTAGTAGATGTACTAGCTTGGGGATTAGAGGGACTTGCCCCCGATCTCCCATAAGTAAAAGTGGGGTTTCCCCCAGACACCGGTTGTGAAGTGGGTAGGTTGCTTTGGAACGGATTCCATCCGTAAGCCACTGGGTTTTGGGTGGGAGGTGCAGTGTAAGTGGTTCGGGCTGTCCCCATAGAAGTAGGGGTCTGAAAGACTGGAGCAGGTATCCCTCCACTAAACAAAGAGAAGGGAGAGCTCGTATATGGGACCGAAATAGGGGTTTGGTAGCTTTTCCCATAAGAGGTGTTGCTACCAAACTGCACTCCTACATATGAAGGAGGTGGACCTACGTATGGACTGGATGGGGGTATGTTCCCCCCATTCCAAGGGAATCCTTGGACAAAGGCCGAGGACCCTACCGGACCACTGTGGGTAGTATAAGGGAAGGAAGAAGGAATTGTAGGCATACTGGGAATCCTAGTAGCCATATCACCAGACATACTTCCTATGTTCGAGTAAACCGGTGGTTGGACCACCCGACTTGCTGGAGTTAAGGGTGTGGAAGGTAAATTAGATCTAGGGGTACTAACCGGGGGAGGTAGTACCCCTTCAACCAGAAGGGTTGAGGTGAAAACAAATGAACTTTCTCCCTTAGAAGACATAGCTCTACCTACAGGTACACCTAGTACTGGTGAACTAAAAGGCCTAACCTGTATGATCACTGGATTGTTCAAATCAGTCAAGGGGGTATTATAATTTCTTGCAAACTCGTCGGCTTGCAATTCCTCTATCTCGACTGTGTTAAATTCAAAGCGATTAGCTATTAATTCTGGTTCACCAAGAACCTCACTTACTCCTACTGGTTCAAAAGAACCACCTATGCTTAATCTCTGCCTTTGGGGTAAAGGTGGAGGTTCCAGTGGTGTGAGAGGAGGAAGGTTTTTCAACCTTCTTGACCTTCTAACAAGTTGGTCCTCCAGAATTAAGACTTTAAAAAATCACACCCTAAGGCCAACTAAACACAAGCGAATCCACAGAGCATACACTAAAAAGACCTAAGTCTCAAGCAATCAAAACAGGCTATAAAGATATGTTTTCCCAAAGAAAGCTGATGAACAGTTACTTGGCATCCTTGAGGGGTTCTTAGGCACAAGCGGAGGAATCACCCAACTGCCCTCCTACACTTTCCACAAGGGTTACCTTCCAAGTCCGTTCAAGGTGAACCAAAAATAACCTTCCGGTTTACCTGGGTATGAGCCCTAAAAAGACAAGAGACTAAGGCTACCTTAACAATACCTACTGTCTGGGGGGACACTCGTCAGCCGAACTCGTACGCATGGGCAGGGTAGCTGAGCCCGAAACTCTGTCTAGGACAGAATCCCCAGATGCGTAAAAGTCCTGGGTTACGTTTTGACAAGGATTCAGGGGGTTATCCCCTCTGTCCAAGCCTCCACGCGGCCTAGTGCTTAACTCCCGTTTGAGAGGAGCTTCCCAGATACAACGGTAGAACCAAGGATTTACCTAATGAATGGTCCACTATGTCTGAGTTTATAATTTGTGGGAAGTTTACACTCCCTAGCCCACAAATCTAGCCTAAGCTACTAGGTGAAAGGCCCTAAAAAATAAAAACTTACTAATAAATTTTAAATTTATACGTTAATTTTAAGGGCTGTTCTTTACTCAAAGGAAGTGGAAGTGATGGACTGTATGATGTTTTGACTCAGCAGAAAATAAATGAAAGTAAAAGTGCATTTAAAGCAAACTAACATTATAAAATAAACTTCTTTTCATTTTTTCAGATATGTATTGATGAATTAACAGCATTTAATAAGAGAAACTAGCCTATATTTTTGTATTTTTCTGAGATAATATTTTTTAAACTGAACCAAACACTACTTTATGCAAAAATTACAATGCAAAAGATTAACTATGTTTTGTTTTTCACTTTAAAAAATGCTTAAGAAAAGTACTATGCATCCACAATGCACTGCTTGAGTAAACTTGACACTTATGGACTGTATAAAAACTACAAACTGAAGTAAACAGGCAAACAAGACCAAAATACCAGCAAGAAAAGCAAGCTAGGACCCTAGCTTGGGTGCAAATATTGACACAAAATCAATACAAACTTTAACAGGAAAGTGCAAACCAATAACTGACAGGAAGTAGACTGGAAAGACAGATTCTAAGACCCTGATCACTGATCTAGACTCAGGCACTCTCACCAACAACCCAAACAGGCTAGAAAACTTTAAGATGCAAACAGTAAATAAAGCAAGCAAAAAGGGACTCAATGGTTCTCAAAAACACTGAGATGTGATCACCTGAAACATTCAAACCACTCTACAGCACTCTTAAAGAAAATCTTTTCAGAAGACAGGACTTGTAACAGGAGAAAGAACAAGCAAACTTTCACACAAAAATTCCAGTTTCCAGGAGTACTCGCGACTGTCTAGCAATGCAAGTCGTGAATGATTCACGACTGTTCAATGGAACAACCCATGAATGCAACTCAGTATTCGTGACTGTCCAGAAGGGCAACCCGCAAATGGGTATAAAATTTCTCAAAAACGGAGAAAAAAGAACCAAGACTTTCGAATGCTGAAGTAATTAAGAAGCAGGATAAAAATCACAAGCAGACTTCAAGCAAACACTGGTTAGGAAAAACAGAAAAAGACCTAAAGCAGACTAGGCTTCCCCAGCAGAGTCGCCAGTTCTGTTGTATAGGATAATTCACCTAATAACCTAGGTCTGGGGGGTTACCAACATACTCATTACTTGCAAACAGTTTGACTCTAAAAGTACAGAATAGGAAATAGGAAAGTAGAAGGACTTACTTGTATTAAATGAAGGCTGATCCTTGCTATCTTCTCCCTCTCTGGTCCACTTCCAAAGTCTCCAGGATAGTTCCTCCTTCACCTGTTAATAAACACTTCTCCAGATACAAGATGGTTCACATATATAGATGCAGGTTAGTCAAATCATATATCATATTGAAATGTAAACATTTACCAATCCACAAGATATGAAACATATATGGAAGAAGTAATATCTTTATTAACAATAATAGAAAGAGTTTAGGTTACAACCCAATGTCTGAACAAGGACTCCTCTGTCACCAAAGGACTCTGAGTTTCTCTTCTCCAAAGATTTCTGTAGACAATCCACCAGCATAACTTTGCTCTCCAAGTATGACCCCCAACACCCTCCCCAAGGCCTCTATTTATATAGATGAAATGAGGCTATTCTCGAAGGTTAGGGAGGTTGTGGAAGTTAAGAAGATTAAGTTAAATGAGTAAACTAATCTTCCATTATCGTGTGGTTTTATATTTTAATGTTGAGGAAACCATTCGCGGGTCTGTAGTAGAGCAACCCGCGAATGATTCGCGACTATATAGAAGAGAAACCCACGAATATAAGGATTCGCGACTTGCTGTATATGAGACTCACGAATGATGCGCGAGTTGTCAATATAGAGAGTCGCGAATACAACTCAACATGACAAAATGGCAAAGTAACCAGCTGGGTATATAGGGAATGTACTTCATCATAAGCCAAGGTATAGTGAATATGGGAAACCTCAATCCATAAGTGTCCTTTTGTGTGCTGACATGAGGGATATCAGCACTCGGACGGAGAGGTGCCATTCAGGTGTATAACAACATCCAAATCTACTGATAATGTTCTCAAAGAGGAACTGTGCAACTGTAGCAGCGTCACAATTCCTTACTGCTTTAGCCTCCGCCCATCTGGTGAGGTATTCTGTTCCTGTGATGATGTATCTCGCACCAGTTCGTTTTCCTGGTGGGTTGATAGGACCCACAAAGTCTATAGCCCACTTGTCAAATGCGCGCAGCGTGATCTATGGTCGCAGCGGCATTTCATCTCTCCGCGAAGGTTTTCCTACCCTCTGGCAGATATCGCAACATCTGCAAAATTCCTTAGTATCCTTATGTAAAGTAGGCCACCATAATCCTGCGGTCAGGATTTTCTGCGCAGTTGGCTTTCCTGCGAAATGACCTCCTGTAGTACCTAAATGTGCTTCTCTGATAATGGCCTCTTTTTCGTGGGGCATGACACATCTACGCAAGACTTCGTCTGGACCTAACTTATATAATTGTCCTGCAATCAGGGTGAAGTCTGCTGCTTTAACAACCAACTGCCTCTTTTGATGCTTGGTAAACTCATCAAGTTCCCATCCTGTAGTGAGAAAGTGAATGATATCAGCATAGTACTCATCTGCGATCTGAATAGAAAACAATTGCACATCTGGAAAATTGTCCTCTAGATTATTTGGCTATTCTCCTGAGTCTATCCGTGACATATGATCAGGTCTGGCGTTCAATATTATTGGTTTCACAATGATTTCAAAATCATACTCCTAAAAGAGGAGTAACCATCTGTAGATTCTTCCCCCTAACACTGGCTTATTTACCAGATACTTCAATGCATAATGGTCAGTAAACATCTTGAACGAGGCACCCAACAGGTAGTGCCTGAACTTCTGTAGCATGTACACCATAGCTAAGCCTTCTCTTTCTGTAGTGGTGTAGTTTTTTTCTGCCATAGATAGCTTTCTACTGGAGTATGCAATAGGATGATTGATACCTCCTTCTCCTGGTTGTGTTAAAACAATCCCTAGTGCGATGCCAGATGCATCCACGTGTACATGAAACGGCTTAGTCCAGTCTGGAAATACTAAGATGGGTGCTGTAACCATCTTCTCTTTAAGTGTGTCTAGACTCTGCTGACATTCCTCATTCCATAGGAATTTTAGATCTTTCTTTAACAGTTTTTCCATAGGTGCTGTAATTTTTGTGTATCCCTTGATAAATTTTTTGTAGTACCCGGTATGACCAAGTACTGTCCTCAATTGTTTGACTGAGTTGGTTGCTGGGAGGTTTACAATGATGGAAATCTTTGCGGGATCTACCATCAAGCCTTTCCTGCAAACAATGTGATCCAACAAAATACCGAATGGCACACAGAATATACATTTTTTCAAGTTTAGAGAAATTTGGTACTGCCTACATTTCTCTAACATCAGTCTTAAATCTCCTATGTGCTTGTCAATTAATCCAAATACAGTCCAATCATCAAAATAAACTTCTAAGAATTTATGGATGTATTCTTTAAATACAGCAACTACTACTCTAGAAAAGATAGCTGGTGCATTCTTAAGACCGAATGGCATTACCGTTTACTGGAATGAGCCCCATTCTGTCGCAAAAGTGGTCTTATGTCGATCTTCTAGGTGGATTCTGATCTGGTGATAGCCTGAAAAGCCATCAGTGAAGGAGTAGACCTCCTGTCCTCCCACATTGTCTAGTACTTCATCAGTGAAAGGTGTCAGAAATGGATCATGAAGTGATGCATCATTGAGTTTACGCAAGTCGACACAGATCCTGATGTCTTCTTTGGTTTTCTTTTCTTGCATGACCATGGGACTAACCCATTCGCTTTCTTCCACTGGCTCGATGATGCCTGCTGCTAGCATCTTATCAATCTCATCTTTAACTTTTTCTTTATGCTGAGGATTTAATCTATATGGATGCTGCTTAACTGGTCTAGCATCCTCTTTCAATGGTATCCTCATTACTCCCAGGTCTCCGACTATTCCCTTCATCTCTGTGAACTTGGTGGGAAATAGGTCCTGATAGTCATGTAGCAAGTATGCAATCTGTCCGACTGTTTCATCGTTCCAATAGTCTCCAATAGAGGCAAACTTTGGTTTTGTGTCTGTGGCAATGTTGATCTTCTTAATTTTGATAGGCTCCATGATAGTTGGAGTCTCTAGCTTCGGTCCATCAACATCGAGAGTCCCTTTTGACTCTGGAATGTTGATGTTGCGAGGATCCTCATCCTCCTCCTCTGGTTTTGATACAAATTTATAACACTCTAGCGCCTCTTCTAACTAGATGGCCCAGTCAGGTTGAGCTGACATTGATAGGGTGTAGTCCTCAAAGATCTTAATCTTTATAATGTCAAGGGCCTAATCAACACTTGGATACTCAGATTCAAAAGCGAAGGTGAGTAGAAAGCTGTCTATCATAAGTGGCCATGTAGTCATTCCCTTGCGCAATACAGTCTCTGTGTACCAGTTCTTTGGAATTTGATCTAAAGTGTGAATGAATCAGTGAACCCATTCATCCTCGAGAATGTCCGACCAATTCCATTCACACGTCTGAATATGTGACCTAGGGTCATTTTCTCCTGTGTATCTCTGTTGGACATACTCTCTGTCGATAGAGAATCTGATCGCCATCAATATCTTAAGATCATCCCATGATGCGATATTCTCTTTATGTGCATACCACCATCTTGCAGGTGTGGCTCGTACTACAAGGTCCATAGCTACGATCCTCTGCTCGTGAGGAATTTGTTGTTCAAACTATGTGAGAAAGTCCTGGATATCTATTAGACCATGAAATGATGGAATCTCGTTGATCTCTGTGCCAATCCATCGCAGTGACTTAGTCATGTACACACATCTACGCGCTGAGACTTCGTAAAGTCTGTTCTACCAGTTCTCTAGACCAACATCCGAATCCGATGCGCATGAGCTGTCGCATCGCCAACTAATGTTCCCTTCTGCGGTTGGATTGATGTAGTCGCTCTGGTTCGCAGTCATCTGATAGAGACTCTCCATGTTACGTGCCTCTTCCTCTGCTCGAATAGGTTCAATGTATCTAGGACCCTGAAGAGGATCTAACGGTGCAATGACCCAGATCTATGCATCCTCAAAGGTAATTTTTCTTCTCTTTAAGTCGATAACGGCGATGTTACCGATCGCCCAATCAATGCCTAGTAAAGCTAGATATGGTCTACTGTCGCCAATAATTTCTATTAATTCAAAGTCCGCAGAGCTGCGAACTCCGTCAATGTCAACTGGAACCTGCGGTAATCGACACAGTGGTGATACCCGCTGCTGATTAGATAATCTCAGATGGATAGGCGATCTGAATAACTTAGGGCTACCCATCTATTCCCATGTCTTCTTAGTCGGAACATTTACCTCTGATCCTAGATCTAGGATCACCTCATCTATTTCAAATTCTCCAACATGTGCTGTGAGTCACATCTCTCTTCCTGTTCTTATATGTCCCACAATATTATAAACAGCACGATGTGCACTACTCACGGAAGAAGATGGCTGACACTGATCTATGATGCGCTGAAGTTCTCCGATAGCTTGCTCATTTCTCACTAGTTTTAAACAACTCCGCAGGAAGGATTGTACACTTCCTGTCAACTCTTCCTCGTCGCAAGTGCCTGATGTGGTAGCCTGCGATATCTGTACAGGGCTAACGCCACAAGGTGATTGCTATGGTACGTCCCTAGACGGCGATACCTACGATCCTAATTGCATAGGGTCATTAAAAAAAAAATTAGCTTCCTGAAATGTCTGTTTATTCTTTTGTAGGTCAAGTGGTGTTTCTTTGTTAGGAGATTTGCGCACCCACTCCTGACCTGTGTTCTTTTCAGTATCCTGCGATGTCCCATTGGTGGAAGCACTGCTACGAGTCACAATGTTGACTCTCGGTTCTGGTTCTTCCTGCTCAGCAGCAATAAGCTGGATGTTCTGGTGTACTACTGGCTTAGGTTCTCTGATCTTAGCTATCAAGGTAGGACATTCTTCTATAGCATGATCGTAAGATTTGCAATAGTTACATGTGGTAGTGGGGCTCTGACAGTCCCTAGCATAATGTCCTAGAACTCCACAGTTGTAACAAGTGATTGGTCCACGACCACAGCCAAAGCCTCCTCCACGTCCTCGTCCTCTGAATCCTCCTCCACGACCAACATGAGCCGGATCATGCTGTGGTCCTACTGCTGGACCCTGTGTTTCTGATTGGACTCTGTACAAGTCTTGCTTGCTCCTAACCATGATATCATAGGCTTGACAATCATGTTCATCATGGCCTATGGACTTGTAGAAGACACAGTATAAGTTTTTAGGTGTCTGCACGTACTTCTGAAGTAGAGGGAATTGCTGAGGTGGGTGTCCTCTTGTTTTGCATATTTCACACCATGGCCCGTGGGTATGTGGTAAGGGGTTAGGAGCCCCAATTGCTAGATATTCTCCAAAGACTGGACAGTTGTCTTTAGTATGGCCTTGTGCTTTACACTTTACGCATCATATGTCTTGCGCAACCTCTTTCCCTTTCTTAAGCTCATGCAACTGTAACATGAGATTAGCCAACTGGTTTTGCAGGTTTGTCATACCTGTGCTAGTTTTAGCTAGAGGTGAAGCCTGTAGTTTCATCGCCATCTCCAACGCGTCATCCTGCATCTGGAGTTTCTATTGCATTAATGGCAGTCTGATGTGAGGGAGCAGGGCTGCAATAAACCATTCCTTATGCTGCTCCGGCGCAAACTCAAAGCTGACTTGGTCTATAAGGGCTTTGAATTTCTGATCGAAGTCCCACACTGACTCTATAAGTAACTGTTTGATGTCTTTGAGCTCTGTAATGCACTGTGACTCAAACTTAGGTTTCTTAAACTCTTTAATCATGGCGGTCCTGACCTGGACAAGTGTTCTGGGTACCACTGTGGAATTCTTCATATACCATGTTAAGGCTTGTTCTCTTAGTGTGGTGACCAACTGTACAAGTTTAATATTATCATCATGGATTGCTTTAATGGTCCACACAGCTTCACATAGAAGCCAATGCTGCTCTGGGTCCTCTGCCCCTGTACCCTTAAAGATAGGTAGCTTCATATCATCTTCCATTCTATTTCTACGTGGTGGATGTTGATTTGCTGTGTTACTACCACTCAGCGGTGTAGGTGGAGGTGATGTAGTGGTAGTATGTACTGTCTGGGAGCTACTAGATGGAGTTCCTACGGGATTGCTCTGAGTCTCAATCTGTTTCTGTGGGGTATAAGGGTGGTAAGGGATACCCTCTTCTGTTCTATCTATATGGCTATGAATCTGTTGTCTAGTACTATCTGAACTGTCTTCAAATATGGGAGATCTGAAATCTACTTTGTATTTCTTTCCACTACGTGTACGTCCAATGTCATCGAAATCACTCTCAAATTCTTGTGACATTACAGTTTGTTAACTTATTGATCTGAAACCATATCCATTACTCTTTTTTCATGTAATAACATCTTAATGGACAATTTTAAAGATTTTAGGTACTTACTGCGATATCCTTTGAAGAAGTACCGCTCAGCCTCGCTGAAGATTTTTCTCTGTTCAACTGCAAACTCTGTGACGAAGCCTTCTAGCACACTCGCAAGCCAGAAGTTGACTGCTTGTGTAATGGGATTGTCTATTCTCTTCATGGTGTGGATCAGCTCCAGTGCCCACACGATGTTTCTTTTCTTTCTGAATATGTTCTTATCAATCAACTTTGATAACCAGTCGTAAAGCTCGTTTCCATAGGTCGCAAAAAATATCGTATGCAGGTTTGTAAAGATATGTTTTTGTAACCAGTCCTCTGTACTCAGTCTAGGACTCTTGTTCTCGTGTTTGGCAAACTCTTTCTCCTTAAACCCAACCCACTGGTTGAGTTCGTCTCTAGCAGGATGCCAACAGAACATCAGTGCTCAGTTTGTTCAAAACCGGCAACGAAACCATTTGTTGATCGCTATGGGCAGACCTGAGTTTACTGTATTGTACCAACAACACCCCTAGCTCACTGGCCCTTTCAGCGACAGACCGCGGAGTGGCCTGAAGTCTCACCCAAAGTGATTCTAATGGGTTGGCCAAAGAATCAAGTTTCTTCGACCAGGTTCTGTAGCATCCTGTGTGCGTCTCGCAGCTCTTCTTAATCCACGAGGTCTCTCTCCGTGATGCGTAGTTTCCTCTTCCTCGCAATGAATCTAGCCCTTATCGCATCACCGCGTCCTGGGCAACACGTAACTCTCTCCTACGCCTGATCCTTAGCCTACGGTATCATGCACCACAGCTCCTCTGATGGTACGATATCGCCTCCCTGCGATATCCTACCGCTGCGGCTCGGCGTACTTAGCGTTACTTGTGTTCGACTTACAGGACTCAACATACAAGGCTGCTTTACACTGCGAATCTTAACTGTCTTGAGTGAAACATAGACAAACTCTTATACAGAATACTTAAATACTTCAACCTGCATTTATCCTCCTATAATGTTGTGAACTGAATAACACATACATACATTTAACTGTAAGCAAAGTCACGTAATGAGTGATAGATACAACAAGTAAATACAATCACATGAATCAATCACATAACACTCTGATTTTACGTGGTTCACTTCCAGGGTAGAAGCTATGTCCACAGAACTGTGTTTTATTATATTTTGAGAGAGTACACAGTTCTGCTACAACCTATGTGCAGCTAGAGATCTTCTGGGTAACTCCACACTCACTACCTAGAGCCCTTCTCTCCTAGATCTCTTCTCTATCTCTATATTTCCTTCTTACAATATTCTCTCTCTCTCTTTGTCAATCCCCACGGATTGTTACATGCATACTCCTATGAGCCAGCTGCTGGTTACAGTAAGATACTACAGACTGAATACAGAACCAGCGCTCTAGTGTCTATGAGCTAATAGATCAACTGACTCTCTAATTGTTTGACTAGATAAAATGACTCAATGGCTAACTGGATAACCTTTTACAATACAAAATACATCCCTTTATAGGTGGCCCGAAGGTCTCTCCATTACAACACTGTGGGCCTGTCCCAACAGTAACCCAAAAACCCTAACTATGACAGTCAGTTTATCTGTACTTGAAATGCCGCTCTCTGTCACACCACAGCTCTCTGCGGTCTGCTTCCCGGCGCTGACCATGGGTACTGTGCACCACTTCCCTTTCTATCCTTCATCTTCAATACCTTGGCCTCATTGCTCATTTTCCTTTATGAGGGTAGCTGAGCCCTCCTGTCTTCTGCCGCTGCCTTGAATGCAGTGGGTGATCTCTCTCTTCTCGGCCGCTCAGGTACTGTCATCTTCTTGACTTCTCTGTCCCGATAGTCATAGTTTCCGGCTCTGCTCTGCAGCTAGAAACATGCTACGGCGTCGTAACTTTACCTTATATCTTATACCTTTGCCGAAACTGTCTATCCACCAAAATGACAGCTTTTCCTGTAGCTGCGGGGCCCTGCTCCAATAGTTCTTTACATTAATCATCCACCCTCAATAGAGCTGAAAGAGCCTCTATTTAACAAATGAGAGAGTGCTAAAACCCTAAAACCAAAAAACCAACCCTGCTGCATGGGAAAGATGCCTGCTAGGTCTGGAAACCTACTTTGTTAGGTCTGGGAAGCTTATTGATGGTGTAAGCTTCAGTCTTCACCTCGATCAAATCACCGGACCAATGAGAGCTCTCCATCTTATCTTTAGCTGGAGATGATATGTCTGATAACTGATAATAAATTAATTGCTCTCTTAATGATGACTGAAGTTGAGTTATGATAAATCCAATCATCATAAGTGTTCCATGAGATGTCATTTAGCCTTTTATTTTACTGAATTTGGATTGATTTGGAGAGTTTCAGTTTTCTCCAAAATAATCATTTTTTTACTAAAAATCATTTTTTTACTCAAAACTGACTTTTTTGAGTAAAAAGACATTATGTGTCCGATTGCTGATCTGAAAGTTGGCTCTGACTGGCTGGCTGATCAAGAATGATTTTTGGCTTAAGGTTAGAGCCTTCAATCACTGAATTCTGAGTCTGGATCACAAACGAGTTTTTTCCATTTAATTTATGGAAAAATTAACCAAAAAAACTTAGGAAAAGTAATTAAAAATTAAAAAATTAAAAAAATAATTTTTCACTGTTCGAAAAAGATATTTTCGAATTTTTTTTATGTGTCCAGATGACTTAGGACATGACCATGATCTATCTAAATAATGTCTAGTAGGCTTATAACACTTAGTTGGGCTCTAATAACCCCCCAAGGCCTAGAATTCAACATCGGGCATTCCAGCTTTGGAGGAAGCGGGAGAAAACCTCGTCAATTATACTCTGCTGAAGGCAAAGCATAATTGTCAGGGGAAAAAAATCCCTAGAATACCCTATTTGAGATTCTACATCTCAGGAGACCGAACCACTCAAAAATATCATACTAGCACATTTTATTACAAACCTCGCGGGGCCATGGTCAAAATTATTCAAATAAAAAAGGGACTAGCCAATATCAGCTAGACAGGCAGACAGATCAACTGATACACTGGAATCAGACTTTGAACAAGTATGTCAACCGGTGGATCCTCAGGTAACCCAACTTATGGTACAAAAAGTTGGATAGCATCTGGCTCCAACTGCGGGACGTGTGCTCGATCTAGTCTCTTATGCAAGGAGAGCATTCAAGAACCCCAAAATCTTTGGTTTTCACATCCTGTAAAAACATCTCAACTTGACAAGAAAAACCTTAGTAGCACAATGTTTTATGAAAAAGAGCCAATGATCCAAAAGTTTCTTTATTCAAAGGAATGACAAAACTTAATTGAAAAATTTATTTATTCCAAGTACAAAAAGAAAATGCTACAGTAAATGCTCACTTTAAGGAGCCTATTTTCCTACTCTAAGCATGGAAATAAAAATGGTTATGTGTAATCATAAATCCAGTGTAGCCATCTAAGCATTTTATTAATATAAAAAGGTTTCGCCTTGTCTTCGGTTACCAGCTAAAGTAAGGACATAATTTTCAGAAAATGCAAGCCTGCGTGATGATCAAGAATGGGCGGGTTGGACGGGGAATCATAGGCATGAATAATGTCATCAAACTTCTTCCCAAACTGATAGATGCTCGCGCAGGCTACTTCTATCCATGACTGGATAGCGCTGATATACAAATCGGGATAATGCGGCAGGTCGACTACTCCATCATGCTGATCATCAAGGCTTATCAAATAATAACTTGTTGTATAAGTCCCAAGGTGCTTCAAAACATAAGGAACATCTATATGTGAAGACAATGGTTGAGAAAAAACTTCAACTAGTTGTATCCCATCTGATTCTTCACCACATTGCTTTTTAAAATCCTTATTATCGATACTTAGATACAATTTTGACTGATCATATAAAACGTTGACTGATCTTTCTTATAACTTTCATAAGTCTCAGAAGAACAACTCCCCTTGCTGGACATATCATAGATGAGATTCTCAAAAATATTCTCAAAGGTATCATAGGTTGGATTTTCAATAAAAGTCCAATAGTCATCATCACCATCTATGTCAGATATCAGAGATGCCTCATCACTGGTATCAAGTCCATGTATGTACTTCTCATTTTGCTCAAAACCATCTTCTTCAAAAAGCTGGGTTTCAAAGATATCACAAGGGACCCACCTTTCCAGATATTTGTCATCCGGTGGAGTGCATGGAGGAATCTCATCACATGAAACATCTAAGATTGGATTTTTAATTGAAGTCTCAAAGTTATCATCCATCTCAAATGTAAGGGATTCTTCCTCACTTGTATCACATCTGATTCTATACCCCTCCTCATGATCATAGTCATCTTCTTCATAAAAAAGGTCACAAGGTAGTAAACCTTCCAAACTATCATCATTATGCTCATTAGTAGGATTAGTGCTAAATTTTTTAGTGAGATCATCCAATTGCTGACTATAATATTCAACTTGACCCCGGGTTTCTATGGTGACAGGATGGAGTTGTCCAACTATGTTAATGTATTCAGGCTCTCTTAAATATTGTTTTGTCTCTCTCCAACTTTCTTCGGAAATATCATGCATGTCATCTACATAGTTTATGTACTCATGCTCACTTGATGATGCTTTAGGACCACAACCCTCTGAAAAACCATGCTCCTGAACATAGCATGCATAATAACAAGAAGATTCTTCATGAAGGTCTTTACATGCCCTGCAAAATGGCTTATACTTCTCAACCATGTTAGCGGCCTCTAGGTGATGGGGAGGCCTCTGCTCATGGTTGGGCGGCTTTCTTTGCCAAGTTGGCTTGGCAGGAAAGGTTCTAGGAGCAGACTGAGTTTGAGTTCTTTCCATCGTTATCACCCTATTTTGAATCTCCTTCAACTACGTCAAGTGTTTATGTTCTGCCTCCTCCATATTTTTTTTCATCTCCATCATTTGTTTTTCATAGGCATCCTTCATAGCTGATAAAGGATCCTTGTCTTTTGGTTCACTAATTTTCAACGGAGTTGAAGAGCTTGAATAATCGTGGAGGTTAGATTCACCAAATGACTACATGTTCAGATCAATCTTGATTTCCATATCCTGATCCTAGAACAAGTTAGCAAGCTCCTTGTCTCTGATCTGGTACTGCATTTTGCCACTAAGTGCCTCAATGTAATAGACCGGGATGGTTGGTTTAATTGGGGCATACTCAGTAGGGATGGCATTTGATAATTCCATGAACCTAGTATTGAACTCATCCATTGTTTCTATGTCTTTGTTCTTTATGTTGGTCAAGGATGCAAGTTGATGCCGATGTTCTTTCTTTTCACCGACCTTGTTGGTGAAATAAGTTTTGAAAGCTGCTAGACTATTAAAGGAATTTTCTGGTAAATTGCTATACCAATCGCCTGCTTTTCCATCCAGAGATAGAGCAAATAACTTCATATACACGTCATCATGTTGGATGACCATATCATTTATATAAGCGTTGATACACCTAGAAAAGTTCCTGAGGTGCATGGTGGAGGTAATGGCATTAGTGCTTGTATACATCAGGAGCTTCTCGATAGCTTTGTCTGGAAGACGGTGGGGTTGACCTGCTATCTGAGAAAAGTTAAGCTGAGTAAAATACTCACCCATTATGTCAGAAACAATGGTATTAGTGTTTTCAGGAAATAAAATGTGGATGTTTGAAACAGACTCAGATCCAAGTTCTACAAGGATCCTGCGAGAAGATAGTTTGTTTAATCTCCTCCTTAAGACCTTTTCAGGGTCAAGGATGAAATCAACCAAACCTATAGAGTTTCTTCTAGTAGAATACTTTGAGGTGTTAACTGACAGTGGAGTCCCCAGGTGGACTTAAGTCTAATTTCAGAGAGTGATTGGACTAAAAATCTACCAAAAAGGATAAAAAGGTAAAAAACTAAAAGAAACAAAGGTCGTTCAGGAACAAAAAGATTTGTCCCTAGCAACGACGCCAAAATATGTGGTCTGTCGATTGCACACCAGCAGCAGAAATCTTTCGAAAGTTGTCTCCTCACTTGAGAAAGTGGGAGAGGTGTGACCTTGGGGGCAAGCACAGAGCTAGGTACTGTCACCTACTCCTAGCTCCTCCGTTTAGGCTAACTCTTAACGAAGCCAGGGGGGGTAGTCCCTAACAAAGAGTTTTCTATGGCTCAATGTTTTAAGTTAATTTTTAGATGTTTCGGATGCGGATGGGTGTTGTTTATGCGTTATTGTGATTTAAAATGATTAATGTGATGAATTGAGCACAAGACAAAGCAATCCACGTTGCTATCACTAGAATTGAAAGATAGACAAATATTTGAGAACTTCATGAAATAAATAAAGCATTCACAGATATGATTTATAATCAAACACTCGATGGACAAATGGCCCAGATTATCAACAATGCGTAAAATATAGGACCGGTGCCTATGGAGTCAACTTATCAAAGATGCTTCAAATGTAAATATGATGTGAATCCCAAAAGATGCCAGTGAATGTGAGGTTTTGCAAGTGCTCTTGGTAAGTTTTAAGAGTTTTTACTTGTGATCTTCGCTTATGGTAGTTGGATGTCCTAACTGGTAGTACCTTCAGTGGCTCTGTTCGAAGACATGACGGACCTATTTGGGGTCAAAGGTAAGTGTTCGATAACTTAACTACCAGTTCCCAGATTAGGTAGCCCGGTGCCCACACTTGGAATTTTCCCACATGCCTCAGTATTTATCGAACAATACCGATGTGTTGGTTATGGGGAAAAGTTTTAGTTAAGTTCCTCTTGTGGGGTTTAGCGATCCAATGCCGTTTGTAGGTATTCCGATCTAGGATCAGTCAGAGCATACTTCGGCAAAGAGGAAAGGGGGTTAATTAATTAAAAGGGGTGTGAGTTGTGAATTTTAGTAAGTTAATTATTTAAAACTCTCTGATAGAGAGCGCTTTTGACCTCGTCTTATGACCATGGTTCAAGAGACTTAGCTAATCTATATGAAGCTAATGCAAGGATTATGCAAATCTAAAATGCTCTCCGATAGAGAGTGCTCTTGACTTGTGTTCTTGCAAGTTCAAGAGTCTTACTTATGGATTATTAATTGATTAAACAAACACAAGATGATATTAGTTGCTTAAACTCTCCGATAGAGAGCACTCTTGATCCACCTTATGGTGAGATTCAAGAGATTTAAGTAGTTGATTAATCTTAGAAAGATAAACAATTTAAACTGAATAATCGACTTAAAAGTGATGAATTAACAATTAGTGATCTAAGCATGAGATGTAATGAATGATGAAAACTAGCACTACTCAAAGCATACACACAACACAAGCCTCCCCAAATGGGGGAGGAAGAGAGTGGGGATTAAAAAACCCCACTCAAACAGAGATCTTTTATTAAACTTTACAATGTGCTTTAAGGAACCTGATCCTTGAAAGGATGTTTCAGATAAAGGCAAAGTAACTCTACAAAAATTATAACCTATAAAAATGAGAGTGCCTTGTAATTTTACTTTTGAGATCTTTTATTAAACTTTGAAAAGGGTAAAGGGAAGAAGTTTGAAGAGAGTAAAAAAAACAAAAAGAAAGGGGGCCGAAACAATAAAAGATGAGAGAAGGAAGGCAAACAAACTAAGAAATGATGAAAACGAAAGAAATGGGAGAATAGGGCAGCCAACTAAGAAGCTAAGGAATGAACAAAATTGAAGAAAACGAGATAGCGAACAATGAAATAAGTGACTGTCATAAAAAGTGCAAAACGGGACAACGGACAATGAAATAAATGGTTATCATAAAAGGTGCAAAACGAGACAGTGAACCATGAAATAAGTGGTTGTCATAAAAAGTGCAAAACAGGACAGCAAACCATGAAATAAGTGGCTGTCATAAAAAGTGCAAAAAGGGACAGCAAACCATGAAATAAGTGGCTGCCATAAAAAGTGCAAAATGGGACAGCAAACCATGAAATAAGTGGCTATCATAAAAAGTGCAAAACAGGACAGTGAACAAAAAGTAAAAGAAATGGCCAAAAACAAGGTTAAAGGAAGCCCAAAAACTAGGGCAAAAAGAGGCAAACAAGGGAAGAAAGCTAGGGCACACTAGGGCTGTCCAAAAAGAGAAAGAGGGCTGATAAAAGGCTACTAATAGGGCAGCGATGAAGAAGAGGTAAAAGAAACAAAACAAAGCAACCAGAAGAAAAGGGATTAAGAAGAGGAACAATGGGAGGTTTTTTGCAGCTTAATTCTTTAAGTTTTTTGCCAATTTTTTTCGCTTAACCTGTCATGGAGAGAGAAAAAACTAGCGAGCTATTTACTTGTAAAATGATGAGTTAAACAATAGATAATACTACAAAAATACACCTAGCATTTGAGCAAAATATATGAACCTTGTGCTGCTTCAAATACCAACTAGATCTAAGAGAGTGAACACTTCCTAGATCTAGAAATGGAAGCAAGTAGATGCAAAAGATTTACTTTATAGATGAATATACTACTTGCAAAATTTGACTTTAGGGTGAATGGAGAAGATGAACCACTTGGATCTTGAATCCCTGAAATCACTTTGGATCCCAATGGCATGCAGCTGCTAGGTACATATGCTTTGCTCCAAGAAGAGTAGATGTAACTTAGCTTAGCCTCTTACTTGCTACAATGAAGTGATCTGCAAAACAATCTTATACACTTGGCAACATGAGGTTAAAACATGTATTATTTACTAACCAAATCTCAAAAGCATGAAATACAGCTAAATAAAACAATGCTCTTTGAGAATTTTGAAAGTAAATGAAATAAATAGGTAACTTGAAGCTACAAATACCTATTCCTATGTGCTTATAGAATCCCTCTAAAGCATGTATTAATACCCACACATTATCAAAAGTAAAGAAACTAAAATAATTTCACCTCATTAGCAGGAACGTATGCACCTAGGATCCACACAGCATGAGCCTCCAAAGCCTTTCTTTATTACAAAATAGGTTGCATGAGAGAAATAAGCATTACAATATTTTAGCAAAGGTTCTTTACATCAATCATCCACCCTCAATAGAGCTGAAAGAGCCTCTATTTAACAAATGAGAGAGTGCTAAAACCCTAAAACCAAAAAACCAACCCTGCTGCATGGGAAAGCTGCCTGCTACGTCTAGAACCTACATTGTTAGGTCTGAGAATCCTACTGATGGTATAAGCTTCAGTCTTGACCTCGATCAAATCATCAGACCAATGAGAGCTCTCCTTCTCATCTTTAGCTAGAGATGACATGTCTGATAACTAATAATAAATTAATTGCTCTCTTAATGATGATTGAAGCTGAGTTATGATAACTCCAATCACCATAAGTGTTCCATGAGATGCCATTTAGCCTTTTATTTTATTGAATTTGGATTAATTTGGAGAATTTTAGTTTTCTCCAAAATAATCATTTTTTACTAAAAATCATTTTTTTACTCAAAACTGATTTTTTTGAGTAAAAAGGCATTATGTGTCCGATTGTTGATCTGAAAGTTGGCTCTGACTGGCTGGCTGATCAAGAATGATTTTTGGATTAAGGCTAGAGCCTTCAATCACTGAATTCTAAGTCTGGATCATGAACAGGTTTTTTCCATTTAATTTATGGAAAAATTAACCAAAAAAACTTAGGAAAAGTAATTAAAAATTAAAAAATTAAAAAAATAATTTTTCACTGTTCGAAAAAGATTTTTTCGAAATTTTTTTGTGTGTCTAGATGACTTAGGACATGACCATGATCTATCTAAATAATGTCTAGTAGACTTATAACACTCATTTGGGCTCTAATAACCCCTCAAGGCCTAGAATTCAACATCGGGCATTCCAGCTTTGGAGGAAGCGGGAGAAAACCTCGTCAATTATACTCGGCTGAAGGAAATGCATAATTGTCAGGGGCAAAAAACTCCCTGGAATACCCTATTTGAGATTCTACGTCTCAGGAGACCGAACCACTCAAAAATATCCTACTAACACATTTTATTACAAACCCCGCGAGGCCATGGTCAAAATTATTCGAATAAAATAGTGACTAGCCAATACTGGCTAGACAAGCAGACGAATCAACTGATACACTGGAATCAGACTTTGAACAAGTCTGTCAACCGGCGGCTCCTCAGGTAACCCAACTTATGGTACAAAAAGTTGGATAACAAAAACCTTTCAGGTTTTCTAAATTGACAGTTTCTATGGGCCACGGGGGTGTGCTGATAGTTTGGTATTAGCATGCTCAGTTCTCTATTTTGAGCATTTTTTTTATGACATTATCTTGGGATAGTGAGATGTTATGAGAACAGTCTGCATTTTTTATAAGCTTTTAGGCCTTGGACTTTTAAGGTTTATATGCTTTTATGAATTTTTTGAAGGACACCTTTAAAAGGTTTTTTGGATAATGGATCATATCCATGTTTGGTAATGTCAATGAGCTAGATTGATGTCTGTTTTTCAGATGTGTTGATTGATGAGAGACAAGCGATCAAGTTTCAGTTTGATGTTGAGAACAGTGATACTGTTTTTTGGTGATGAAGATCATATTGTATATGAATAGTCTATTCTTATGGATTATGTCTTTAAACAGTTTTTAATAAGCTTTTTATGGAGTATTTTTCGACTGTCAGCTTCAAGTTGGTTATTTTTTTGAGATAATGGTTTTTTCAAGTCATATGCTGAATGTAAATAAAAATATTTTCGATTTTTTTCTATTGAAAAAAATGTACACTTTTGTAGACTTTAGCAATTAAATACCTGAGCAAAATATAAATGTAGAATAAAATCTATTAAACTTTTTTCAAATAAAATATATTATATAACTTTAAAAATAAATTATAATAAGATTTAATAACATAAAATACAATGAGAAAAAAAAGCTTGATAATATATATTTAACACTGAATATATCACAACGTCAATGATAAAAAAAAAAAAAATATAGTTTTTCTTCTGAATTAGTTTTTCTATATTAAAACTATTATTTTATATCAATTACAATTTATATATATCTCAGTAAAATTGAAAATTACCGCTGAGTTTTCTAAAATTATTTAACTTTATTTAAAATGGAATCCATAAATTGAAT
>LPNX010818093.1:106072-118511 GCA_001517045.1 Pseudotsuga menziesii | reverse complement strand
CCAGAAGATCCGCGCGAGAATATGGGCGAATGAATCGAATGAGGAGTGGTCAAATATCACCAAGTCCGACCGGAAACTATTCAATTTCCAAAGGCCCATCCCGATTCCCAGCCGTGAGGCTCAGCCCAGCCGTCTCTAGCCGCATGTCGCCCTCCACCGCCTCTACCCCCTCCGTCTGCTCCCTTTATTATGAATGGAAGGGACTCTCTTTCTCTCCATCTCGGACAGTCAAATGCTGCTTCTTCTTTCATTGAGCTCAACATCCTTCCTTCTTGATCTGTCTGTAAAGGGAAGACATCCTTCCTTCTTGATCCGTCTTTAAGGAGAAAGACCTCTATGGCTCCAAGACTGAGACAAACCCATGTCAATAACGAGAGTGGCAATGTCTTTGCGGCCAAGGAAGTGCATTACAAAGGCGTGAGAAAGAGGCCGTGGGGTCGTTATGCCGCGCGGATCAGAGATCCCGTTACTAAAAATCACTTGTGGCTGGGCACCTTTGATACCGGCGAGGAGGCAGCCAGAGAATACGACAAAGCCGCCAGATATTTGAGAGGACCCAGAACCAAAACGAACTTTCCTGCTCACCCCATCGATCTCCTCCTGGAAATGGGCCGTCAAAATCAGAGGTGCACCACCCAAAACAGCAGCGCCTCCGCTGCCACCCCTAGCTTTCTTGCTCGATTGACAAAGAATCGCTACAAAAACAACTGGTTTCCCAGATCGACCATCGCCAAACATGCGAAACCCTGGACTCACCTTTTCATGAATGGTGGAGTGGGAAAGGCGGATCACAGAATGAGTGGGATTTCTACTACCACAGAGCCTGAGATTCATCTTCCCAATCCTGTTCCCCACCCTCTCCCTTGCCCTAACCCTAGTCCTTCCCTCGATCTTGCGAAGTCTGCTACCGGTTGTCTTGGGCAGCGTCCCATGGCGATGAAGTTGTTCGGGGAAATTGTGGGGCCTCAGATAAGGAGACACAAAAGCCATGAGTGTGTGGAAGAGGACATACTGAAAAACGTAATTCCTGCAGCCCATGATTTCGACTCGTCTTCCTCCTCGGGCGTGATAGACACGCAACTCTTTCTTTCGACGAAAAGAGAAAACAGGACGCCGCGGTCTTTCGATTTAAATCTTCCTGCCCCAGCAGTACAGGAAGATGATGAAGATGAACGCACCCCCTCTCTCACACTCTCTCTTGGATTAGATATTTAAACTCTGTTTGAACGAAGGATTAGCAGCTGTGCGTCAATATGTTTTGTCAGGAAGATTGATCAGTATCGTTTATAATTGCATTGTAAGAAATAATACCAAGAAGGTTCATTTCGTTAATTCCCTCTGCCCGTCTGCTGTTACCGATTTTTGTTTATATATTTACTTAGTTATGGAAGTTAAATTTGGTATAAGCGCTCTACAAAATTATCAACTTATGCAATTGTAATGTAAAGGAAATCGCTATTATTTTTCAATTTCAAAATCCAATCATGAAAGCCCATCGTTTATAGGATTTCATTGAGCTGTGCGCGATGTAAATTATGTACGTCAGTTCCTTTGGCAATTTTCTGGATTTACATTCGTTACGCACAAAATTATTATTTTTTAAATTGATATGCAATTTATTCTTTTCAACTCCAGTTCTTTTGTTTGGGAAAGAAATTTGTGAACTATAAAATTATTTCACAACACATCAATAAAAATGTCCAGGAACTGCTCTTCTGCGACTGTGGGTCGATGGGGATGATGAAGGCCCACAAAGGAAAAATATTCTTCCTGATTGGCCTTGGTCAACCTCCTGAGTGGTAGACAGGATAAGTTCAGCAATGACAAAGGAAAAGATTAAGTGTATGAGTGAAGAGAAAGTGTAGAGTTGAGAGTGCAGAGACCTGTGTGTGAGCAAATTGTACCTCTGGTTAAGTTGAGTGAAGAACAAAGTTTACTTTGCAAGTATTTTTAAGTATTTATACCTTCATTTCGATCACCACAAGTATTATTTGAATCTGTGTGTGTATTTTGAAATCTAATATAAGTGTTTGAGATCCATCTGACAACGTGGATGACAGCTCAACGACTATTTGCTTGCTGACTCGATTGGGTATTGGACCTGTGACCTACCTGGTATTAGGTTTGGAAGATTAATGCCGAGGATTGAATCTACAAGAAAATCTACAGTGGGAAATGATTTCTACACAAAGAAAAGGAAAGATCCACAAATCCGCATATGATCATAGATCAACTGGTAGGATTGAATCCACAAGGAAATCTATGGTGGGGAATGATTTCTGCACAAAGAAAAGTGAAGGTCCGGAATCCACATTAGATCATAGATCGACTGCGAGGAGTGAAGCTGCAAAGAAATCAACTGTTTAGAAGAAAAGCAGAAGGCGGATAATTGTGAAAGCAACGTTTGAGTTTTTTAGAATCCGCGATCCGGAAGATCGACGGTGAGGGAGACATCCACAAAAGATCGACGGTGCGGAAGTGAGTCCTTCAATGGAATGAGGAAAGCGAAAGACGGATAATTGCAAAAGCAACGTTTTAGTTTTTGATAACCCGTGATACAGAAGATAGACAGTCAGGAAGACATCTGCAAAAGATCGTTAGTGTGGAAAGGAGTCCGTCATCAAAATGTGGAAGGCGGAAAGTAGAAAATGAGAAATCAAGGTTGAGAATAATATGGTGTTCTCTACCCGAAATCCAGAAGATCAACAGTCCGAAAAACATTCGCATGAGATCGATGGTGTGAAAAGATTGATTTGGAAAGAGGAAGGTGGAGAATTGTGAAAACATCATTTGAGGGTCTTGAGAACCTGCTTTCCGCAACCCGCTTTCTAGGAAAACCACATATCGCATCCTATCTTAGATCTATGGTCAGGAAAAATCCAGATATAAAATCAACGGCTCAGGATGGTTGCGGAAATGGAGAATGCGGAGGTCACCACTGGAAGAGGCACAATCAATGAAATGACACAATGGTGAAGAGATGAGTCTGCAGGAAGCGTGAAGGTATTTATTGACAGAATAATTGAAGGAAAGAAGTCGTCTCTGTGATTGTGAATGACAGAGTTCGAGAAGTGAATAACAGATGTGGCAGGGTGGCGCGCTATTGAAGGTATTTATTGACAGAATAATTGAAGGAAAGAAGTCGTCTCTGTGATTGTGAATGACAGAGTTCGAGAAGTGAATAACAGATGTGGCAGGGTGGCGCGCTATAAATCTGCAAAGGGTGTTGTAGAATCCGTGTCTAAAACCAGGGTGTTGTAGCATCATTGTCTGTTGCAACAGAAAGAAACCCATGGTGTCAGAGTATCCTTGTCAGTTGTAGCAGACAGAAGACTCAGGGTGCTGTTGTATCCTTTCTGTACCAGTTGATTCATTTTGTGTTTTTATTTTAAAGAAAAAGACAATACTAATTCATCCCCTCTCAGTATTGTGGAATAATCCAACATCAATATGTTTTCCCTTTTACATCTATGTGGGATTGGATGAGAAGTTCCCTATGACTGAAAATTCGTACTTTTTGTCACGCAGAATAATCGAGTATGTATTTCATCAAATGAGACGTTGAAGTTATCACTCCGAAAGCACTTAGCACTATAACGATACACGTAGCTCATGAAGATTAGAGTAGACCACTCAATCTTCAACCGCTGCTTCTGTCTGCTTTGATGCTGCTTGCTCAAATGTAAGTTAGGGTGTCCTGGATATCAACGTTTATTTATTCATTGATTTATTTAATGTACAAATTCAACTTATTGGAAATTGCCATAATTTTACTCAGTGAACAATTCTTTATGAACGACAGTAGCTTTAGAATTTTCATTGTGTTGTCGTAGCGTAATTTGGTTAATTTTCACAGCTCTAACTTACTTTTATTAAACAGAGACATCTGCTCTTTGCAAGATGTGATTTGAGGATATGCCCCAAATTACAGAAAATTATAATAGCTAGTTCTATCCTTTTCTATGAAGTCATTTTTTGTAGTTTCAATAGACATCGTTTATACTCTTATAAATTTAAAAACCATTTTCAATTTATATTTTCCCACCCTATCCCGATCTTCAAGTGTGAAAAACCATTGAGGACTTAGATTATAATCTCTCTCCTTCATGTTGTGGATGAAAATAATTTAGCTCTTAGTGCTTCTATGTTTGTCTTTTGTTAAGAAGTGAATACCTCCTTTTTCATAAAATCTATTGTGTCTTTCACTTTACTATTTATCTTTTTATGAGCTTCATTGGACGGATGATAATAGTTTTCTTCATCTTAAACTTAATAACTTCAAATATGCATTATACATTATATAATATAACTTTGAAGCATGTCTTTGAATGTTTATCCATCTATATCCTTCTAGGTTCAAAGTGTGCTTCCTTCACTTGTTAATCGTCTTTAAAACAACTTTTATAAGTTGTTTTATAAGTTTTTTCTAATGAGCATTCATATAAAAACGAAGAACATTTCATATAATTTGTGCAAAATGTGTATAATAAAAGTTGTGTAATTTGCGCATGATAAAAGTTATAGGGAAGCTTTACTTTCGATTTTTACTATCTAGAGGCATGGGTGTGATTGAATTAGTGACCAGTATAGATCCATCTTAACTCTAGATCTACCAAGCGCCAAGAGGGATCAAATATCTTGAGTTGCAAACTTTTCCTCAAATTTTGCACTTCAAAGGATCTACCAAGAGCTGAGAGAGATCAAATGTATGAGTCACAAACTATTCCTCGAATTTTGCACTTAAGTTTGCACTTCAAAGGATTTTATCCCTCTTTGTTCGTGGTAGATCATGAGTTAAGATGGATCCATACCAACTTAATATGTAAATTTCTCATATGTGCTCAAATCCCTCATACGTAAATCATGGCAATGATTGCTCAACTCCAATATTTCTTTGGTGTTGAACTTTAGGTTAGCGCCAAGTTTGTAAGATTTTATTTATTTAATATTGTATTATTGTATTAAATTGTCACATGTCAGCTCCATGTTGAGCACAAAATTACACTTCTCCCTCTATTGGATTGTAGAAAGCGCCCCTTAGTTCAATGAATTCTCAATGGGCTAACAACCACTCTTACGTATATTTAATTTTGATGCTCACCTTTTGGAATTTGCTCATGAAAATATGAGCATGGCACTAAAGAACATGAAAGAACTAATTTGACATGTTAATATTGGAAAATCGAGTAATATTGAGACAATCATTTTTTACATGTCTTTAATTTTTATCACCTTATTCAAAAAAAAACAACAATAGAAACAAAACACATAATTTTATTGTGGAAACCCAACATGGAAAACAACAAACACTTTTTATTACTACAAAATTGTATTTACAGGTATTTTGCAAGCACCAACTTGTAGATGCTACAACACCCAAGATTTCCAGCTACAACTAAAGGATGCACCGACACCCTTTTACCAGCAACGACTGGAAGGAAGTTGCGACTTCCTGCAGGCTTGTGTTGCATGTCCTTGTGCCTCCCTACCACCATTAGACGATTATGCATTCTATGCTTTATGCACACTTCATGATTTGCAATTTGTGTGTACAGAGACAATTATTTGAAAGGCTCATTAGAGAAAATTTGAGGTCTAAAATGGGCCTCCTAAGGAAAATAATAAAACAATAAAACAATATTTAAAATAATAAAATAATATTTATTAATTTTGGAGGAAGAATGAAAAAACTACTTTTTTTTGTTCGTAATTTCGGTATATCTCCCTGTTTATTTACTCAAATTTCGAGCAGGAGAGCTCGTTGGATGCGGAATTTAATTCCGCATCCAACGAGTACCCACACTGCATAATTTTGACGGACCCTGCTACCCCAAAAACAAGAAATACCTGAAAAAATGTGATGATGAAATCATCATCACGTTTTTCAGGTATTTCTTGTTTTTGGGGTGGTGAGGTCCGTCAAAAGTATGCAGTGCGGGTACTCATTGGATGCGGAATTAAATTCTGCATCCAACAAGCTCTCCCGCTTGAAATTTGAGTAAATAAACAAGGAGATATGTCGAAAATACGAACAAAAAAATAGTTTTGTTTTATGACAAATATGTCAATTCAACCATTATGGTTGACTCATTTTATTGAAATTCTATTGGTTCTTGAGTTCCAATTCATGAATTTTATTTTTGGCACATTTTCTTATAAGGCCAATTTTAGACCCCAAATTTCCTCTAATTAAATCCTTGTTTATATACCTTCAATTGTGCCCCGTTACCTAATAGTCACAACTCTTCATCATGACCCTTTACAAATAGAAACTAACTTAGAATTACCTTGTTTGAGAGTTTTAACAGTATGATAATGAAATGTTTCGACTTCACAATCCTTACTTAGACAGGTCAACTTCCAACCCTTTTTATCTTTTGATTTACAATATGTCATCAATTTTGAATCTGACTGATCGATTCTAATGTTCAGAATCAACCACAAAAATATATTGTGTATTCCAGCATGTGTGACTCCACCATTTCGACTTTGACTTTGTCAATTCCAATGTCAAACTGAACTCCATCAATTCTAGCGTTTATCGATTACGATGTCGAACTAGACTCTGTCTACAACGAATTCGACTCAACTGAAAATGGTTGAAAAGAGATTGAATTTGACTAACAATGGTCAACAATAGGTCGACTAGGTCGACTTCGACTGCCAATGGTTAACAATAGATCGACTAGGTCGACTAGTTCAACTTTGACTTTGACTCACAATGGTCGATATAGATCAACTAGGTCGAATTCGTCTGTCAATGGTTGACTACTTTGACTTCGACTTATAGAGACTCAACCATAATACAATGAATCGACACCAACATTCAACACTTTTGACTTGCTATCATTTTCCTTTCTTATTTATGAACTTCTTTGACATAAATGACAATCATACCCAACATTCTCCCCCTTTTTCATTGATGACAACATCCCTCCAATTTTCTCCCCCTTTGGCATTAATGATAAAGGATCTCAAAACTCCCTTTGTCATCATTTCTCCTCATGTCAACTTGTGGAGGCCTGAAAAATCGTAGGTAACAACAGTTAGGGATTCTCCTCAATAAATGTTCCCAACTAGCTCGTTACTGTTTGGTACGGGGAATCCATTCGGTTTACAGTACGACTACCGTAGGTCAAGTAACAAATTAAAATGTTTTACCGGTTATGGCCTGGTCCACCATGTATATTTTTAGTTTTTTGTGTTTAAGTTATGATGTGTAAGTGCCTATCTAAAAATGCAAATTGATAGAGATAATGAGGAGCGTCACAATGTGATGCATATGTTCTTACCTCTCATCTTACCTCTCTTGCATCTAAATCACAAACAACTAGAAAATAACTATAACTAACTAACCTATCCCTAGGGAGAAAAATTATCAATTATCAATAAGTAATGTATTTCTGTGCATGTATTAAGAAAAATTATAGATAGGTGTTACTTATTTTAGAACACATGAACATTAATAGAAATATGAACAACAAGATAGCTTATTGTTTATGACAACCTTCATTACTCACAGTGAAAATTTCACAGAATAAACTAGAAGACATTCATAACATTAATATAAATTCAATGAGTTAGAACGATCTCACAGTTAATGGACATAAGCTGAAAACAAAATAGTTCACATTCAACTGATCCATGGAAAATCATTTGAAACATTCCACCATACATTCTCCAGCAGAAACTTGTAATTCTTTATTGTAAAAGGAAGTAGTTCTTCTTACAATATACTCTCAAAAATTTCTTGGGAAAGAAGTCCTTTCTACATCTATACTCTCCTTTATTTATATAGAAAAGAAAAATCTTTGGGCTGCCCCTTGATGACTTTTGGGCTCCCCTGACCTTTCAGTTCCAAAATTTGTCTTGTAGTATGTGCTCATAATTTTTACAATATAATACATTTTAAAACAAAAAATCTTTTAAAATACTTTATGAAGAGGGGCCTGCTTGGTCATTGATGAACTTTTTCCATGCATGGGCCTCCGCTGCTATGCTTTCAAAATTAGAAAGTTCAAGAAAATTGATATTTATCTCATATTTGGCAGCCTGGTTCCTGAACTCTTCTATCCTTGCTGGACTCGGACGCAACTGATCTTTTAATAGATGAATACTCATAGCTGCATGTGGCACTGCATTCTTTAAAATTCATTCATCTAGATCCTTTAACTGTTGGATCTCCTTCAACAACTAGAGCCTTCTTCTTTTGTCTTTTAGACATATCTCCTTTGCAGCAATCACCTTGTCATAAACATAGAATGTTCTTAGACCATTTTACTTTTACCAGGTGAAATAATAATAACAAAAAACTGTATCAATCTATTTACCTCTTCCATATGCATTTTGAAAATGAACTATACACAGTATTAATGCATGAAAAAAAATGACAAGGCAAAAGAAAATCCTGCAGTTGTGTCTTGAAATCCTCTAAGTCCACTGTCCATAACTAAAATCACAACCCTGATAGAACAGACTCTTCATCTTAATCCAGGCCGCATCTAAACTAACTCGAAAAGCATGAACCACATTGTCACTACTGCTAATCTCCAAAACACTAGACTCTGTACTATGCTCCTCATCATGGAAAACCCTAACTGGATCAAAACAATGAAAACCTCTATCGTCCCAAGAAAATAGGGTAAACACATACAAAAAACAAGGACTAGAGAAAAAACGCAAGTTTCAACACGGATAAAAGATAAAATAATGCTCCCCATGTATATAAACCTTCGGTGAAAAAGAGTTGGCGGAAAAACCCTATCGGCAGTTGAAAATACTAAGCATCGGGAGGGTAGTTCAATTGATAGCCGCAACGACGAACAACAAACAAACTACGGGTCCTGCGAGATTATTAAGTTTGTTGGAATCAGAGACTCTTAACGCTAAGTGTTGGAGCTTTAAACCTTAACATTTTCACAGTGTCAGTGATTGGAAGCTCTAAAAGATAAAGGTCAACAGTTGAAAACACTAAACATCGGGAAGATAGTCTGATTGATAGCCACAATGCTGGACTTGCAAACTACTACGGATCTGCGAGAGCATAAAACCTATCAGCGATCGAAAGCTCTAAAGGCTAAAGGTCGGCACTTCAAACCTAAGCATTTCCATAGTGTTAGTGATGCCAAGCACTATCGTCGCGATGTTTATACACCGGAGATCGGAGCCATTAACCACTAACGCATTGGAACTTCAAACCACAATACTCTTCGCAGTGTCGAGGACATAAAAGGTATCATTACGAATTACTCTGAATTAAAAGGTATCAAAGCTTAGACTTCTAATTTATCGGGGATCAGAGAGACTAACCACTACAGCATCGGTGATCGGAAGCACTATCCTTTAAGCTTCTTATCAATTTCCTTCTAAAACGTCAGCGACATAAAAGACAAGCCCTTTGATCCAATCTCCAAACTCATTTCGATTGTGATAAAAACAAGGTCACCGATAGTCATAATAAAAGGTTTGAGAAATAAAAAAAAGGAGATAAAACATGGATCGACGAGAAACAGGACTGCCCATCGGGACGTTCATTGTTTGCCTTCAGAAACATCGGTGGCATAGAGGACTAATGCCCTGACTCATTCTTCAATAGACTCCGGACAGTGATAAACAAATCATCGAAAAATCAAACGTTAAGTGCTCAAATAAAACAAAAGACTCTTCGGATGGGCAACAGTAAACTAGATCATTTACCTTCCAAAATAGCAGAAAAATAGTCAACTAATCCTTTGACTTCCCAAAGATTGATTTAAATAGAACAAACTGGACTTCGAGGACAGATTTAAAGAAATCGAACAAACCTGGGCTAGATAAAATAAAAAAGGAGGGTCCAAAATTATAAAAATTTGGGAAAAAAATTGCAGCTGCAACAATTGGCGATTACCTGGTGAACACAGATCTCTGGACAGTTTCTTCTTTGAGCAACAGACTGTTTTGACAATAAATACCAACATGTTGAATTCTTCTAAATGTCTGAATTTCCCAAATGGCAGATGTATGCACTTTAATCATTGATGATAGTCTAATTTAGGGAAAATGGAAACCAATATTTCAAAGTCTAGATAACTCTTTTGAGGCCAGGAATATGAGTTTCATTTTTACCTCTGTCTTCGGGTAGCTTCCAGCTTAGACACCACAGGATTGTAACATATGGTAAACAGAAATATTCATTTGTTCCTCATTCCCATGCCATTTTGCACTTTTGTCCTTTCTTGAGTCCTCCTTTATGCCTTGTTTTTGAAATTTTTATTCAGGCTTCTCTATCCACAGTGTCCTTTTGTGTGAGAGATGTATTGATTTTTCAGCTCACGGACGGAGAAGAACTTTGGAAATCTTGTACTAATATGGTTCAATACCTTGTTTTAATACATATTGCTTTCTTAGGAGATTTCAACTCTTATTTTCCTTTTGGATTTTAATTCTTGGCTTGGGATCATTTAAATATAATATACTGTTTACCTTGCTTCCTCTCCATGGGCCTTTTGCTGCAACCCCCTAAGATATTTTTAATGTGAGATGGATGGGGCCTCGAAATAGTATTCCAAACCTTTTGATCCTGAGTTATTTTACAAGGATTAAGTAGGACTTCAATGTGTTCATAACTATTTAGGAAAACTGCTAAACTAGAAGAAGTTCTTTCAAATAAATTAATACTACACAGTCTTGGGATCAAGGATTTTAGTTAATCCAAAATTATGATGAACTCCATGCAACCAAAAGTTGTGCTTCTTTATTACAATCAGTCAAACCCTAACTAAAACAAACAAAAATAAAACAAACCAATCAGTTTATTTTTGTACAAGATAACCAAGAAATTTAAAAATAAATAAATAAATAAATTGAGAACTAAACCATTAACTAGTAAGTTCTCTTCCCACCCCTGTAAGTCTTGCACTTTGCAAGTTGAGGGGCCAAGATTTTCTGCAATTTGATGTTAAATTTCCATATGCTTAGCTAAGACATTAGTATTTTATTTCATAACAAAAGCATATAAACAGGATCACTGAAAGATAGACAAGCACAACCATACAAAAGAAACACAAAGATTTATCCTGGGAAAACCCTAAAGGGAAAAACCCAGCAAAAGCTTCCTCAATATAGATGCCCCAAAAAGATAAAAGATAAAACCAGCAAGGAGATCAAAGCCTGATCCTCCTCCTTCTCCAACTACTTCTTTTCTCCACTAATGCGCTACACAAGTGAGAGTGTGTGTCGCTAATGAGGAGCACTACACCTCTATTTATATTCATCCGTTCACTTAAGTTAACTCATTTGACATGTAGGCTCGAGTTAAATCATGTAGGCTCGAGTTACACATGTAGGCTCAAGTAACCACACTGGGGTGCTAATGACCCACCTTTACAATTAGAGGGGACTACCTCATGGCTCTTATTAGATCTTCCGATTAGGAGCATCGGGGTACAATGTAATACAAGTGGTTCTCCCGGTAGGACCATCGGGGACCACAAAAATATACATATAGAATATTCTTCGAAGTTACAATATTTCAACACTCCCCCTTAACGAGAAGGGTATTCTACAGTAACATCAACAACAAGAAGAGTAGAGATAGGGGACATCATCAACATCAGCAGGGTAATGCATCTATAAATCATTGGAAGCTTTTCAACATCATGTAGTCTTCATCTTCAATCATCAGCAACATCTTCAGTCTTTGATCCGCAACATCTTCAGCATTTTGATCTTTCAATTAGCAACGAAATATTTAGCACTTGGACCTTTCAATCAGCAACATCTTCAGCACTTTGACTGTTCGATCAGCAACAACATCTTCAGCATTTTGACCTTTCAATCAGCAACATCTTCAGCATTTTGACTTTTCGATCAGCAACAACATCTTTAGTATTTTGTCCTTTCGATCAGCAACATTTTCAGCATTTTGACTTTTCGATCAGCAACAACATCTTCAGCACCTTGACCTTTCGATCAGCAGCAACATATTCAGTACTTTGATCTCTCAATCAGCAATATCATCATCAACACTTTTCCCTTTCGATTAGCAGCAACATCATCATCATCATATTCTGATCTGTCAATCATAATCATCATCACATTCTGATCTTTCAATCAGAAACATCATCATCATACTCTGATCTTTCGATCAGAAACATCACAATCATAGCGCGTCATCATCATACTCTGATCTTTTAGATCAGTATGTCATCATCATCATACTCTGATCTTTCAATCAGTATGTCATCATCATCATACTCTAATCTTTCGATCAGTACGACATCATCATCATCAGCAACAGCCTACAATCCACAACTCAAAGAAAAAAAATCTTTAGATCATTTTTGGACTTAAAGTCCAGGGATGATACAATCCCACCACATTCTCGACAACCGAAGTTACCGGATTGATTACGGGAGAATCAGTCCCTATCAATTTAGGACTAAGTCCAAGGACGATGAAA
>LPNX010818093.1:0-91275 GCA_001517045.1 Pseudotsuga menziesii | reverse complement strand
AAGAATTGAGTTCTTCATATTCCTCATCGCTTGAGGGATCTTCTTTGAATGGTGAGAGCTTGATCTTCAATTGCTTCCATTGAGCTTCTTCTTCTTCCCAAAGTATGTTGAAAGTAATTACTTCCTTCTGGCACACATTCTTTGCATAAATGAATCCCATGATCCTGGGAGGCCATTCAAGGTGGCTATCACCACTTCTGCATTTTGGATCTTCACATTCTTCAACTGTTTTCTCAAAGCCATATTTTGGTTTAAGTTCTTATCTTCAAATAGCTTGGTCAAGGAATCAAACATATTTAGTGTCTTTGGGGAGACACTTGTGGTACAAGTTGATTCATGACTGAATCAGCAATGATCTTCTTGGCCTTGACCAAGTTCTTCTTGTGTAAGGCTTCTAGTCTCATCTCCCTCTAGAATTGGAACCTCTATACTCATGTAGGTGTCCAAACCATTTTCTTCAAAGAGATCATATAATTCTAGGATTGGAATTTGTCAACTTCGCCAAGCTTATCATCAAGCTGATGTGATAGATCACTTTGAAATGAGAACCTCAAATGAAAATAGCAAAGGATTAGATCTTACCGATTTGAGGTGTCTGTCTTGGTTCCAAAGCTCGCTGATCTAGGGTTTGTCATAGAAAACCTAATTTCAAAAACTTGGAATCTTTTAGATCTGATTGGATAGACAGATATATCTCTTCAAATGGATCTGTCCAATGTACTCCATTTCTGAAAACAGTGGAGAGAAGCTCCCGGAATAGGAAGCCCTAATTTTTCAATTTCTTCAGCAGAAATGCCTGTTACTGTTTCTGTGATATCTCTGAAATTTCTGCTCCTATGTGTCTGAAATTTTGTACTGACATAACCTAACATGTCCCTGATCCAAAATCATAGGTTTCATCAGAATTGGTTTCACCATTTTGGATTTATGATCCTTTTCCCAAGGTGACCTATTACAGGACTGTTCAGAACAGTGACATTGTATGGAATGCCACGTGTCACTGGTTCATCTTCTAAGTATGATATTTGGACCACCAAAATTAAATTCCGTACCCTTTTTGGAACATCTTTAGGAATTCCATTTGGACCTCTGTATCCCAAGATATTTCAATTCTCCCCAGGTGTCCTGTTTAGGGATGAATTCTGGAAGAGGATGGAACCCTAACTTGGAGAGAACATATATCCTGGAATACAACGAATTTGAGGAGGAATTTTGGACATAGTGTTCATCAGGATTTTATATTTGGCTCGTGCAATTTTTAGATCCTTATTCTTCACCAATATCTGAATATAACGAATGTACCAAAACGTAGCAATTTTTAGATCCTGGGTCAAACTAGGGTTTGACTTTCCCAGAGTTTCACCCAACCAAATTTCTTGATCCAGGTATCTAAAATTTGGTTTTCATGAGGAGAATAATCCTATGCTGGTCTCACTCAAAAATTCATCTTCTGTAGAAAGCCCTAATTTCCACATCGAAAACTGAAAATGCTCGGAATCAAATTCTACTTCGACAGAAAGATGCGCCCTTCAATGGAGAGTCATCCTATCATACTTTTGCTGATGGATTGTGGAGAGAGACCCAAAAAGTAAGAATCCCTAGCTTCTGAAGCTGCACAATGTCTTCTTCTCAGGTTAGCTCTGATACCATGTTAAATTTACATATGCTTAGCTAAGACATTAGCATTTTATTTCATAACAAAAGCATATAAACAGGATCACTGAAAGATAGACAAGCACAACAATACAAAAGGAACAAAAAGATTTATCCTGGGAAAACCCTAAAGGGAAAAACCCAACAAAATCTTCCTCAATATAGATGCCCCAAAAAGATAAAAGATAAAACCAGCAAGGAGATCAAAGCCTGATCCTCCTCCTTCTCCAGCTACTTCTCTTCTCCACTAATGCGCTACACAAGTGAGAGTGTGTGTCGCTAATGAGGAGCACTACACATCTATTTATATTCATCCGTTCACTTAAGTTAACTCATTTGACATGTAGCCTCGAGTTAAATCATGTAGGCTCGAGTTACACATGTAGGCTCAAGTAACCACACTGGGGTGCTAATGAACCACCTTTACAATTAGAGGGGACTACCTCATGGCTCTTATTAGATCTTCTGATTAGGAGCATCGGGGTACAATTTAATACAAGTGGTTCTCCCGGTAGGACCATCGGGGACCACAAAAAGATACATATAGAATATTCTTCGAAGTTACAATATTTCAACATTTGAAAAGGGCTTACCCATAACTGTTGAATTTTAGTGTGCTTTCCCTTTTCATTGTGCAGATGATCCCACTTAAGAACCATGTCTCCTACTTCAAATTCTTTGTTTCCAGCTTTATGCTTATCAAACCAACGTTTCACTACTTCATGTTGATGCTTAAATCTTTCTTTCGCTTTGGACCTAGAATCTTCTACCTTCAAAATATTATAGATTATGATCTGTAGGATTTCGTTATCGGTACCTCTAGATTCCTGAGCTATTATGGAAGATGGTAATAGAATGTTGGGAGGAAGAATAACTTCTTTTCCCAGTTTCCTCTTCTTTCTCCTAATTCCTTTTGTATAAAAAGATATCTTACAGCTGGGTGTGGAACTATTACCTTAGTGCAATTCTTAAGTATATATGGCCTAAATTGTTTTACTGCTTCAAAAACTACATAAGCTTGTTTATCAACTGCTGGATAATTCAATTCAGCTCCCTGCATATCAGTGCTCATAAATTATATGGGGTACTCATCTCCCCCATCTTCTTTCTATGTAAGCACCGCTACCAATGAATCATCGGATGCAAAAGTGTTCATAATAAAATCTTTTTCGAAATTCAAACTTTTGAGTGTTGGTGCATGAGCAATAGATTTTTTTATCTTACTAAATGAATTCTTTTCCACATCAGTCCATTAAAATTGTACACTCTGTTTAACCATCTGCTGCAAAGGTTTGACAATTTGAGCAAAATCTGGTACAAACCTTCGTACAAAAATAATTGTCCCCATGAATGATTGCATACCCCTTTTGTTATGGGGTGAAGGGATTTGTTCTATGGATTTAATCTTTTCTGGGTCTATGGAGATCCCTTTCTTAGAAACAACATGACCCAGTAGCTTTCCTTCTATGACTGCAAACACGCATTTCTTAGGATTTAGTGAAATACCATATTTTCGACAACGCTCGAAAATTTGTTTAAGATGGAATGCATGTTCCTCTCTCTTTTTTGAAAATATTGTGACATCATCGAGATATACCACAACACTACGGCCAATCAGACCGTGAAAAGATATATCTATGGCCCTCTATAAAGTAGCTCCAGCATTAATGAGTCCAAAGGGCATTCTCCTGTAAGCAAAAGTTCTCCACTTGGTTCTGAATTTGGTTTTTAACCTATCCTCTTCAGCTACTAATACTTAATTATAGCCAGAGAATCCATCTAATAATGAAAACAATTCATAACCTAAAACCATCTGCAGTATTTTCTCCATGGGTGGGACTGGATAGTTATCTTTATCTGACGCACGATTGAGGTTTCTGAAATCTACACAGAGCCTGATTTCTCCTGAATTTTTCCTTACTGGCACCAAATTCAAAACCCATTCTCAATGTCTGACTTTGAATATGATCTTAGCATCCAATAATTTTTTCACTTCACTTTGAATTAAAGGTTCCAGCTTCGGATGCATCTTCCTCAAAGGCTGTTGGTAAGGTTTGACTCCAGCTTTAATCAGGATGACATGTTGTATAATCTTTGTGTCATAAGTTTTAAGCTCTTCATATGTCCAGGAAAACAAATCTTTGTACTGTTTGAACAGATTCATGAACTTACTTCTTTTTCCCAGAAAACAGTACTTTCCGAAATTTACATATCTGGGTTCAGCTTTAGTCCCCAAAATTATTAGCTCAAATTGCAAGGATGAGCTATGAGTCTTGACATTCGCTGGATTTCTGAACTCGTTGTTTAAATCAAACATTCGTTCTAAGGTCCTGACTCCCTTAGGAATAAAGTTCCCAAATTTTAATTATGCTTGATGTTCTTCATCATCCATTATTGCTCCTTTAAAAGTCTCATCATTCATCAAGCATTCCAAAATTTGTTGGTCATCGTAAAAAACCCATAAATTTGTGATCATATCCGAAACAGAAGGCCTGAAAAGTAATTCAATAGATCATCTATTATTAGAAGGTACTAGCCTTGCAGCTGAGGTATCTAGTAAATCAACTACTGCATTCTTTAATCTAGGAATGGATACAATATTGAATGCATGAAAATTTATAAGCAAATCCCAAACTTCATTTTGATAGGATTTTAAATGTGGTGAAATACAGTGTATCTTATTTCAAATTTGCTTAACAACAATTTCAGAGTCTCCATATACTTTCATATTTTTCACTTTTAGTTCTATTTCCTTTTTAAGTCCCTGAACTAGTGCTTCATACTCAGCTGTATTATTTGTACGTTCAAATTCTAATCTACAAGAAATAAAATGTTTATTTTTTTTGGGATCAAACAGGACACTGCCAGCTCCTAATCCTTCTAATGTTTTAGATCCATCAAAATAAAGGGCCCAAAAACTATCTACTTCTACTGAACTTGAATTAAAAACTACATCTGAAACTAAATCTACTATTTTACAGTCAATCTCATCAGCCCGTGAAAATCGAAGGAGATCGGGCTGAGTGTCACTTGTACTGCTAGCTTCTTCAGCTTGGTAATTTCCCAGTTCCAATTCAATGAAGTAATTTGCCAACACAGAGTTTACTGGCTCATTCTTTCCCTCTAACTAAGTAACATTGTATTTCATTTGAGGCTCTCTTAAGACTTTTTTCCGATTGGGACTTCCCTTATGAGGAAACCATAAATGTGACCAATCTGATGCAAAGTATCCATCTAGCCTTGCTGACCATTCTCAACTCAAAACTAGTCCATAAGCATCTAGTATGTCTGCTACTACAATGTTGATGTACTGACATACCCTTTCATCTGCAAATAAGCGAATCAGAACATCTTCCATTTCCCCTATTACTTTCACAGCCATCTTGTCTAACTGAAGAACTTGCCAAGTAGATGGTCTAGGTTTTCCATTGATTTTCTTGCAGACTGAAAGTGGCATAACGTTGACTGATGCTTCTGAGTCTACTAAACAATTTTGCACATTACAGTTGAAAATCTCAAAATTTAGGAGAAATGTTGGGGTTTTATACTTAGACTTACCTCCCACACTTGATTCACCAATTTCTTCTTCAGGTTGGTTGTCAGTATGGAGCTCTTCTTCTGATACTTCAAGTGCTTTTAACAATTTCTATTTCTGTTGAGGTACATTACACATTTCAAACAATGAGATATTTGTCTTAGCTTTTTTAATGTCTTCCACAATATCATACCCCATCTCATGCTCATTGAGATTCTTCTTGACATTATCAATCTTATCTTCAATAGGTTTCAGAGGTATGTTAATTTTCTTTGGATCTTGACTTGAAATGGTAAATTCAGGTATTTTAATAGTTGTAGTGTTCCTTTGTATCTTCTTCATATTTTCTTGAAGTTTCTTGATCGTAGGAAGTATTGACTTGTCTTCTTTTAACAAACTTTGACTTCTTGTTGTCACATTGGTTTTTGATGTTTTCTCTTGTTTCAGTGAATCTTCTTCTTCTGTATCAAACATTGAGACACAATCCCATAAAACCAAAGTATATTCCTCTTATTTTCTGTAGATTGATTATAATTTTCTTCCTCTTTACCAGTTTTTGTCAGTTTGGAATCCAATAAGTGATTCATTATCAGTGTCATAGAATTTATCCATTGGGGGAAATTCTTCTTAGAATGAGGCTGTTGATGAAAAGTACAAAAATGATCCATGCCTACATCAGTTAAATTCATTTCTGCAGGACTATGTGGAGGAGGCTTAGGTTGACTGTTGTCTTCCATTTTCTTATAATAAGGCTTATATGATTTGTGAGCCTCTTTTTCCTTCTCTAAATCTATCACTCTGTTGGATAACTTTTGCATCATTTTCAACATCCCTTGAAAATCCTGTGACCGCTCATCCTTAGGATTAGTCAGTAATAAAGGTTTCTTACTTCCAAAAGTCTTTTCTTCCAACTGCTCGGGATAATTTTATATGCTTTCCATCTCAGCCTCCACCTTCTCAGCTTCTTCATAAGTTTCTGCTATTGTAGGTCTCACTGATCTCTTGGCAAACATGGCTAGATCAGGCCCAAGGGCTGAGGTATAGTAAGTATTCTATCAGAGCATTTTCAGATGGCTTATTTACTGCAGTAAAATTGTTTAGGTAAGTAGCAAATCTTTGAGTGAAATCATGTACATTGGTTTTTGATGTTTTCTCTTGTTTTAGAGAATCTTCTTCTTTTGTATCAAACATTGAGACACAATCCCATAAAACCAAAGTATCTTCCTCTTGTTTTTCTGTAGATTGATTATCCTTTTCTTCCTCTTTACCAGTTTCTGTCAGTTTGGAATCCAATAAGTGATTCATTACCAGTGTCATAGAATTTATCCATTGGGGGGAATTCTTCTCAGAATGAGGCTGTTGATGAAAAGTACAAAAATTATCCATGCCTACATAAATTAAATTCATTTCTGCAGGACTGTGTGGAGGAGGCTTAGGTTGACTGTTGTCTTCCCTTTTCTTATAATAAGGCTTATATGATTTGTGAGCCTCTTTTTCCTTCTCTAAATATATCACTCTGTTGGATAACTTTTGCATCATTTTCAACATCCCTTGAAAATCCTGTGACCGGTCATCCTTAGGATTAGTCAGTAATAAAGGTTTCTTACTTCCAAAAGCCTTTTCTTCTGACTGCTCAGGATAATTTTCTATGATTTCCATCTTAGCCTCCACCTTCTCAGCTTCTTCATAAGTTTCTACCAATGTAGGTCTCACTGATCTCTTGGAAAACATGGCTAGATCAGGCCCAAGGGCTGAGGTATAGTATTCTATCAGGGTATTTTCAGATGGCTTATTTACTGCAGTAAAATTGTTTAGGTAAGCAACAAATATTTGAGTGAAATCATGCAATTTTTCTTTTCTTCCTTTCTTTAGAGCACATAACCCCTTCATTAAGGCTACATGAGTTTTCTAAATTGCATATTTACTTCTAAAAATTCTCTCAAATGTGTTCCAATCCGTGATTGAATTTGCAGGAAGTGCAAAATACCATGAGGCTGCTTTTCCTTTCAGAGTGTGGGGAAATGATCTACACAATACATATTCATGCTCCCCAGCTCGTAATCCTTCTATATCCAAATAAAACCTTTGTAGATGATCATCTACCAAAACTCCTTCACTTGGTTCAAACTTAGGTAACATCTTGTCAAAATCTTGAGGCAAATCATGCAAGGGAGGTGTCAAATTTAAAGGCGACCTAGCTCTCCAAGCAGGCGGTGGAGGTGGTTGGTTTGCATTTACATTAGCCATGATTCTGAGTGGAGAGTGAGGTTGTGATTCAACAGGGGTCTAGAAAGGTGAACGGTAAGGTGAATCTGGATCCAATTGACTCAAAGGTTGGTCAACTTCTTGTAAGGCTGTTTCTACTAGTTCTTCAAGATCTTCTACCAACACCGAGTCTTCTAATTGAGGGCGATATTTCTTCTGATACTCTCTTCTAGGTAAGACATAAATGATAGGTAATCCTCCAATCTCTTTCCCATATGCTCTGGTGATTCTTCTTAAATCATCAACCACTTCGTTATCTACAGGATATAGATACCCTTTCTCTTTATCTTCAGGAGTGAATTTGTGAAACAAACTACTTTCAGAAATGTCACCGGTGGAGTGATTTCAAGGAAGTGAGCTTCCTCAGCTAGCCATGCACTGGTGGCCCTCCTTCTAGCGCTAGAAACTGTTGATACCTAGAAAATTGCAGGTAACAACAGTTAGGGATTCTCCCCAATAAACGTTCCCAACTATCCCATTACTATTTGGTATGGGGAATCCGTCCGGTTTATGGTCCGGCTATCGTAGGTCAAGTAACAAATTAAAATGTTTACTGGTTACGGCCCGGTCCACCGTGTATATTTTTAGTTTTCTATGTTTAAGTTATGATGTACAAGTGCCTATCTAAAAATTCAAATTGATAGAGATAACGAGGAGTGTCACAATGTGATGTGTAGGTTCTTACCTCTCATCTTACCTCTCTCGCATCTAAATCACAAACAACCAGAAAATAACTATAACTAACTAACCTATCCCTAGGGAGCAAAATTATCAGTTATCAATGAGTAATGTATTTCTGTGCATGTATTAATAAATATTACAGATAGCTGTTACTTATTTTAGAACACATGAACATTAATAGAAATATGAACAACAAGATAGCTTATTGTTTATGACAACCTTCATTACTCACAGTGGAAATTTCATAGAATAAACTAGAAGACATTCATAACATGAACAAAAATTCAATGAGTTAGAACGATCTCACAGTTAATGGACATAAGCTGAAAACAAAATAGTTCACATTCAACTGATCCATGGCAAAGCATTTGAAACATTCCACCAAACTTTCTCCAGCAGAAACTTGTAATTATTTATTGTAAAAGGAAGTAGTTCTTCTTACAATATACTCTCAACTCTCCCTTATTTATACAAAAAAGCAAAACCTTTGGGCTACCCCTTGATGACTTTTGGGCTCCCCTGACCTTTCAGTTCCAAAATTTGTCTTGTAGTATGTGCTCATAATTTTTACAATATAATATATTTTAAAACACAAGATATTTTAAAATACTTTATGAAGAGGGGCCCGCTTGGTTGTTGATGAACTTTTTCCATGCATGGGCCTCCGCTGCTATGCTTTCAAAATCAGAAGGTTCACGAAAACTGATATTTATCTCATATTTGGAAGCCTGGTTCCTAAACCCTTCTATCCTTGCTGGACTCAGATGCAGCTGATCTTCTAACAAATGAATACTCACAGTTGCATGTGCCACTGCATTCTTTAAAATCCGTTCGTCTAGATTCTTTAATTGTTGGATCTCCTTCAACAACTAGAGCCTTCTTCTTTTGTCTTTTAGACATATCTCCTTTGCAACAATCACCCTGCCATAAACATAGCATGTTCTTAGACCATTTAGCTTTTAGCAAGTGAAACAATAATAACAAAAAACTGTATCAATCTATTTACCTCTTCCATATGCATTCTGAAAATGAACTATACACAGTATTAATGCATGAAAATAAAAAATGACAAGGAAAAATAAAATCCTGTGATTGTGTCTTGAAATCCTCTAAGTCCACTATACATAACTAAAATCACAACCCCGATAGAACAAACTCTTCATCTTAATCTAGGCCACATCTGAACTAACTTGAAAAGCATGAACCACATTGTCGCTACTGCTAATATCCAAAACACTAGACTCTGTACTGTGCTCCTCATTGTGGAAAACCCTAACTGGATCAAAACAATGAAAACCTCCGCCGTCCCATGAAAATAGGGTAAATGCATACAAAAAACAAGGATTGGAGCAAAAACGTGGGCTTCAACATGGATAAAAGATAAAATAATGCTCCCCACGTATATAAACCTTTGGTGAAAAAGAGTTGATAGGAAAACCCTATCATTAGTTGAAAACACTAAATGTTGGGATGATAGTTTGATTGACAGCCACAATGGTAGACTTACAAACTACTACGGATCTGTGACAACATAAAAATTTTCGGTGATCGGAAGCTCTAAAGGCTAAAGCCCGACACTTCAAACCTAAGCATTTCTGCAGTGTCGGCAATGCCAAGCACTATCATCGCAATGTTTATACACCGGAGATCGGAACCATTAACCACTAACACATCAGAACTTCAAACCACAATACTCTTCGCAGTGTTGGTAATATAAAAGGTATCATTGTGACTTACTCTGAATTAAAAGGTATCGGAGCTCAAACTTCTAAGTTATCGGCAATCGGAGAGACTAACCACTACAGCATCGATGATCAGAAACACTATCCTTTAAGCTTTTTATCAATCTCCTTTCGAAAATTTGGCGGCATAAAAGACAAGCCCTCCGATCCAATCTCGAAACGTGTTCTGATTGCGATAAAAACAAGGTCGCCGACAGTCAAAATAAAAGGTTTGATAAATAAAACACGGATCGATGAGAAACAGGACTGTCCATCGGAACGTTCACTGTTTTCCTTCCGAAACGTCAGCGGCATAGAGAACTAATGCCACGACTCATTCTTCAATAGAATCCTGACAATGATAAACAAATCATCAAAAAATCAAACGTTAAGTTCTCAAATAAAACAAAAGACTCTTCAGCTGGGCAACGGTAATACCACATCATTTACCTTTCGAAACAACAGAAAAACAGTAAACTAATCCTCCGACTTCCCAAAGATCAATTTAAATAGAACAAAGTGGACTTCCAGGATAGATTTAAAGAAATCGAACAAACCTAGGATAGATAAAATAAAAAAGGAGGGTCCAAAATTTTAAAAAAATTGGGAAAAAGGTTGCAGCTGCAACACGAGTGTGTCCACTTTTTGTGACATGGTACCATTTCCATTTTTGTCTTAAGGAAGAGGGATAAACCCTAGTTTCTGTTTGAGATAGGAAATATATCTTTGAGTCAATGGTTTAGTAAAGATGTATGCAATTTGTTCCTTTGTATTAACATACACCAATTTGAAAACATTTTGTGACACTTGTTCTCTTAAAAAATGATATTTTACTAGAATGTGATTTGTCTTGGAGTGCATAACTGGATTTTTGGATATGTTAATGGCACTCATGTTGTCAAGGTGTATCACAATTGGGTACTCATATTTCAAAAGTATATCTTCTAATGTGTGTTTCATCCAAATGACTTGAGTACAACATGATGCGGTAGCAATATACTTAGCTTCTGTTGTGGAGAGTGAAGTGGAGGATTGATTTTTGCTTCGCCATGATACCAAGTAATTTCCCAAGTAAAATGTTTCTCCAATGGTGCTCTTTCTATCATCAATACTTCTTGCCCAACTTGCATTAGTAAATTCCTTCAGAGTGAAGTCATTTCCTTTTGGATACCATAAAGCATACTCCATAGTTCCTTTCAAATATATAAGGATTCATTTTACTACTGCCACATGTGTTTCTTTTGGGTCAGATTGGAATCTAGTGACCAAGCATACATACTGCATCACATATGGTCTTGTAGTTGATAAATATAGAAAAATACCAATCATTGACCTATACATGGTATTATCTACTTCTAAAGACTCATCATCCTTGCTTAGTTTACAACCCGTGACCATAGGAGTACTAACTTGTTTTGAATCTTCCATTTTAAACTTTTTCAACATATCTTTGATATATTTGGTTTGAAAGATGAAGATCCCTTTTTTTAATCCCTTTTTTTATTGAGAAACTTGTAATCCAAGAAATAATGTTAGTTCACCCAACATTGACATTTCAAAATACTTCTTCATTTCTGAAGAAATCTTCACACTCAGAATCTATATATCACTTATGAATATGATATCATCAATGTAGACAACAACAATGACCATTTATTTATTTTCAAATTTTATGTAGAGATTACTATCAGTGGCCCCTCTTTTATATCCTTCTTGCTTCAACTATTTGTCCAGTCTTGAGAACCATGCTCTTGGAGCTTGTTTGAGGCCATAGAGTGCCTTTTTTAGTTTGCAAACATAATCTCTATTTTCTAATAATAAGAAACATTCAAGTTGTTTCCCATAGAATTCTTCTTCAAGTTCTCCTTTAAGGAACACAGATTTTACATCCATTTGATATACTTTGAAGTTTTTATAGCATGCAAATGTTAAAAACATTAATGGCTTCAAGTCTTTACACAGGTGCACAGGTTTCTTCAAAGTCAACACCTTCTATTTGAGCATATCCCTTGCATACTAGTCTGGCTTTGTTTCTTATGGCTTGACCATCCTCATTAAACTTGTTTTTGAAGTTCCATTTGGTCCCAATAACGTTCATGCCTTTTGGTATTGACATAAGTTCCCAATTTTGGTTTTTCTTTATTTGGTACAAATCATCCTTCATGGCGTTGATCCAATCATGATTTTTTATAGCCTCTGCAAAAGTTTTTGGCTAGCAACCAACAATATTAATGCTTGTTCTTGAGACATTATTCTTCTTCTTGTACTAACTCTTGCATCTTTGTCACCTATGATTAGAGTTTCAAGATGAATCTTTTGAATTCTTCTAGATGGATTTTTTTGTATCAGATCTAGGAGAGTCTTCATCTTCACTTTCTTCCTTGTGTTCTAAGGCCTCCTACTTTTGAGAATCTTCATCTTCCTCTTCTTCTTTTATAGGCTTCTTCTTTTGATAATATTTATCTTTCTCTTCCTTCAAAAACTCCTCTTTTTTAGAATCTTCATCTTTCTCTTCATCGTAAGTTTCTTCATCATCCTCATTTTCTTGAAATTTATTTTTTCTTGGTTTTGTGTCATCAACAATTACACTCGTGCTTTCTATGATCTTGCGTGATATTAGATTGTAACATTTATATGCCTTTTTGGTATATGAACAACCAAGAAATATTCATTTATCTGTTTTGGAATCAAATTTCCCAATATTATCATCATCTCTCTTTATGTAGCCCTTACTTCCAAAGACTCTAAAGTACTTGACTGATGTCGTCCTACCAAACCATATCTAACAAGGTGTTTTTCACTTTTACTCTGAGTTGTCCTCTGTTCTGTATAAACAAATTGTACATATTGCTTCTCTCCAATAGTTGTTTGGAAGTTTAGCTTCATTAAGCATGGTTCTGGCTGCTTCTTGAACTGTTTTGATCTTTCTCTCAACTACTCCATCTTGTTGAGGATATTTTGGGGATAAAAACTGCCTTTTGATACCATGAGTTTCTTAATACTCACTGAATTAATTTTTGGTAAAATCTCCACCATTGTTTGACCTTAGACATTTAATTTTGAGATTTGTTTTATTTTCAACTAGTGCTTTAAAGGCTTTAAAATTCATAAAGGATTCTTATTTTTCTTTGAGAAATGACACCCAAGTCATCCTTGTATGATCATCAATGAATAACATGAAGTAATGCTCACCTTGCATGCTTTTAGTCCTTCTAGGACCACATAGGTTAGTGTGAATTATTTCTAGTGGTTGTGATGTTGTATGCTCTTTGATCTTGAAACTTGATTTTGTTTGTTTCCCATGAATACAATGTCCACAAACATAGTTAGGAGGATTTATGATATTTGTTAAGTTTCTTACGGTTCCCTTATTAATTATTTTTACAATATTGTCAAAGTTTAATTTCCCCACCATTTTATGCCACAATATACTTTCATCAATTTAACTCATGTAACTTTGTTCTTCATTTTCTAGGATGTATACATTGCTTTCAGTTCTCACAGAAGTCCCAATAAGTTTTCCTGAATTTTTCTTTCTAATTTCACACTTGGAGTCAAATATGAAAATGTTCCCTTGACCACGAGTTTGACTCACACTTAGGAGATTAGGTTTTAAGTTTTATACTAGAAAAACATTTTTTTCTTTAAATTTATTTCCAAGAGCCATTGTACCTTTCCCATTTATTTTAGACGATATATTATCTCCAAAGGTAAATTTTCCCTTTTGATCTCATTTTAGGATGATGAACTTGCTTGGGGCTTCTGTCATGTGCTTTGAACATCCACAGTCCATATGCCATATATTTTTCTTTTATGTGGCATATAGAGCTATTGAAATTTTTTATTTTACATCTTCTATTCTTTTCCAAGCCGTTCTTTGCTCATCTCTAGTTGTGACTCCTTTTTCAATAGAATCCCATGGTTTATAGTTTCTAATTATGTTTTTGGTTCATCCTACAATCAAATTCTTTATGCCCAAAATTGTTACAGACATAACAATTACCCAATAAGAGTTGCATATTTTTGTTTGTTGCTAGTCTTATTGGTTTTTTATTTGTCCTCCTTTCATTTTGAAAAGAATCAATTTTTTTACTATCTCCCTTTTTAACTGAGTCTTTGAGTACATCAGTATAACTTTTTTTGTTTTCATCTTGTATTATGGGAGAGGATTGTTTTGACTTCATTCCTTTGTCATAACCCAATCCAGTTTTATTACTATATGATCTTTGGCCACTTAGGATGTCATATAGAGTTTTTTAGTTGCTCACAAATTTTGATTGAAAGGATTCTTCATTAATCATTTTTCTAAGTAAGACTAATTCAACCTCAGATTTGTCTAATTCTTGCTCTCTTTTCTTGAGTTGTTGTTCTGGACCGATTTCACCCTTTTTAGCTTCTTGAAGATGATTTTTTAAGTCAGCAATAATTCCTTTTGTATCCTTGTTTTTTCTTTTCAATCTATGTCACTTTGGTTTTTAATTGTTTGTACATTGTTTTATACTTCCTTAATTATTCAAGAGAACTTATGAGTTCCACTTCAAGGTATACCACTCCTTCTGATTCTTCTTCAAGGTTTTTTCTCTCTATTCCCATGAATATAACTTCTTCTTCTTCATCTTCACTGGACTCATATGAGTAGTTATTATCCATGGAGTAAAAGGTCTTCTTTGTTTTTTTCTTCCTGTTACGGAGAGAAATTCCTATGGCTTGGGGTACCACAATAGACAGCTTGACTCCAGAAATCAATCCTTTCCTATATGCAAGAGAAACCAAATATCTAACACTAAAGGATCTCGATTCATACCTTATTTTGGATGGTTGATGTAGATTCCTGTCAAACTTTCCAACTCCAGCTTGAATTGATAAATTGCTTCCTCAACATTCAATAAACAAGACAAGCACACTATATATAATCGTGTTAGACCTACTCTGGCATATATAATCAATAACATATAAGCATTTGAAATCATCCATGGATCAAATATTCATTCAAATACACATTATTGGACATAAAAATATATTTCTATTAATATAAAACAGAGATTGCAATAGAGACAACCTCGGTCAGCACGTCTGTAAATCAGAGAAATTGAGTCCCCCACTTGAGCCTCCACCACTTCAATCCTCCATCTCTCGATAGCAAGCTCACAAGCAAAAGGAAAGCTTGGGAAGAACACAAAAGTGCTCCAAGGGACAAAGGGATGTAGACTCAACTATAAGCTCCAGTAATAATGGACTATAGTTCTCTTGCTCTCAATTCCTCATGCCTTCAATGTATCCAAAGGGTTCCTTATATAGTTCTTCAATGGGGTAATGAAGGGTCGAATCCGACCGATCTCAAGGCATATGGAAGGCCAGGAGACAAGTGAGTCAGATCCACATCAAGGAAAACTCCAAAAGAATTTGGCCTTTTGTACACATCCCAATGTATGTGGTTTTAGGGGTCAAACCCTTATATATGCGAGAAAGGGTTTAAAAGTCGCGTATAGCAATTTTTACATGTTTTTAGGGATGATCTTGGAAACATCAAAGGTACAAAAATGGTCCTTTGGGTCTAAGGAGTCTACAGAGGGATAGGGAAGGCCATAAAAGTGTGATTCACCATGTGTGGTAAAATCAGCTATAACAGATGCCCCGTAATGTGTGAGGTCAGAGGGGTCATATGATGGCCAAAATACATTATAAGTCCATCCCATAAGTGAAGTAATGAAGAACCCAGTGGAAGAACCAGCCATCCAATCAGCACTATACAATGATACAACTTTACACATAACTGCAAATAGATATAGCAGTCCTGGATACATAAGACTACAATGGCCATGAATAGGCATGATATAATATGACATATGTGGTCATCACCACGTACAATATAAATAGATCAGAATCTCCATGATGAAGATATATAAAGGATCATGATCTCCATGAAGGATGAAGATATATAATAGATTAAGATCTCTATAATGGCTGGAAATGTCTGACATATACTGGAATCAAGTCACGAGAGCTGAAATCTCATGAACACTGGCACGATCAAGGAGGTAGCATATACGAGATGCTAACAATATGAAGGTCTTCTACACAAACTGCTATGAGTACATGTCCTACTATGTGAATAGAGGTGTTGAGGTCAAACATAGTAGTCCATTGTCCAATTACTGGTCATTGATGTATACCATTAACAGACGCGAGATCATCCACCGATAATGAACATGGGAATCAAGGTACTAGAGTGCAAACTAACAAGTGTGAATAAATGTGTTGAGGTTGAAAACTTGAGAGAATACATCGATCAAGGGAAATTGATGTATTCCCAAAAATTGTCGATGGTGAGAGAACCTGCCACTGATGACTGCAAGTCTCAAGGCACTAAAAAATGACTCTAGATTCCTATCCTAGAATAAATGATCTGAAGTTGATGGGATGAAATCGGCTGGAAGGAGGGCATTAAGTCAACCCCCATCATCCAACACGAGGTACTCAACAAAGCTGTATAATGTGGAAGGACTCGATCATAAGGTGTATGAACCAGTAATTGAATCGGGAATGGCCGACATGCAAAGTCAAGATAACTGAGGAATGGCTGACTCGGGTTTCAAATTCCTTCGAACAAGAGCATAAAGGTGAATGGTGATTGAATGTAGGCAACATAGACTTGATAGAAAAAACTGGGACATCTCTGCGACATAGGAGGCATCGACAGAGGCTCCATAGGGACTGGAAACTTAACCTGTCGGTGGAGATAAACTCAGATAAATGAGTACAACTCCTAAATTCAAACTATTAACTCAACCAATGGATGTGATATACTGTGCTCTGTTCGAAGGCGACACGACTCGACTGCTGCCAAAGATAATATCTTTTCTTATCCAGCTTTTTTGGTTTTTTAATTTTTTTTGGACTTTTTCAAATATTTGAAAAGCTTGAAAAAGAATAAAATCGCTTTAAGTTACAAACTAGGAGGATACAAGTGTCAAATGGGAAAAAAAACTAGTTCCAAGTAGTGGAACATACCTATGCTCAATGCAAGGACACATGTGTAGGATAGCGACACTCGAGGGAAAGTCCCCTCCCAGTAAAAATAGGGAATCGAGCTGCAAAGGATATATAAAATGGCTCTGCGTGGCTAGACATGAGACAAGCTCGAGCTATATGGCTGATACTCAAAGTCAGGGAAGCCGAAATAAGGCTCAATAAGGCAGGAAAAGCTCATGATAATGCAATTACAACTTGACATAAGCAAGTATGGGGGAAGCATGCCAGCAAAATTTCAAGAGGAGTATGAGGCTCTTGCGCAATGTCATGGCAATAATATACAACAGACTCCCACACGCTAAAGGACAAAATGTTGGCATGGGAACCAAATGCAAATAAGGAGCTAACTAGGGTACCCATGTAAGGTCAAGCTCTACCATTTAAACCATGCCACTTCTAAAAAAGAAAGAAGGTTCCGTGACAAGATAGAATGGGTTCGTACCTATGGTTATAATGAAACGGTCATAAGGTCATGCAAAATGAAAATGGAGGTGAAACCTAACCTATATGCTAGTTTAAACATGATACCTAAAATCGGCATGAACAGGTCAAAACAATGGTCGAATCGACGCTCAAAACGGTCTCCTACATCATATATTAGTCAAAAACAATCCAAAAGGGTCAGAAATGGTCCAAAACTATAGAAAAGGGGGTAAAAATTTTCAAAAATTTGAAAAATTTCTGTAAATAGTGAAAAATTCAAAACATTATATAACATTTGAAATTTTTACCCAATTGAGCTCAGAACTTCAAACGCGAATTTCGGGAGATCCAGCCGGCGGAATCCGACACCGTTTTTTCCAGGTAATTTCCCATGCCCTGCTCTTTCATTTACATGTAAATTTTTCAATTTTCCATGGTCTAATTTGATTTCTAGGCCATTCTAAAGTATGCACCACGGCCCATGCAAAAATTGAGGATTTTTCGACGTATAGGGCTGGATATATGCGGAAAAAAGCGCCAAAGTCACGTACATACGCGACTGTTTAACAAACAGTCGCGTATGTGGCTCTGTTCAAGATTTTCTAAGACATCTAATGACCCAAACTTGAATTAAATGTGCAAGATGGTTCTAGAATGGAGAGAACGTGAGCACGGGGATGTAGAAGAAGCAGTACGAGGTGATCTAATGGCACAATAGGCTCTTTGTGCATGCAAGCTCTACAAGTTTTGGTGTCTTAGTGGCTTAAGAGCCAAACCAAGACTGCTGCAGATGCTAGTAGACTACTGGGATCTTGACTCAGAGTCATTCCAGATTGACGGGATTTCCCTCACCATAGAAGTGGAGGACATATACTTTATTACTAGATTTTCCCGATGGGGGGAAGTGGTGAACCTATGTTCTCGCGGGCTTAGAGGTGGCCTCAACATAGAGGAGTACATAGCAGTGTATTGTTATGCGGACACAGAGAAGGTCAGGAGTCAGATCCCTACTAACTCCATACAGGTGCTAGGCTTAAAGGCCATACTACTGACACTTGGCAAGATAGCAGGGCTAGCCTCACTCCACCAGGCCTCGCAGCCCTTTATGTTCTATGCAGTGGAGTGCATGAGACCCACGGTTTATGATTGGAGCACTGCACTGTTGGGAAACATGAAGCACCAGCTCAGTGAGTGCAAGATGGGCAAGGTACAAAACTTCGGTTTTAGTAGCATACTGAACACATTTTTCTTTGGGCGTGTTCCGGGGTTGAGCCCTAGAGTTGGCGTTCCTCTTCACGGGGTTCAATATCTAGCCCAACAATGTTGGGTAGATGTGATGCACAAACTGGTGGAGGTAGGGTGTCCAACCCCTATTCAGCTGATTTCTTTCCATGGTGGCGACGACAGATAGTTGCCATTGATTATTACCCCTATGCAGGGTTAGATTTTTAGGGAGACCCCGACATGCCACTACCACTAGGATCGGCATACAGTGACATTGGTAACGAATCCCAACCCTCTTTTTAAGATTTTTGAGTTATTTAATTTTTTTGTGTTTTTTGATATATGGAATCAAAAAGACATGTTTTTGTGTGACAACACATAGTGACATCCTATCATATGCATGCAGATGTAGGACTACGGCGGCCTAAAGGATTCCCTCATCATAGATGGAGGGGAAGAGGAGATGATATTACAGGTGTGGATGCGGAGCAGATGCTCCAAATAATTCATACCAACTTTGTGCAGCTGACACACAGGGTACCCATGGCGCAAGTTGAGGACATGCCTGAGGCCATGCAGCGTCAGGTGGTGGGTGTGCCATGAGCATGACTACAGTTGTTTTGACAGATAGCTAGAACCGTGGTGACATTCCACAATTAGAACCCCCCTCCTCCTCCCCAGGATTAGATACCTGGGAGTGATACATTTTGTACTACCGTGTATTTATATTTGAGTGGATCAAAAGCCCCATTTTTGTATTATGACACTATGTATTATCACATTTTGGATGTTTAATGAATTTTTTTTATTGTGATTGGTTTATTTATTTACATGTGTAAAAATGTATGTTTGTGATGAGCTTGTTGTCTATGAAACAAAATCCAATATAACACGTAGTTAGCATATGATTCAACAACTTGATTATAAATTCTTGGAACATGTATGTATGTTATATTCTCAAATTATTGTTCTAACAATATCACATGTAAGAATATCCGTAATAATGTTGGATCCCTAACATGATACAAGCCATTAAGCTATGACACTACTAACTCCAAATCAAGACGCACCTCAAGAGATAGAACACCATGTGAAATGGAATCACATTGAAGCTCAATAACAACACTATATTCTGCAACATTGTTTGAAGAGGGCCGTAAACATACGCCTCCTGAAGATATACCTGACCCATAGGAGTATAAATCACCCAAGCAGCAGAGGCTAAGTGTTGAGTGTGACAGATTGCACCATCCATGAATCCTATATAGATGGAAGATTCCATTGACATCTGCCATAAGAAACATAATCTAATCAACAAACCTGATCACCATAAGAAAAACCTAAATATGAAAAATGTTGTACAATAATATACAATAGTCAGACTTGGCTGAAAATCATGCATAGTACTTTTTAAGATAGAGCCCATTTCTAGGCTCCGCCAAGGCTATCCCCTTGTAATATACTAGCTCATAAGCACCCTTCTCTAACACATGCTTAACCACGTAAGGACCATGCCACATGGGGTTGAACTTTCCTGCCCCCAAGGGTTCTTTAGCTTGATCCCACAAGAGGACCAAATCTCCTTCACTAAACTTCCTTGGATAGACAGATTTATCATACCAGACCTTAACGCAATGCTTATTCACTTCTAGAGCCACTAAAGCATCTTGACACTACTCAACAAGCTGCTCTAAGTGGACCAAATGCTCCTCCAATGGGGAAGTGTCTGGTAAGAGCTCTATGGCTAGCTTCAAAGAAGGGATTTTGCACTCAACCAGCAATATAGACTCCACTCCATGTACAAGCTGATATGGAGAAAAACTAGTGGCAGTCTTAACCGCGGTCCTATAAGCCCACAAAGCAGGATATAACATGATATGCCAATTGGTCTTGCTTCGTGCGATGGTTCGTTGAAGAATAGACTTGAGTGATTTGTTCACTGATTCAACCTGTCCATTCACTTGAGGGTAATAAGAAGAAGAATGCTCCTACTTATACCCTAACTATGAGGCCAATTCTTTCATCATTCGATTCTGAAAGTGCCTACCATGGTCAGTGACAAGATCTTTCGAAATACCGAACCGAGTAATAATCTGGTTGAATACGAAGTGTGTGGCTGTCTCACCGTTGGATATAACTATAGGCATAGCCTCAACCCATTTTGTGATGTAGTCAACAACCACGATAATATGATAATACCCCCTAGCTAAATTTGGGTTGCAATCCATGAAATCAAGCCCCCACTTAGTGATGGGAACAACAGTGATAATTGGATATAACGGGGCAGGACACGAGCACATATTACGTGCAAACACCTGGCAAGGGTGGCACTTCTTGAACGCATTGATGCAATATTTAAAGATCAATGGCTAGAAATAACCTACTCTCAAGATTTTTTGGGTTGTAGAAAGCCCAGATAATTGACCACCACACGCCCCTCCATGGAAATCATTCAGCACAAGCTCAGCCTCCTCATGAGCTAAACAATGACGTAAAATGAAATCTACCCCATGGCGGTATAATGTGTTATCCACTATGAGGTAATTCTTGGATACATGACGTAATCGTCATCGTTCATCCCGTGAAAGGTGAGTAGGGACCTTCAATGTTTGTAAATATATGATAATATCTCCATACCATGGATCCAAAGTTGAGATCAAGAAGATGTGCTCATTGACAAATGTATCTTCACAAGCCTCCTCCTCCTTCTCACTCAGGAAATCAGATATAAGCTCCGCAAAAATCAACTATTTCTTCAATTTTGCCGAAACAAACTCGAGATCGAATTCTTGTAAGATGAAAATCCACTTATTATATTTTCCCTCGATCATCCTTCTAGTGAGGACGAACTGAAATGGATTGACATGGGATACCACCAAGGTCTAGCGAAGGAGAATATAGTGTCTCAATCATTGATCTGCATGAATGGTAGCTAAAGCAAGCTTCTCCACATGGGAATAACAGATCTTCACATCTATAAGGTTTTGGCTTATATAATATATGACATGCTCTTGGAGCTCCTCATCCTCTTGAACCAAAACCATACCAATCGTCTCCATGGACGCGGCCACATAAAGAAGAAAATCACAGCTATAGTCGGGTGGACTAATCACCAGGGACGATGTTAAGGCTCTCTTAAGTGCATCAAAGGACTCCTGGGCTCACTCATCCTAGAAAAAGGTAGTGTCCTTCTTCAAAAGATGCATAAAGCCTCTAGTCAAATTGGTAAAGTTCACAACGAATCTCCGTAAAAAGTTTTCCATGCCTTGTAAACATTGAAGATGTCTAATGTTTCTCAGGGGAGACAATTGAAGTATTGCCTCAACCTTTAAAGGGTTGACTCTTATACCCTCCTTGAAGACAATGAACCCTAATAAGCAATCATACTTCATGCAAAAGATGCACTTGTGAGGATTTAACCTGACCAAGTAATGGCGGCACCTTTCGAACACTAATCTCAAATTGTAGGAATGACGCATTCTCATACGAGAATGAGAAGCAAGGTCATCCAAAAAGACTTCAATAATCGATTTGAGATCATGGAAGATCAAGGTCATAGTCCACTGAAAAGTGGCTCTAATGTTTTTAAGGCCGAAAGGCATATTCCAATATGCAAAGGTACCCCAAGGACAAATAAAGGTAGTATTATGTTGATCCTCAGGTTTTATTTGTATCTGATTGTATCTGGAAAAGCCATCCATAAAGGAAAATAGCTCGCTTCCCACACACTCATCCAAAATTTGATCGATAAATGGTGTGGGAAAATTATCCTTAGGACAGGCACAATTCAAGTCATGAAAATTAGTGCATATGCGGATCGTTCCCTGCTTCTTATCAACTGAAATGGGATTTGAAACCCACTCCGTGAAGGGAATGAGATAGATAAAACCTACATTCAATAGCTTTTCTATCTCATCCTTAATCACAGGTGCTTTCCTGGGATTCACCGCACGCAATCGTTGTTGAACAGGATTAGCATTGGGATAAGTTTTAATCTCATGTTCAACAATGCGAGGGTTGATACCTGGCATTTCCTCATATGACCAAGCAAATACATCATGAAATTCTTTGAACAACTCGGTATACTCTTGAATCTCAGCATGGGAACATTCTGCCCCAATATAGACATTCTTAATCTTTCCAGGATCACGAGAGATATTGATAGGAATGGTAGAAGATATATTTTCCATGTTTCCATCAACCATCGAACTAGGAGAGCTTAATGGAACCACAGGACTACCAATTCTCTCACTAAGAACCTCCGTAAAGTCCTCATGCTCGAAATGGTCAAGCTTGGGAAGAAAATAAGATCTATGATGAAACTCTTCCCAAGGGGGCTCAACCCCAGACATGGCCTCAATAATAGCTTCATCTAAAAGAAAAACACTATCAAGGTAGTCATGTGTGTGAGAAGACTGAACTGCCCATGCAGGAAGCACATATGGGTTTTCCTCCTCCGTTCGAGAAGAGGAAGGACTAGGCTCTACAATGCATTCGAGATTAGCTTGATATGCTATCATAGTTGTAGGCAGCGGAACGTCTGTTTCGATGGGCTCACATGAAGGAATCGATGTAGGAAGAATCCAAGGATCTTCCATATCATTGATGATGAAGCCTCACCAGAACTAGACCTGATCATAAGAATAGGTGCAGCACAATTAAAGCTTCCCATAAGGGATGGATACATGCCAACACACACACTCCCAGTTGCCGGCTGAGAGTGCGCAACAATTGGGATAGAAGCTCCCGAAGATGCTGTAACAGGAATATTATTGAATGATGTTTAATCAATCATAACTATCTTCCCATTAAACAGAAAGCATACAACTCGAAATAGAGAAGAAGCTATGGCTTGCATACTATACATCCAATTCCTACACAGCAACAAATTGTAGTCAAGGGGCACATCAACCACCTCGACCTCTATCGCAACGGTCTTCTCTCCCAAACAGACCTTTAGAGAAGGAAGAATAACATGCGGTGAAATGATCTACTATCAAAAGAAGTCAACATGGTAGCGGATTTAGACAACTCGGGGGAACCCAAACCCTTCCAACATGCCAGAGACATCACAGAAGCAGAAGCACCTTCGTCAATCATAGTGCATTTGACGGTCATGTTAAGACATTCTACATGAATCAAGAGAGACACATAGTAAGGCAAGCGAGGCTGTAGTCCCATGGTTTCAAATTTAATGACAGAGGAAGAATTATCATTGTTAACACCAAGAGCAAAAAGCAAAGCTTTCCTTTACGAAGGAAAATTCTGAAGTACTTCAAGTGTAGACATCACACAAGGAGTGTGGCCCAAATATTCAACAATATAATGGTTCTGGGCAACTCGGGCATTGGGATTGTGCCCCAAATGCTTAAGGAATCCCTTAGGAATGTGAGGAGCAACTTCAGGTTTATCCACAGGTTTTTCAATACGCAAAGGACTCTCGTGTGGAGTAGGTTCCTTTCCAAGGTCTGGTTGTGATGAACCATAGTCCTTCACACAAGTCACAACCTTAGTAGCATGCACCATATTGATGCAACCATGACCACTAGTAGCTTATGGTGGATATTGATCCCCACCAGACTGATCATGGGTCCTCAAGTTCATGTTTTGATTATGAGGTAAAGGGTTGGTTAGCATAGCTAGGCCCTACGCTATGAACCTCGAGGCTTCTTCTATCCAAGGGCACAAGTGAGTGAGGTGGTCATCCTTACACAAATTGCAAGGAAACTTAACCTTACGTTTAGGCTGCTTGTCCCCACCAGCATTTCAGGAATTCTTTTCATTAGAATTGGCATTTTTATTCTTATTCCCACCCTTACAATTGTTTTTACCCTTCTTCTTATTCCTTTCGGGTTGCTGGTTACCCTTCTGGTCCGACGATTGTACCGAAAGAATACTCGGCATTTGGGTGGGTTGAGACGAAGTCGTGTCTTGTCTTAAAGCAGATTGGTTGTTAGATAATTGACTGATCTGTTTCACAACCAAATCTATAGGTTTGGCACTCGTACAACCAACAATGCCATCAGCATGTGGTCCAGGTTTGACCTTAGGGTCGAAACTAGAATGCAGAGCATTATGAATGATATTATATAACAAATTGGATTGAGCATAAATCAAGTCTAATTCCTATTCCCTAAAAATGGCTTGTTTCTTGTTTTGAACTCCAGATGTAGAAACATCCTTCACTATAGAAGGAAATAATGATTTAAGGAACCATTCAAGGAGAAACTCCGGCGGTATGAAGGCTTTAATCAATCTCTTCCATCTACGCCACTCTTGGATATGGTCTGAGATATGCATGGCTTTGTCTTGCTAAAATGTCGACAAGAGCTCTGTACCAACATTGTAATGCACTGGTAGCTAGAAGTGGTTGAGAAAATTCATAGCTAGGTCATCGAATAAAGCGAATGCCCCCCTAGGTATATCTATGTACCATTTCATGGTAGGCTCAGTGAGGGTGTGTTGAAATAGCCTTAAACGGATCGAATATTCATGTAAGGAATTATAAAAGCACCATAGGTGAAATGCAGTAACATTTTCACTCGAATCTTCTCCTGGTTTGCCCTTGAATTTGGGAATGTCTGAGGGAAGCTTCGTAGGGACAGCCAGCCAAGCCGGGTCATAAGATACTGGATTGTTCATTAGTCTCAACAAGTCAGGCAGATTTAACGTTGTGAGGAAAGGGAGCCTATGTTGAGTAGGTCTATGAGGTGCTCCATGCTACTTTTGATTCACATAAAACTGATTACCGTAACCACCATGGCCATGGCCATAGTATCCTCTTCTTGTTTGACCCGTGTAGGGTGGCATGGAAGCACCATAATGTTGTGTACCTTGACTATGTGGGGGTACAAAGCCATAATTCAGAGAGTAAGTGGGTTTTTGATACCCATACCCATAAGGTGAATAACTCTGTGCATACTGTGGTCCATAAGAAGTCCCATGAGATGTCCTATGAGAAACTCCATAGGTAGGGATCGATGTTCCGAAAATAGGAATATGACCTCCAGAAGTAGGAATACGCACTCTTGACACAACAAGAGGTACTTGACTCTAAGACATAACTATGCGAGTAGCAGCAGTACGCACATGAATCGTAGCAACATTTCAACCCAAAGGACCACGTGAATGTGGGGGAGGAATAGAATTTGAAGAACTAGGAATAGAGGACGAGGGGACATGTGAAATTACGTAAGTGGTATTCCCTATAGTCACTCATCTTGGCTCTGGTATCTAAATAGGACTACTAGCACTAGGTCTAGTATGAACATGTGATGTGACCTCCACTACTGGGATGGAGGGTGCAATGTGACTCGTGTTCCCAAATCTCTCCACATGGAAGTGACTAGGAATGCCCCCAGGCATAGTGTTAGGTTCAAACTCTGACTCAGTATGCGGTATCGAATCATGTGCAGGAATACCTGACATATCATAACTAACATAACTAGTGCTCACAGGTTCATGATGAGTCTCGTCGCCCAGCATCCAATACCGACGACCTGTGGATGAGGGATCATACCTAGAGTGTGTAGGTATATCACGTGAAGGATCATACCCAAAGTGTGTAGGTATATCAGGTGAAGGATCATATGTAGGGGTAGGTTCTTCTTCTTCAACCTCATGAAGCGAAGAAGGTAGCTCAGGAATTTCATCTTCATGATATCCCATCATGTGTGAATCAATGTGAGGTGCCGCACCCGAATCCACAATGACTCAAAACATCAAAAAGACTCTCTAATTATGCAAACCCTAAGCAATCTAACATGTACAGAGCATACACCAATATAATCTAAAGCCAATCACAAGCAAACAAGGGTAGGATATGTGATATCCTGAATGAAGCAGGTATATCTCTCCTAGGAGAGGCTTGATACTCCCATAGACAACAAGCAGAGGTTCGTAACTAATTATTGTGGCCCTCAGCTTCAACACATATAGAGACTATGCTGTTCGACCCCAACCTGGCTGGAACCCCTACAAAGTACCCCCTCAATAACCTAGGTAAGGAAACTAAGGTCACCTCAATATAATTAATGCTCAGGCAGACAGTCGCATGCGGGATTGACCATATGGGTAGGGTAGCAAAGCCCGAAACTCTCAAAAGAGCCCCCAGATACGAATACAATCCTAGAAATATCTCCTGTGCTACTCAGTTATGACTAGAGGTCATTCCAATCAATAACCGCTCACACTGCCTCGTGCTTAACTCCCTTATAATAGGAGGATCCTGAGAAACACTAATTATACCAAGGAATTTCACACTCTCACCTGGACAGACACATACATGTTGTTGTTTAATGGTCTTGGAGAATTTACTCACAATGAACTATTCCAAGACCCTAAAACCTAATCTTGTTGGTGTACCTTATCAAAGAAAATAGCGTAATCCATTTTAATTAAGCATTGATTTTATTCAGATTTATTACTCAACAAAGGTAGATGACCATGCAACTAGTGGTGTTATGATGCAAAATGAAGTAAAATGCACACCTAACAATCAATGCAATTGCATTGTGTCGAATGAAAAACAGGGCATGCTACTACATGAAATGCAAAATTTTCTTCAAATGACAAATGCAGTCATTCCTATATGAAATCCTAACTAAAACTTCTCTAAGCAAACCTAGTGCAAGTACCGTGAAAAATGCAAAGTGCAATGCATAATGATGCAAAGAAGCAAATATTTTTGGAATTTTTGAATAAAAATGAGATAGTAAAGCAAAAGAATGATTCTACCACCCCCAAACTCTGCAAGCACAATCAAACAACACTCACACAAAGTACTAAGGTAAAATAAATCTAATGTACTAATCCCAAAACAAAAAATAAAAAATGCAATGACAAGAACATTCTTAAAAAAAAAAAAAATTACCCTAAAAAATGCGTCTCTGGTCAGAAACAGAGGTGTATACAAACTCTAGCAGTATCAAAGGAGACTTAGCAATCATCAAAATTCACCCAGCAACAATCAATCTTCCTCTAAAAGGAAAAACTAAGGGCATATGCGACTGTATGTAGAAAACCCACATATGTACGCGCATATAGCAGTCAAAACTGCGTGTACGCACGACTGTGAGTTAAAAACTCACGTACATGAAGAAAAATGTATAAAAATGAAGGAAAATAGATAAGATGAGACAAAATTCACACCAATCAGAAACTACCAGGAAAACATGCCCCCATACTTGACTCGGAAATAGAGAAATCAAAGCAATTCAAGAACATAGAATGCCGATAAAAACCCCCAAAGGACAACTACTAGGAACTCCCCAGCAGAGTCGCCAATTCTGTTACGGAGAGAAATTCCTATGGCTTGGGATACCACAACAGACAACTTGACTCTAGAAATCAATCCTTTCCTATAGGCAAGAGAAACCAAATATCTAACACTAAAGGATCTCGATTCATACCTTATTCCAGACGGTTGATGTAGATCCCTGTTGAGATTTCCAACTCTAGCTTGAATTTATAAATTGCTTCCTCAACATTCAATAAAAAAGAAAAGCATGCTATATATAATCATGTTAGACCTACTCTAGCATATATAATCAATAACATATAAGCATTTGAAACCATCCATGGATCAAATATTCATTCGAATACACATTATTGGATAGGAAAAGATATTTCTATTAATATAAAATAGAGATTACAATAGAGACAATATCTATCGGCACGTCTGTGAATCAGAGAAACTGAGTCCCCCACTTGATCCTGCACCACTTAAATCCTCCATCTCTCAATAGCAAGCTCACAAGCAAAAGGCAAGCTTGGGAAGAACATAAAAGTGCTCCAAGGGACAAAGGGATGCAGACTCAAGTATAAGCTCTAAAAACAATGGACTATAGTTCTCTTGCTCTCAATTCCTCGTGCCTTCAATGTATCCAAAGGGTTCCTTATATAGTTCTTCAATGGGGTAATGAAGGGTCGAATCCAAGCAATCTCAAGGCATATGGAAGGCCAAGAGACAAGTGAGTCAAATCCACATCAAGGAAAACTCCAAAAGAATTTGGCCTTTTGTACACATCCCAATGTACGTGGTTTTAGGGGTCAAACCCACGTATATACATGAGAAAGGGTTTAAAATTCGTGTATGGCAATTTTTACATGTTTTTAGGGATGATCTTGGAAACATAAAAGGTACAAAAATGGTCCATGGCGTCTAAGGAGTCTGCAGAGGGACAGGGAAGGCCATAAAAGTGTGATTCACCATGTGTGGGAAAATCAGCTATAACACTTCCTATATTCCCATTTGTTCTTCTTGAATTCTTCAGAGTACTCATCATTGTATTCATGTTTGGGATAAGGACATTTGGAATAAAAGTGACCAATTCCCCCAAAGTTGAAGCATTTTAAGGGTAATTTCCTTTTGTACTTACATGTACCTTTCTTAATATTTTTAACAAGAAGTGCTTCTTTATCATCAAAGTCTTTTGATTGAATCTTTTTTCTGGATTTCTTGTCGGAGTAGGGTCCCGCAGCTACAGAAGAACCTGCTAAGTTTAGTGGAGATATAAGTTTTGGCGGAAATAAGATAAGACGGAGCTACGACACCGTAGCACGTTTCCAGCTGCAGAGCAGAGCTGGAAACCATGACTTTTTGAGATAGGAAAGTCAAAGAAAGGCAAAGGTACCTGAGCGGCCGAGAAGGGAGAGCTCACCCACTGCATTGAAGGCAGCGGTGGAAGACAGGAGAGCTCAACGACCCTCATAAAGAAGAAGGAGCAACGAGGCTCAAGCATTGAAGACAAAGGACAGAAAAGAGAAGCAGCGCATAGTACCCATGGTCAGTGCCGGGAAGCATGGAAGACTGCAGAGAGCTGTGGTGTGACGGGAAGCGGCTACCTCAAGGACATAGAGGATCGACTGTCACTAATTAGGGTTTGGGTTACTGTTGGGACAGGCCCACAGTGTTGTAAAAGCAAGACCTTCAGGCTGCTTATAAAAGGATGTAATTTTTCATTGTAAAGGGTTGGTTAGATAGTTAGACAGTCGTGATTGAAATAGGAAACAAGGATAAGTAGACTGTTGTAAAAGCCGATCTCTAGTTCTGGTCTTAGCTGTAGCAATCTTACTGAAACTAGTAGCTGGCTTATAGAGCATGCATGTAATGATCCGCACGGATCGTCCGAGAGGGAAGAGTATGTTGTAAGAGTGACAACATAAAGGTAGAGAAGAAAGATCTAAGAGAGAAGATCTTGAGCTGCATGTGAGGTGCAGTAGGACTGTGTTACCTTCCCTTAAGCTATAATAGAGAAGCACAGTTCTGTGGACGTAACTCCCATCCTGGGGGTGAACCACGTAAAACCTGCGTGTTATGAGTTGAATGCATACGATTGTATTTGCTTATTGTTATGTACTATTTTGCATGAGATCGTTGTTTATAGTTGATGAATGAATGTGCTAGTCTGTTCACAACAAAATAGAAGGATAAATATAAGTTAAAGTCTTTGGCATGCTATGCACGGTTTATTTATGCTTTGCGTGAAATAGTCTCTGTTGCAGTATTGAATAGCCTTGTATGTTAAGTTTCACACGTCGACACGAACCACGCTAAGTGCACTGAGCCGCGGAGGTAGGATATCACGGAGAGGTGATATCGCACCGGTAGGGGAGTTGCGGTGCGTGATACCGTAGGTTGAGGGGTTTAGCGTGACGAGGAGCTGCGTGTCGCACGGTGCGTGGTGATGCGATAAGGTTGGAAGTATCGCAAGTCTAGGAGAGTGCACACCGCAGAAAGGGATCGCACGACAGAGTAAAGGAATACCTCGCGGCTAGAAGAGCTGCGAGACAAGGAGATCGCGCGACGCGAGCAAGAGGTCACGCGACACGCAGGAAGAGACCTCGCAGCCAGGAGAGCGGCGAGCCACCAGTTAGGATTGCCACAGAACCTGGTCCAAGACACTTGAGTCCTTGGCCAACCCATTAGAGTCACTTCGAGTGAGACTTCAGGCCGCTTTTTCGGTCTGTCGCCGAAAGGGCCAGTGATCTAAGGGTGTTGTTGGTTGATTATAGTAAACCCGAGTCTGCCCATGCAATCAACAAATGGTTTCGTTGCCGGTTTGAACAACTGGGAGTTAATGTTCTGTTGGCATCCTACCAGAGAAGAGTTTCACCAGTGGCTGGATTCAGACTTAACGGAGTTTGCCAAGAAAGATAATCGGAATCCTAGACTAAGCATAGAGGACTGGTTGGCAAAACATATTGCTTCAGACATACATTCGATATTCTTTGCAACATATGGAAACGAGCTGTTCGACTGGTTATCCAAGTTGATAGATAGGAACACATTCAAGAAGAAAAGAACCATTGTTTGGACACCGGAGCTGACTCAGAAAGTGTAGAACCTCGACAATTCCCTGACGAGAGCAGTAGACTTCTGGCTTGCGAGTGTGCTAGGAGGCTTCATTACAGAATTTGCAGTTGACTAGAGAAAAAGCTTCAGCGAGGCTGAACGGTACTTCTTCAAAGGATATCGTGGTAAGTACCTAAGATATCTAAACTTGTCCATTAAGATGCTTCTATATGAAAAAGGAACAATGGATCTAGTTTCAGATGAATAAGTAAAGATAGTAATGTCACAAGAGTTTGAAAGTGATTTTGATGACATTGGATGCACACGTAGTGGAAAGAAGTATAAAGTAGATTTTAGCTCTCCTGTATTTGAAGAAAATTCAGACAGTATTAGACAACAGAGCCCTAGCACCACAGAAGAACTAGAGGGGGGTATTCCTTACCACCCCTATGCCCCACAGAAACAGATAAGGACTCAGAGTAACCCCATAGGTACTCCATCTAGTAGTTCACAGAAAGTACCTACTCCTGCTACATCACCTTCACCTACACCACTGAGTGCTAGTAACCCAGTCAGTCAGAACCCACCACAGAGAAATAGAATGGGAGATGACATGAAGCTACCTATTTTTAGAGGTACAGGAGCAGAAGACCCAGAACAACATTGGTTCCTATGTGAAGCCATGTGAACCATTAAAACAATCAACGATGATAACCTTAAACTTGTACAGTTGGTCACCACACTCAGAGACAAAGCCTTGACATGGTACATAAAGTATACTACATTACCCAAGACACTTGCCCAGGTCAAGAACGCCATGATCAAAGAGTTTAAGAAACATAAGTCTGAATCTCATTGTATAATAGAACTCAAGGATATCAAGCAACTTCCATCAGAATCAGTATGGGACTTTGATCAAAAATTCAAAGCCCTGATAGACCAAGTAAGCTTTGACTTTGCACCAGAGCAGCATAAGGAATGGTTTATTGCAGCACTGCTCCCTCACATTAGACTGCCACTGATGCAGCAGAAACTCACTACTCAAGATGAAGCACTGGAGATGGCAATGAAACTAGAGGCTTCACCTCTAGCAGAAACTACCACAGGCATGACAACCCTACAGAACTAGTTGGCCAACCTCACGTTACAAATACATGAACTTAAGAAAGGGAAAGAGGTTATGCAAGACATATGGTGCTTACGATGTAGAGCACAGGGTCATACCAAAGACAACTGTCCAGTCTTTGCAGAATACTTAGTGTCAGGGGCTCCTAACCCCTTACCACGAACGCAAGGGCCATGGTGTGAAATATGTAAAACACAAGGACACCCACCTCAGCAATGCCATTTGCTTCAGAAGTATGTACAGACACCTAAGAACCTATACTGTGTCTTCTGCAACTCTGTTGGACATGATGAACAGAATTGCCGAGCCTATGATCTCATGTTAGATAGAAAACATGATGTATACAAAGTCCAGTCAGAAACACCAGGTCCAGCAGTAGGACCACAGCCTGATCCGACCTATGGTGGTCGAGGAGGAGGATTCAGAGGACGAGGCTATGGAGGAGGCTTTGCACATGGAGAAGGCTTTGGCCGAGGAGGAGGTTTTGGCCAAGGTCATGGACCCGTCACTTGTTATAATTGTGGAGTTGTAGGACACTACGCTAGGGACTGCCAGAGCCCCACTACTACGTGTCTTTACTGCAAATCTTATGATCATACCATCGAGGAGTGTCCTACCTTGCTAGCTAAGATCAAAGACCCTAAAATAGTAGTACACCAGAACATCCAACTTATTGTTGCTGAACAGGAAGACCTAGAACCAAGAGTCAATATTGTGACTCGTAGCGGTGCTTCCACCAGTCAGACATCGCAGGAGATCGGATAAAACACAAGTCGAGAGTGGGTGCGCAGAGCTCCTGGTAAAACAAAAGCACTAGACCTACAGAAGAATAAAGAGACATTTCAGGAAGCCAAGGCTTCCTTTGAGGAATCTACACAATCAGGATCACAGGTGCTGCCATCTAGGGGCATACCACAGCAAGTACCTTGTGTCGATAACCCAGAACAGATACCGCAGGCTACCACATCGGGAATATGCGACGAGGATGAGTCGACAGGAAGTATACAATCCTTCTTGTGCAGTTGTTTGAAGCTCTTGAGAAATGAAAAAGCTATCAGCGAGCTACAGTGCATCATAGATCAGTGTCAGCAACCCTCTCTCTCGGACAGTGCACATCGTGCTGTTCATAATATTACAGGACATACAAGGACCGGAAGAGAGATGAAACTCACGGCATAGATTGGAGAGTTAGAAATGGATGAAGTCGTCTTAGATCTGGGATCAGAGGTGAACATTCTAACCAAGAAGACATGGGAACAAATGGGTATCCCTCAGTTAGCCATATCGCCTATTCACCTGAGATTAGCTAACCAGCAGCAAGTATCACCATTGGGTCGACTGCCACAGGTGCCTGTTGACATTGACGTAGTTCATAGTTTTGCAGACTTCGAAGTTATAGAAATCATTGGCGACAGTCGACCATATCCAGCACTATTAAGTATTGATTGGGCGATTGGTAGCAAGGCTGTCATCGACCTAAAGAGAAGACAAATGACCTTTGAGGATGCGCAGATCCGGGTCATCGCGCCACTGGATCCCTTCAAGGGCCCTAGGTATATTGAACCCTTACAAGCAGAGGAGGAAGCACATAACATGGATAGCCTTTACTAGATGACTGTGAATCAGAATGACTACATCAATCCCACCGCAGAAGGGCACATCAGTTGTCAATGCGACAGTTCATGCGCATTGGATTCTGATGTTGGCCTAGAGAACTGGTAGAACAGACTTTATGAAGTCTCAGCACGCAGATTTGCGTTTATGAGTAAATCACTGCGATGGATTGGCGCGGAGACCACTGAGATTCCATCGTATCATGGTCTAACAGATATTCAGGAATTCCTTGAGCAGTTTGAGCAACAGATCCCTTACGAGCAGAGGATCGCAACTATGGACCTCGCAGTACGAGCCACACCCGCAAGATGGTGGTATGCGCATAAATAAAATATCGCATCATGGGATGATATTAAAAGATTGATGGCCATCAGATTTTCGGTCGACAAAGAGTATGTCCCACAGAGGTACATAGGAGAAACTGACCCTAGGGCACACATTCAGACATGTGAACACAACTGGTCGGACATTCCAGAAGATGAATGGGTTCATAGATTCATTCACACATTGGACATAGTTCCAAGGAATTGGTACACAGAGACCGAGTTGCGCAAGGGGACGACTACATGGTCACTTATGACAGACAGTTTCCTGCTCACCTTTGCATTTGAATCAGAACATCCAAGTGTTGCTCAGGCCCTAGAAATAATCAATATCAACTGATATTCGAGGACTGTACCATCCCAGTGCCGGCCCAACCTGAGTGGACTATCTAGCTAGCAGAAGCGTTGGAATGCTATAATTTTGCATCAGAATCAGAGGAGGCGGATGAGGACCCTCGCAACACCAACATTCCGGAGTCAGAAGGAACTCACGATGTTGGGGGACTAGAGATTCTAGCAATCACCGAACCTATCAAGATTAAAAAGATCAATATTGGCACAGACGCAGAACCTAAGTTTGCCTCTATTGGAGACTATTGGAATGATGAAACAGTAGGACAGATTGCAGATTTGTTACATGACTATCAGGACCTATTTCCCACCAAGTTCACGGAGATGAAGGGAATAGTAGGAGACCTGGGAGTGATGAGGATACCATTGAAGGAGGACGCTAGACCAGTCAAGTAGTGCCCATATAGATTAAACCCGCGTTACAAAGAAAAAGTCGAGGACGAGATTGATAAGATGCTAGTAGCAGGAATCATTGAACCAGTAGAAGAAAGCGAATGGGTTAGCCCCATGGTCGTCCAAGAGAAGAAAACAAAAGGAGACATCAGAATCTGTGTCGATCTGCGAAAACTCAACGATGCATCACTTCATGATCCATTTCCAACACCGTTCACTGACGAGGTACTAGACAACGTGGGAGGACAGGAGGTCTACTCCTTCACTGATGGCTTTTCAGGCTACCATCAGATCAGAATACATCCAGAAGATCGATCTAAGACCACCTTTGCAACAGAATGGGGCTTGTTCCAGTACACGGGAATGCCCTTTGGTCTTAAGAATGCACCAGCTATATTTTCTAGAGTAGTAGTTGCTGTATTTAAAGAATACATCCATAAATTCTTAGAAGTATATTTTGATGACTGCACTGTATTTGGGCTAATCGTAAGCACATAGGATATTTAAGACTGATGTTAGAGAAATGTAGGCAGTACCAGATTTCTCTAAACTTGAAAAAATGTATATTTTGTGCACCATTTGGTATCTTGTTGGGTCATATTGTGTGTAGACAAGGCTTGATGGTAGATCCCGTGAAGATCGCCATCATTGTAAATCTTCCAGCACCCAATTTAGTCAAGCAAATAAGGACAGTACTTGGTCATACCGGGTACTACAGAAAGTTCATCAAGGGCTACGCAAAGATTACAGCACCAATGGAGAAATTGCTGAAGAAAGATGTAAAATTCCTATGGAATGAGGAATGTCAGCAGAGCCTAGACATGCTTAAAGAAAAGATGGTTACAGCACCCATCTTAGTGTTTCCAGACTGGACTAAGCCATTTCATGTACACGTGGATGCATTCGGCATCGCACTAGGAGTCGTCTTGACACAGCCAGGAGAAGGGGATCTTGACCATCCCATCGCATATTCCAGTAGAAACCTATCAACAGCAGAGAAAAACTACACCACAATAGAAAGAGAGGGCTTAGCTATGGTGTATGTGCTGCAGAAGTTCAGGCACTATCTATTGGGTGCCGCATTTAAAATGTTTATTGACCATTCCGCATTGAAGTACCTAGTCAATAAACCAGTGTTAGGGGGGAGAATCTGCAGATGGTCACTCCTCTTCCAGGAGTATGATTTTGAAATCATTGTCAAACCAGTAAGACTGAATGCTGGACCTGATCATCTGTCGCATATAGACTCAGGGGAAGAGCCCAGTACCCTAGAAGACAATCTGCCTGATGCGCAACTGTTCTCTGTGTAGATCGCAGATGACTACTATGCCGACATTATTCAATTCCTCACTACAGGAGTAGCACCTGATGAGTTCACTAAGCAGCAAAAGAAGCAGTTGGTTGTTAAGGCAGCAGACTTCACCCTCATTGCAGGATGCCTATATAAGTTAGGTCCAGATGAATTTCTACCCAGATGTGTAATGCCGCATGAAAAAGATTCTATTCTTAAAGAGGCACACTCAGGAACCGCAGGAGGTCATTTCGCTGGAAAGCCGACTGTGCAGAAAATCCTGGAGGCAGGACTATGGTGGCCTACGTTACACAAAGACACCAAGGATTTTTACAGATGCTGCAATATCTGCTAGAGGGTAGGAAAACCCTCGCGACACGATGAAATGCCACTGCGACCGTAGGTCATGTTGCGCACATTTGACAAATGGGCTATAGACTTTGTGGGTCCTATCGACCCACCGGGAAAGCGCACGGGTGCGAGATATATTATTACTGGAACAGAGTACCTCACCATATGGGCAGAGGCCAAAGAAGTAAGAAATTGTGATGCTGCTACAGCCGCACAGTTCCTTTTCGAAAACATCATCAGTAGATTTGGATGCCCAGTAATTTTGATGAGCGATCAAGGCACACATTTCTTGAACCACACCATTGAGGCGTTGACAGAAGAATTCCAGATTCAGCACTATAAGAGCACTCCTTACCATCCACAGGCTAATGGTACAGTGGAGGCCTTCAATAAGATTCTAGAAAATGCTCTTACTAAAATATGCAATAACCAACAGAATGATTGGGATCTCAGAGTTAACGCTGTATTATGGGCATACAGAACCACATGTAAGAAACTTACGGGCCGCACACCTTTCAGCTTGGTATATGGACAGGAGGCTATTATGCCTATGGAGTATATTCTTCCCAGTTTAAGAATCGCTCAGATTACCAAGATGACTGATACAGACACAGTGGAGGAAAGGCTAGCACAGCTGCTTGCCTTAGAAGAAGACAGATTCATCGCCAGATTCCATCAGAAAGTGCAGAAAGCACGAGAAAAAGCTTAGCATGACAGACACATTAAGAGCAGGATTTTCCAGATCGGAGACCTAGTACTCCTCTATGACAGCAGATTCATTAAGTTTCCAGGGAAGTTCAAGACACATTGGCTGGGGCCGTATCAGATACAGCAAGTTACGGAGGGAGGTGTCATTCAGCTTAGCCAGTTGAATGGGGAGCTTCTTCCCACATGGATCAATGGCAGTAGGCTTAAGCTCTATAGTGATAAGCCACCTCACCTCTCAGCCCTAGCTTAAACCAATTTAGGACGGTGCAGATTTCCAGTGTAGTTGAAAGGAGGCATCGCACCGAGAATCAGTCTACACCGGCAGATAGTCTAGTTGTGAGGAATCGCACCAAGACGGTTTAAAAAAAAAAAAAAAAAAATTACGCTGTTTGTTTGCGTAGGTGATGCGGAGTTGCATCGCAGCAGTACGATGTTTCCCCATGCCACGTACTCAGTTTGCAACCGAAAATGGGATAGTCAAGTCACTGTCTGATAGGTATTTAATGAAGAAATGACCGGTATCCCCTACCGTATATTTGGCAACAGTATAATAAATTTTTCCAGATTTGGTAAATCTCCGACGAGACTGGCGCCTGTACACACACATCTCGAGGGAAATTCTATCAAGATTTTAGCATTAATTGAGGATCGGATGACGGGTCTGGTCCTATCCGGGCAATCAATATGACCGACGCGCCCAGTATAGACGACCGTTGTGTCCGAGATTATCGTATTTGACATAAAAGCAGAAAGTATTCAATTGGGACGGTTATGCTTGCAAAAAAATTGAGAGCTGGAGAATAAGTGTTAAGCATCCCCTGCGTCGAGCTAAGTTGTTACAGAGTGCTGTGATTTTAAGAACTTGTAGCGAGAGCACACCCGCAATCTGGTACTAAGTGGGTTATGTCCAAGGACGAACCTATAGCAAACATTTTGAGAAGTTTTCAGCGTCACGGCATTGCAGGAGCTATTACGACGCCATCTAAAAATAACCCACCGAGCTCGTCCCGAACCAGAGAACCACCAAGGACGAGAAGCCATTCCCAGCTCATAGAGGAATCCGGTTCCGAGCAGGAAGACGAAGTCTGTAGTACAGCGGACTACCTCATACCATGAGTTGAAGGCACTCCAGACATCAAACTTTCCAAGAGCGGTAAGCTTCCTGTGCCCATACCGCCAATAGATTCTCGAGTAAAGGAAAATGGCGATTTAGTAGGATATGCTGGTGTTGTCAAATTTATTGATTACAATCTGGGGGACGGTAAGATGTACCCTCACTTCAAGCCAGATGCATATCTTGTGCTTGAGAAGAATCCAAGGACAGGTAGAGAAGAACTCATCCCCATGCCACATGTCCAGATTCTTGAGCCTTCAGGTCTGCTCAATGTGTTGAGACTACCCCATTTTGGACGCAGCGCAGAGGTCAATGATGTGGTACGTGTCCTCCTGTCGTGTGTACATGGAGGCTATCTATGGATAGGTCACAAAATCGACCTCAATGTCGACTTGATACACTGTGTTACCGGCCTATCTAAGACTGGTAAAGGCCCCGAGATACAGATAACAGGAAAGACCAAGGATTCCAAACTGCCAGCAGCCTTAGTTAAAAGTACTAGCTACAACGAGGAGGCAGGGCTTATGATACCACAAGTTTATAGAATGAGACACTCAGATTTACAGCCAGTCTACTTGCAGGCAGACTGCTAACCAAGGTCCGACCGAAGGAAGTCACAGGATCAGTGATCAATCTGGCCATACAAGTTATAGAAGGAGAGCAGTTCAATTGGTCATTATTTTTATTAAATATGCTTCAGGAAGATTGTTTGGCGGCCCAAGATCAAGCCAACCACCCATTCCACTTCTCGTGGCTGCTTATACTGTGTGCATTCGTCGCATGGAAGGAACCACCCAATAGCCAGTTTCCACAGATCGCAGGAGGAGCGCCCAGGGGTGTGCACTATGCCAGTTTATGGGACACCAACAGTCAAGAAAGGAAATAGGTTAATACGATAGTATTTTATGAATACTATTTGATGTTGAAGAACTTTATCCAAAAATCACCAAGGATCAGTACAGAGACTGTGGACGCATATGATAACCGACTTAATTTTATGGCAGACAGCCATAGAATCTACCTGAGGCCCAAAAGGACTAAAAGGGACGATTGGGCTCCCGGCTGGTTCAGAATGACAATGCAGGACGTTGAAAATGTCATCAAAGGCTTTGATGACCAATGGTGACAAGAATACGAAGATACCACGCCACTACCAATGGAGACTGACCAGGAAGACCCACCAGAAAAGGGCAAAGAAAAATTGGACACCCAGGCACAAGGTACAACAGAAGTGCCACCGCCACGCAAAAAGAGAAAAGATATAACAGAAGAATCAGCAGACACACCTACGACAAAGAATGGAAGCCAAGGGACCATAGAGACACAGAAGAGAAAGAATCAGAAAACTTCAAAAGCAGTTCTACACACTGCGCTAACAGAGGATGACTATGAACTCATTGCAACAAGGACATGCAACACATTAAAGGACTCATTTGACGTGGTGAAGTCATTGTAGGAAAAGATGCAGAGCACAGTAGAAAAACAGCTTCTTGAATTAAAAACATTCACAGAAAAGACTGTCATGCTACACACTCCATTAGTAAAGGCGACCGCCGGAGAAACTTCGACACAGTCATTATCCCGCGAAGAGAGCTTAGCAACGGATCGCCTCAACACCGTGTTGATTCCACCAGGGAGTATCTGATTCCCTGTGACAATGAAGGACCCACCAGTTCAATTAGGGCAATCCATTGAGGTTAACCTTGTGAAATTCCACATTGACCAATTATACATGATCCAGTAGCAGCTACCGCAGAGCTCAAGGGAAGAGAGCTCGCGACTTACAAGCAGAACACGCAGCTGAAGAAACAGAATGCAGCACTCGCTACCAGCTATCAGAAAAAGGTAGAAGAGTTAAAAACATGTCAGGACAAGGATCATGAACTCTCTCAGGCACTACAGAGTATTGCCTTAGAGCTACCCAAATGTAACATTGAGTTCACATTACCCACCCCCCAGAAGCTAAGGAGAGTAGCAGACAGAGCAAAGGCTCTGGAAGAAACTGTGGTTAGAATGGATGAAGAGGTGGCCCGGTTGAAGGCAGACCATGAAGTACAACTCACTGAGCTTGAAGCTCGTATCCGAGACACCTCTCAGGCAGACCAGAAAGAGCGAGTAGAAGCCTTTCAACTCACTTCTGCATAGGTGAAATCTCACATTGAAGAAGCAGTGTCGGTACTCAAGGAAGCAACAGACACATGGGCCGAGTTAGATGAGTTGCCGGAGAGAGCAGAAATCCAACAGAATATTCAGCAGGTAGAGGCTACTGCAGCGGCCATGAAAGAAGAAATTAAGAGCTTAGCCGCTCTCCAGAAGATGAGGAAGACAAAGGAGATGAACCAACTACAGTAGGAAGCACAACAGCTAAGAACACAGGAGGTCCACATTAACGACCTGCTTCAACCCTATCAGGAGCAGATCACTGAGCTGGTCAACGCAGCCGAGCAGAAAATGAAGGAGTTCACCACTGTAAGAGAAGAAATTGATCAGACAGATGACTCCAAAATTGATCAAGCCATGATTGACTTGACAAAAGAACATGTCGAGGTAATGAAGAACGAAGTCGTAGGACTTCGGGACAAGCTACAACGCACTTCGCAGGAGGCGAAGGAGAAGCTATGGCAGGAGAAGCCCACTGGTAGTGGCTCGAAGGAGAGCCACAAGTAAGTGTTAGGGGACTGTTGGAGTAGGGTCCCGCAGCTACAGAAGAAGTTGCTAAGTTTAGCGGAGATATAAGTTTTGGTGGAAATAAGATAAGACGGAGCTACGATGCCATAGCACGTTTCCAGCTGCAGAGTAGAGTCGAAAACCATGAATTTTTGAGATAGGAAAGTCAAAGAAAGGCAACGGTACTTGAGCGGATGAGAAGGGAGAGCTCACCCACTGCATTGAAGGCAGCGACGGAAGACAGGAGGGCTCAGTGACCCTCATAAAGAAGAAGGAGCAACGAGGCTCAAGCATTGAAGACAAAGGATAGAAAAGAGAAGCGGTGCATAGTACCCATGGTCAGTTCCAGGAAGCATGGAAGACTGCAGAGAGCTGTGGTGTGACGGGAAGCGGCTACCTCAAGGACAGAGAGGACCGACTGTCACTAATTAGGGTTTGGGTTACTGTTGGGACATGCCCATAGTGTTTTAAAAGCAAGACCTTCGGGCTGCTTATAAAAGGATGTAATTTTGCATTGTAAAGGGTTGGTTAGATAGTTAGACAGTCATGATTGAAATAGGCAACAAGGATAAGTATACTGTTGTAAAAGCCGAGCTCTGGTTCTGGTCTTAGCTGTAGCAATCTTACTGAAACCAGCAGCTGGCTTATAGAGCATGCATGTAATGATTCGCAGGGATCGTCTGAGAGGGAAGAGTACGTTGTAAGAGCGACAACATAAAGGTAGAGAAGAAAGATCTAAGAGAGAATATCTTGAGTTACATGTGAGGTGTAGCAGGACTGTGTTACCTTCCCTTAAGCTATAATAGAGAAGCACAGTTCTGTGGACGTAACTCCCATCCTGGGGGTGAACCATGTAAAACCTACGTGTTATGAGTTGAATGCATGCGATTTTATTTGCTTACTGTTATGTACTATTTTGCACGAGATCGTTTTTTACAGTTGATGAATGAATGTGTTATTCTGTTCACAACAAAATAGAAGGATAAATATAAGTTAAAGTCTTTGGCATGCTATACACGGTTTATTTATGCTTTGCGTGAAATAGTCTCTGTTGCAGTATTGAATAGCCTTGTATGTTAAGTTTCGCACGTCGACACGAGCCACGCTAAGTGCACTAAGCCACGGAGGTAGGATATCACGGAGAGGTGATATCACATCGGCAGAGGAGCTGCGGTGCGCGATACCGCAGGTTGAGGGGTTTAGCGTGACAAGGAGCTACATGTCGCACGGTGCATGGTGATGCAATAAGGTTGGAAGTATCGCAAGTATAGGAGAGTGCACACCACAGAAAGGGATCGCATGGCAGAGTAAAGGACTACCTCGTGGCTAGAAGAGCTGCGAGACAAGGAGATCGCGCGACACGAGCAAGAGGTCGCGCGACGCGCAGGAAGAGACCTCGTAGCCAGGAGAGCTGCGAGCCACCAGTTAGGATTACCATAGAACCTGGTCCAAGACACTTGAGTCCTTGGCCAACCCATTAGAGTCACTTCAGGTGAGACTTCAGGCCGCTTTGCGGTCTGTCGCCGAAAGAGCTAGTGATCTAAGGGTGTTGTTGGTTGATTATAGTAAACCCGGGTCTGCCCATGCAATCAACATTTCTTGGAAACTTTATATGCCTTGAAAGCTGCTTCCTTCTTTTGAGAGTTATATTGTCCAGTCCTCATCTCATAATCTATGAAGATTCCATATAGTTCATTCATGGTAAGCTTGTCAATATTTTCTCTATCTTCTAGGGTGGAAATCTTAGGATTGTAAATCATTAGAAGTGATCTTAATATGTTTTCAACTATTTCAATTTCTTCCAATTATTCTTTTAGCCCTTGAATTACATTAACAATTTCGTCTATTCTCTCAAAGTATTCTGATATGTTCTCTTTTTCCTTCGTTTTTAGACTTTCAAATTAAGATTTAAATGTTTGGAGTTTAGCCCTTTTTACCTTGGTATCTCCTTCATAGATGGTATGCAACTTTTGCCAAATCTCCTTTGTTGTATTGCAATACATTACTTTGGAAAAAACTATTATATTTAATCCATCCAAGATTGCATTAACAACTTTTTCATTGTACCTAAATTGTTTTATTCCTTTAAGATCCGTGGGAGGATATTTTGGATATGTATACCCTGTTTCTACAGATAACCAAACTTCAAGTCCAATAGACATTAAATGACTTATCATCCTAACACTCTAGAACACATAATCATCACCATTGAATAGTGAAACCTTGGAGGTCAATTTTCCTTGTTGATCCATGGTGATAAGCGATCTCTCTTCAAGCAGTTAAAATTTAGTAAACAAACCTACTCTGATACCAATTGTTAGAAAATCGAGTAATACTGAGGGGGTGGGTGAATCGGTATTTATATGTATTTATTTTTTATCACCTTATTCAAAACAAAAACAACAATAGAAACAAAACACAACATTTTATCGTGGAAACCCACCAGGGAAAACCACAAACTCTTTCTATTACTGCAAAATTATATTTACAAGTATTTTGGAAGCACCAACTTGTTGGATTCTACAACACCAATAATTTTTAGCTATAACCTAAGGATGCATCGAGACACTATTTACCAGTAAAAACTGGAAGGAAGCTATTGTTAACCCAAAAAATTGCTCATATAACCTACACCATGCAAAGGCATCCATGTCCTAACCCTTGTTGACCCCCACACCCTTGTTTAAACTATGCTTTTCTCCTAAAGGCTCAAAAAACTTAAAAAAAGGGCTTAAAAACCCACAAAAGAGCCAAAATATCTCACAAGGGGGCTAAAGCCCTCAAAAAAGGGCTAAAAAGCCTAAAAGGGCTTAAAAAGCCTAAAAAGTTGAGAAAAAGTATAAATAGGGGTGTAGGGGTCATTATCAAGACACCTCCATTTCTTCCTACTATTACTCTACCCACGTGAGTGCCTTGAGAAACCATCATTCTCAAGCCATTCATCCCCCTTCATTCCATTTGCTCCATTAAGCCAAGCCTCTTGTATGTTGAGAATTTCTCCATACCGCCCAGCCTTGAGGAGAGGTGGCTTCCTGAGCCAGGGCATAATGACCCCATTTCGAACGAAGCTGGAAGGTATAAGGTCTTATGTCTACTATTTATTTCTTGTCTTATAGGTTATTTAGAGATGCATGAATTGATTTATGACATTGTGTTGCAGGTTTTCCATTGATTTACCTCTAACCCTTTGTTGCAGCTTCTTCTCCACCTAGAGAGTCTACTCTTTCATCCTATAGACAAAAGGGTAGGTGCTTTTGCATGTAGCTAGGGTTTTTTCCTTACTACAGTTTGGCGACTTCGCCAGGTCGATCCCATTGGATCCCTGGGGTTTAATAATTTATGTAGATCTTTGATTAGTTGCTTAAAAGTTTTCTTTCTAGTTTCTTCCATTTCTACTTCTGGTCAAGCCCCCCTGAGGCTGATCTGAACCTGTTTGGAGACAGTTCCAGTTACTGTCGATTGTTCTTTGATAATCCCCAGAACTATGCAAAAATGACCAGAATGAATTTCTAGAAAATTTACCTCTGTTCGTTCATGTTTTCCTCCCAAACTGTTGATCAATTTGAAAATTTGTGCATGGATAGGGGTAAATGGGCATGTTTTGGAAGTGGGTTTTCAACCGTTTGAGCTAATTCCTCATGGTTTTATCACAATCCTCCCTGCAAAAACATGTCTTCTATAGGTGCGCGATCCGTTTTTAAACTTCATCCTTCACGGAAACAACAAATTAGGGTTTAGTGAAATACTTTGTATTAACATTGTAAACTTTTGGGCTTGCCACATTTTCCTCGAAAGGAGTGATCTGACTTTCACATTGCCTATTTGCTTCTATTCGGACCGTCTGTGCGGCTTAGTTTCCTCTGTCCAACAACCTGTTTTGTCTGCAAGTAGTTTTTTAGTTTGGTTGTTTATGTGGTTGACTGTTCACAAGTGCAAATCTGTTTAAAGCTTGGTTAAATCTATGCAATTTGATTTCAACCTTTCATTCTTAAAAATCATTGGAAATTAACCTCATTTCCCAACCCTTCCTCCTCTACTCAGTCATCAACCATCAGGGTATTCTGAGATAAGACGGAGGGTTGAGAAAGTGTAGTAATAGGAACTGTAATGTCCCTGACCCTCCGACCGGCGAAGAGGACACTACTAAACACCAAATATCTGGGAAAATAGCCCCATGAACATGTACATACATATAAAATTGAAATACTTGAAAATAAAACATGCACAGATACATAATCATACATACATTCAGCGGAAGCAAACAACAATCATTCATATACATGTTCATCATAATTCATTAACAGTAAATATAAATGCAGAGATGAAAAGGTCAAGAATAATCATCTTATAAAGAATTCGTCCACCCAACCATAGGCCATCGTGCTCATCAATCTCTCAGCAACATTGCCACCCCCGAGCTGGGCATGATTCCCGAAGGAATAAGGGACTAAGCAGGCTTACACATAGCCAAGGTACACAAGTCAACCAATCCCACATAGTAGGGCTTATCAAGTTATCAAGGAGCTGGGAGAAGCTAAATGCTAAGTTGGTGAGCTGATGGAAGAGCCAAGGATGCCTACACTAGAGCTAGCCTGACCTCTAAGACACCCACACACACCTGACACCAGGAATCAATCCCTTCTCTGATTCACAGTCCCTCAGGCCCTGACTTCCCTTGCCAGTGCTCTTTCGAGGTTGTGGAGAAGAAAGCCAGCCATCTAACTCTATCCATGTAGCTCCCAAACCTAGGTTTCTCAAGCATACCCAGCCTTCAATCCCACTCTACACAGTCCGAAGACCAACCACTGCTTTCTTGCAGCCAAATAAGCACTTCACTGCTTGGACAGGGGAATACAATCCCTGAGTCATTCTTGGCCCTATCGTGGCCAAAAAGGGTCCCCAACAACCTACAGCAGAGACCACTCTGTAAGGGGAAAACACAGTCAACAAAATGTGGATGAGGCCACAACCGACGATCCACGAAGAAACCACAGCCCCCGGTTCAGCAATGAAGTGTCTGGACAATACACAGTCTGAGCTCACAGTGAAAACCACCGAAACATTCCACATTCTGACAATGGAAAGAGGGAAAATCCATCCTCTGTGTGAATGGGAGGGAAAACGTATCCACAGGTCGGAAATTGGTGAGAGAAACCAAACTCCTAGCATTGACAGGGGAAAACATCAACACAGACCACAATCGATATGGAGAAAACACATATGCAAACCATGAATTGACAGGGGAAACACATACGCACCACCCAGAACACGAAGGTTCATTCACAGGAAAATCATGGGTGACAATAATCAGTTTTTCCATCTCTGTGTGAGGAAAACAATGATGAATCCCAATTGGTGCATGAGAGAACTGAAGTCCTTGCGTGATATGGACAGTGAAGAGAAATCCTTCCCATGAGGTATGAACTACCAAAAAAATTCATAGTTTTCCCCAAATGGTGCGTGAAGGTGAGCCAAACTGGAGAGAGTGGGAGAGTGGAAGCGTTCCCTATTGTTTTTCCTTTTCCCCACGTGAATGGCATGATCCAGCTAGAGGAGGGTGCATGTGGAAAGGCCTGTCACCCACCACTACCCAGCAATTAACTGCCTCAACTAAAATAGGGGTTTAAGGTTTGACACATGGCTTTTCCCCTTGGGGTCCAAGTTTAGCAATCCCCCCCCTTAACATTAGGAAATCATGCCCTTTTCATTTAAGGTTGCACCGTCATAGCTAGTTGTAGGTTTATTTTAATTGATGTGCATATTTACATGATGCCAAACTCTAATGTGCTAGATAGCATGATATACCATCGGCAACGATCCCAATTGTCGAAACATACACAACCAAATTGATGGTGGGGCTTTTGCCTTTAGCTCCACACCACTATTAATTACAAAATATACATCATGTATCATTAAATGCAAACCGGGTCAAAACTGGGGTATTACAGGTACCTATCAGTGTTATTTCTCTAAGCCATTAAAAACAGGTGACTTGGAAGGTAGAGGGGGTGGAGACCATTGGGGGTCTCGTGGCATTCACATCCTCCCTATTGAGCAACCTTGTACTTGAAGGGTGACCAATGGATCTACGGGTCGGCTTGTTTCGACTTTGATGAGAGCCCAACAACCTTTCTTGGACTAGTAGGGATACAAGGACATGGTAGACACTTTACAGATTGACATTGTTGAAGTTTTAGTTACACTTTCAATTTTGTTTATTTTTACTGGTTTTCCACATTACAGGTTGCCCATTGCTTCACAGAAAAAACTAGAACCTTAATTACTCACCATATAATTTCAAGAAGGATTTAAAATAAATAGAAATCATTCACAAAAGTGCACACAACCACACCATTCTAATCAACCAAACTCGGTTCATGACACCGAGCCAACCACTAGAATCAATAAATTTACTTTAAGTCAAATCTTGCAATATGAGGACATAAGTCCCTGATCACCTTAAACTATGGGAAGTGCTTGAGATATGCCCTAAAACTAATTATCAGTAGTACGACAGGAACCCCAAAGTAGATGACCAATGAGAGCAATTGCTAAGTGAAATGGGATAATGACCCCTTTCGATTGACTAGTAAGGCATGGAGGAAAAATCCAAGCGTTGTCTTCTGGTAGTCTTGGTGGCTGAGCGACCACCTGTAAGCCACTAGGAAGCCATTAAACTGGGATTCAGATATTCATTACCAGTTACTACAAGACAGACACAATTGATCCACCATGCTCCTCCCATCTCAGAGGGGAGTCCCCTCAGTTTGGACTGTTAAACCAACACCATCGAGACCATTCTCGACGGACCTCTACACCATCAAAAGGCCACATAGTCTCTGATTCTTACTCATATTGATACCATTCTAAGCCAAACCTACATACTACACCATCTATCCTCATCGCTAGCACAAACCCGATTCCCATCACTGGAGGCCCTGATCGAAAATGGATCCATGTCCATGCCTCACATCATCACCAACACCCATGTTGGTGGTCCTAGCACTGCCATGCATACTATCATATGTCGGCTACCCACACCTATACCTACCATTCCCACTGCCCCACATTTTATACCTGGGGGAAGTGTCCCTTCCACGACTGTGTCGACTATCCCCACTGTTACGAAGAGAAATTCCTATGGCTTGGGGTACCACAACAGACAACTAGACTCCAGAAATCAATCTTCCCCAATATGCAATAGAAATAAAAACATCTAACACTAAAGGATCGAACCTCGTACCTTATTCCGGACGGTTGAAGTAGATCCCCGTTGAGCTTTCCAATCTTCAGCTTGAATTGTTATAGCACGTCCTCAACAACAAGTAAACAATACAAGCATACTATATTTCATGGTGTTAGATCTATTCTAGCATATATAATCAATAATGTATAAGCATTTGACATATTCCAATGGATACAATATTCATTCAAATACACATTACTGGACAGGAAAAGATATTTCTATTAATATGAATCAGAGATTACAAGTGACAACCTCTGACGGCACGTCTGCGAACCAGAGAAACTGAATCCCCCACTTGGGCGTCCACCACCTCAATCCTCCATCACTTCGATAGCAAGCTTACTAGCAAGAGACAAGCTTGGGAAGAACACAACCGTGCTCCAAGGGACAAAGGGATGTAGAATCAAGCATAAGTTCTGGCAACAATGGACTATAGTTTCGATACTCTCAATTCTCTCTTATGCTTTCAATGTCTCAATGGGTTCCTTATATAGCTTTTCAAATGGATACTGAAAGGTCGAATCCGTGCGATCTCAAGGCATATGGAAGGCCAGGAGTCATATGAGTCGGATCCAAGTCAAGGAATGCTCCAAAGGATTTTGGATTATGCACACATCCCGATGTACGCGACTATCAAGGGAATATCCGTGTATGTACGCGGTTATCGGGGAAAAGGCCGCGTATATCATTTTTCTAATATTTTTAGGGATGGTCAATGATACATCAAAAGACAAAAAATGGTCCATAGGGTTTAATGAGTCTGCAACGGGATAGGGGAAGGCCATACAATGTGTGATTCACCTAGTGTGGTGAAATCCGCTATAACACCCACTGTGAGAAGTCAGCCACTAGTGCCCACAGTCATACAGGTACATCACGTTCCTGTAAAACTCGGTGCCATTGCTGGTCCCTCCCACACTAACATTGGGTCTAACCTCCCATTCATGGCATGCCTAAACTTGCTTGACTTGGCCATGTTAACCAACGACCCTATCTGCCATAAAGCCCATTGGCCTCCCATGCCAACCAAACTCCCATCAGACATTCCAAAGTTTTAAGGGAAGGCATGGGAGTGCCCCCAAAACCACATCATGATGTTTCATCTATGGTGCTCATCAAAAAACATTTTAGATGATTCAATTAGACTTAGGCTATTCCAACACACCCTCACAGGCACTGCATCCAAATGGTACATATATCTACCTCAAGCCAAGTATGTACATAACATTCCTGTAAACCTCAGTGCCATTTCCGATCCCTCCAACACTAACCTTGGGTCTAACCTCCCATTCATGGTACTCCTTAACTTTCCTAACTTGGCCAGGTTAACCAATGACCCTATCTTCCATCAAGCCCCATTGGCCTCCCATGCCAACCAAAATCCCATCAGACATTCCAAATTTTTAAGGGAAGGCAGAGGAGTACCCCCAAAACCACATCATGACTTTTCATCTATGGTTCTCATCAAACAACATTGTAGATGACTCAATTAGACTTAGGCTGTTCCAACACACCCTCAAGACAAGTACCCGGATTTCAACTCCTTGGCCTTCATGTTCTTGCAATATTTCCAACTTCCTGTCCACTATGATGAGGGCATAGAAATCTTGTTATATTTCCGCCAGAACCTTGCAACCCATATAACCGACCACATCCATGAGTGGCGGTGATGTCGCAACTTGTGCAAAATTAAGATTGATGACAAGATTTTCCTTGACTAGTTCTTGAAAACCTTACTATCACCCATCACCAAGGACGTCCCCTGGACGCAATTACAGCCACAATTTCAACAATGGAAATAACATGACAATACGCTGTCTGATAAACATGGAGAGAGACACAAAACTTTGCATGAATCCCAGTAAAGAATCAATCCATAGCCATCAGATCTGTGAGGCAGAGAAAGAGTTAGCAGGCTCACAAGCTAACAATTGGTGAGGCCGAAAAGGAGCCGACCCCCTACAATGGAATGTGAAACCTTTTAACTCAGCTCGCCTAAGAGGAGATGAATAGACTTGCAATCTAGTGAGTGGACAGACCAATAGATGTGTCGTGGGGAGGGTGTGAGCGGGCGTGGGCTTGGTGGTGGTTTTCCTGCTAGCCAAGCGCTGCTTCAACTAACAATGGATTAATTAAGGGTGGTGGTGACACATGGCTTTCCCCCATGACTCAATTCCCAACATTCCCCTTTCCTTATCCTTTAGAACCATGCCCCTTCTCATTTTAGTTGCCGCGAACATAGCTAGTTGGGTTATTTAATTAAAATGTGTGTTTACATGATGCCACAATTTAAATATATGCCGTGTTTGTGCTAGAAATTGTTTCCATACTACAAAGAAACAAGCCAACACAATCTCAAATATTTAATCAAGCAAAACTAGGTTTTTAGGGTTTATGAAAGGTTTTTCTGGTTGTAAAGTTATGGTGACAAAAGGGAATACATTCATAAGCCAAATAGGAACTGAATCACAAGTAAAGAATAATAGAGATGCATAATATAATTACCAGGTATCCAACAGAACATGACATTGAAGTTCATTCACAACTGACAAGCATTACAAGCATACAAACCATAAACCAGCAATGAATTTATCAATTGTGTAACTAAACAAGTTAAAAATGAAGCAAAAACACAGACTAAAGGGTAAAAAGGATCATATATTTCATAATTCTGTTCATCAAATACACATGAGAGTTAAGTACTTAGCTTATCAATAATTCCAAAAGACCTCCTTAAGCCATCCAAAAATTCAAACCTCTTGTTCTCTTTCTGATCTTCCTAAATACTATTTTTCAAAATTCAGTTAGGGTCTAAACCCTAACTATTTTTAGCCTACTCATCGATAGGATAATGTCAAAATTATAATTTACAAAATAAATTATTTCTCAAAAACATAACAAGTAACTGCTTAACTAACAATACTCAAAGGTCTTTAGCAGCTTCTGCCAATAAAGCTATCCCATCTAAGGCTTGGGCCTTTTTCCGACTTTTTCTGCTGCTCAGCTTCCATATCTGTCATCCTTCTTGTAAGCTCCTTATTCTGCTACTGTAGGCTTTTTATAGTCAGTTTCAATTCTGCACACTGTAAATCTGTGCTTCTTTTCCTTTTTAGGGCCTCCTTGGAAACTGTAGTAAGCTCTTGGTAATGATCATTCACTTCTTCTAAGTCCTCCCTGAGTCTTCTATTAGCTAGGATTAAACCATCATTTGTTTCTTGCATGTACTCTATTTGATGTTGATACTGCTTGATGGTTCTTTACAAATTATCCTTTTCTGAGTCAAAATCCTTGCCTACTGTTGTATTCTGTAGCTCACTAGGCAGCCATGGGATATTCAGCTTTCTGAAGATGTCCTCATCCTCATGCAGCAGCTCTGTAGAAACACCATGAACACTTGGATTTTCTTGATTGTATGTTTCATCGGGTGCATTTTCATCCATTAACATCTTATTTTCTGAATAAGAAGCTTCCATTTATTCTTTTTGTTGTTCCTTCAACATTTCACCTCTTAATTCCAAAAAAACAGCTGATAGTTTAGTCTCGGTGAGGCTGGACTCTTCTACTGACTTCAATGGTTTCTTTCCTTTGCAATCACCTTTGCTAGATTCTATCTTTTCATCTGAAGAAGAAGTATCAAGCACAGTTACTGCTTTTGTGTTTAACTTAGGGTTTAGTAGCTTTTCCATGTTCAACCTCAATTTGTTTTTGGATCAAGTTTTGGGTCTCCAGCCTAGGGAAAACTCTCTCATCATTTTTAAACTCTTTCTTTGATGCATGATAGAAGCAAATTATTTAACCTTGATCTTCTTTTTCTTTGGAATGACTGTCTTATCTTCTTGACTGGAGAACTCCCTGTGTGTGCCAACCCTAGTTTCAGCACTGACAGCCAATTCATCTCCTTCCAACAAGTATCCTTCATCTTCAGATAGAATGGTAATTGGGCTTCATTGTTGGACCTTGGTATCTTCTTCCTCTACTGCAACCTTCTCTGTGAAAACAAGTTTTTCATCCATGAGTGTTTCTGTTGGTGCCTTATTTTGCACAGGCTGGGCTTCCTTTTTAACAAATAGCAAACTTTTTCTCTTACTGTCAACTGAAGGTTGTTGAGATTCATAATCTCCCTTTGAAGGTTCTGCCACTTCCTCAAGTTTGACACATTTTTTATCTTCAGCCTTGAGTTTTTGTTCTAATTTTCTAATTAGGGCTTGTCCCTTATCAATATGCTTTTTGGTAGGCTGTCCTTCCTGGTTAATTTGGAATCCAGACCAAAAAAGAAAGTAGTCCCAAGTTTTTTCTTCTCTTTGCAGAACAGTGCTGATAATAAGCTTGATCAATCCATGATGAAAAATGGATTGTGCAGTGTGGTCATGATGCTCTTTAATCCTGCTTGACATTTTTTGCAAACTCTTCAACAGGAAGAAAGGGAGACTCATCCTTGATTCACCAGCAAGGTGCTGTAAGAACCTGAAATGATACTTGAAGACAAAAGCATACCTCCCTTCACAAGTAATGTAGCTTTGTATAATCTTGATGGGCTCTACCCATTCAGCTCTAAAATTTTGGATGAGCACTCCCTTACTCCAATCTGGAATAATTCCAGGCAAAAGATACCTTTGGGCATTGAAGTTAAATGGCACCTTTTTGAACCAAAGCTCTCCTTCATTCCTAACTCCTATTGCTTCAGCCACCAGCTCTATAGTTAATTTGAATTTTAGAGTGTCAAATGACACTGTATCTTGGTTATAACATTGAGCAAATTTATGAGAAACTTCGGTGTTATATCCATCAATCTTCTTAAAAAAAATCCAACCATCCAACATTCTCAAAGAGTTCTGCACATCCAGGAAACCTGTCTATCCAATTCAGTTCAGTGGGTTCAACCCTGTTGGTCTTTCCACTTTTCTTCATCTACTTTCCCATGGCTTAATGATGTTTTTGTGTAATTTTAAGACCCTGTTAATGACCTAATAGCCTGTTTTCCTCAAGCTTTCAGATTTTTGACAGTCAGTTTTCTTTTGATTCTCCTTGGCTATTTTCTCTCAATTTTTAACAGTCTGTTCTATTGTCAATGCAGGAAATGTTTTGCACCAGGATTGGGTAATTTAGGCCAAACAAAGTACCAGAAATCTTTTACAAAAATGCTGTTGAACTTAACAGACATCCAAAATGTTCATTTCGACCTTTTAGACTGATCTTTCACCATTTGGAGTTTGTTAAAAACATGAATTTGTGTTTTCTTTAATCAATTTAACATAACAAGCCTTAATGGAAAAACCCCCAATTTAGTAGCCATGACCAAGTTTACGCGGAATACCTCACTCCCGGCTTGCTACAAGTGTTTAGAATTGATCCTTGGACTATTTGAATGTCGAATTTAACCGTCTAGGTGTCTTCAAGTCTTCAGCTTTCTTCCAACTGTCGTGCTGAGAAAACCCTAAATTCGCTCTTCAACTGCAAATTCCGAATTCTAAGCAAATTGTATTCAATCCACTTCTTCACCAGCTTCGTAATGCCTATGTGGAGAAACTCTTTCCCATCAATCTCAGATCGTTCCTCTATCTGTCATGATTCACCCAGCCCTAACTGCTGACTGCCACAATCTCCTTCACGTCATAGACCACACCTGTTTGCATGATTATTTCTGATGAAACACGTATCAAACCTATCTACACATGTGATTAGTCATCCAGGAGTGAAATCATGGGAGAATTTGGCATAAAAACCAACAAATTTAGCACCCGCGATATTCTTGCTGCCCCGTAGTGTAAAATTTTAGTCGTTGCCCTACAAAAATGTTTTAAAATCAAATTTGGTGCTTTTTTAGCCATTAATTCCATTTTAAATAAGGTTTATATGGTAAACCTTGATCTTAGTGTTTGTTTGTGAAATATTTAATCAATATATATCCTATAGAACCCTTCAGAACCTAAGAAAACAAAAAATAATAGAAACCTAAAGGCAAAAATCAAAATTTCACTTTAAACCAAAATTTCATAAAAGTAAGTTAATGAGCAAGCTTAAAACAAAAATCACAAGCAAAATATAAAACTGAAGAAAACAAGTTCATGACTTAACATGCTGCATGTCCCAATATCCATCGGTGACCATTCCCAAAACAAAAACACAACATAACCAAATCGATGCTGGGGCCTTGGCCTTTAGCTCCACACCGAGATTATTTACAATATACGTATCATGTATTTTTAATGTAAGTGAGATTAAAACTTGGGTATTACATTCCCCTCCCCCTTCAATAGCACTATCCTTAGTGCTTTACAAAATTAAACAAAATGCTACACTGGTACTGCCTCAGTGTTCCGTAGAATTGAAAAAAAATGGATGTGCCAATCGCATGGCATCCTCCATCTCCCACGTAGCTTCTTCAGGTCCGTAATGCTCCCATTGCACCTTTACCTACCCTATGGCTCAGTTCCAGAGCATTGTGACCTTCCTGTCAAGGATGCGCATTGGCTCGATTTGGAACTCTCCCTCGGGTTCCACCTGAATCACATCCCAATTTATCACATGGTTAGGATCATGTACATATTTCTTAAGCAAAGAAACATGAAGAACATTATAAACTCTAGTACTAGCAGGAAATGCAAGTCTATATGCAACAGGCCCTATTCTTTCAAGCACTTCAAATGGCCCACAATATCTAGGTGACAACTTGGCACAACTTCCAAGCTTCAAGGAACTTTTCTTTGCTTTCACTCTGAGGTAAACATGATCCCTAACACTGAACTCTCTGTTCACCCTATGCTTATCTGCATAGTTTTTTTGTCTGTCTTGTGTTGCTTTCAGATTATGTCTGATCTTTACAATCTCTTGCCCCATTTCCTTGAGCAATTCTGGTCCAAGGACAACTCTTTTCACCGAGTTGTCCTAGGTCACTAGTGTCCTGCACCTTCTGCCATATAAAGCTTCATATGGACTCATCCCCAAGGATGCCTGCTGTCCATTGTTATAAGCAAACTCTACCAAGTGTAAGTAATCTTCCCACTTGGTTGGTTTGTCCATCAAATACATGAGAAGCATATCTTCAAGAACCTGGTTAACTCTTTCTGTCTGCCCATCTGTCTGAGGATGGTAGGTAGTGCTGAAGTTTAGATTTGTACCCAAATATGCAAACAATCCTTTCCAAAAATTGAAAGTGAACTTGACATCTTTGTCAGAGACTATTGCCTTCGACAATCCATGCAATTTGAAAATCTCCTTCATGAAGATCTTGGAAATGCCATTAGTCTTATGCATAGACTTCACTGGTATAAAATGTGCTACCTTTGTCAACTTGTCTACTACAACCATGATGGAATCATGTTGTCTCCAATTCATCGGCAATCCTGTAATAAAATCCATGGAAATAACTTCCCATTTCCATTCTAGAACAGGAAAAGGCTGCAACAAACCTACTAGATGTTGATGCTCAACCTTTAACTGTTGACATTTCATGCACCTTGAAATGTATTCAGCCATGTCCTTTTTCATACCTAGCCAAAAGTACTGCCTTCTAGCTGTAGCAATTGTCTTCTGATATCCTGGGTGACCAGAATACGGAGCTTGATGAATTTCATCCATAACAACTCTCCTCAAATCAGCTACATTTGGAATACAAATTCTGCCTTTATAAGTAAGAAATCCATCTTCTTCCAATTTATATCCCTCATATTTCCTCTCAAGAATTTGCTGCTGCAATTTGTCTTTTACTTGCTCATACAATTCATCTCCGACAACATGATTAACTATCTGTTGCCTCAATTTTGATTGGCAAATACTAAGAGATGCCACATGCATTTCCTGTACCTTCCTGCTGAGTGCATCAGCTACCTTATTTTCTTTTCCTTTTATGTGCTTGATTTCAAAATCAAACTCACATAAAAATTCCATCCATCTCACTTGCCTAGCATTCAGAGTAGGCTGATCAAACAAATACTTCAGTCCACAGTGATCTGTTCTGATTTCAAATCTTCTACCCATCAAGTAATGTCTCCACATCTTGAGAGCATGTACTATGGCTGCACGCTCTAGATCATGAGTGGAATAGTTCTTCTCATGCTCCTTCAGCTTTCTCGACTCATAACATATCACATGGTTGTCTTGCTTAAGGACTCCTCCAAGCCCTTGTCCGCATGCATCGGTACATACCACAAAATATTTCTCTGGATCTGCAACCTTCAACACTGGCACACTGGTGAGAATATTCTTCAACCGCTGGAAGCTTTCTTCACACTTCGAAGTCCATTCGAACTTTATCCCCTTCTTTTTCAAAGAAGTGATGGCATGTGCAACCTTGGAAAATCCTTCAATGAATCTCTTGTAGTATCCTGCAAGTCCCATAAAATATCTTACATCCATCACATTTCTTGGAGTAGGACAATTCATAATGGCTTCAATCTTTTCAGGGTCTACTGATATACCCTCTTCCAAGATAATGTGACCCAAGTACTGAATTTTATCCCTGTAGAAGTCAAACTTGCTTAGTTTTGCATACAGCTGATGTTCCCTGAGCATTTGCAATGTCAGTCTCAAATGCTCTTCATGATCTTCCTCATTCTTAGAATAAACAAGAATGTCATCAAGGAAAACAAGAACAAATTTGTCCAAATACTTGCTGAAGACACTGTTCATAAGGCACATAAATGTAGTTGGTGCATTTGTGAGGCCAAATGGTACCACTACAAACTCATAATGCCCATACCTTGTCCTGAAGGCTGTCTTATGAATGTCTTCATCCTTGATTCTTACCTGATGGTAACCAGACCTCAAGTCAATCTTGGAATATACCTTTGCTCCTCTCATTTGATCAAAGAGGTCATCAATCTTGGGCAAAGGATATTATTATTCATAGTAACCTTGTTCAAATATCTGTAATCAATACATAACCTGAGTGTACCATATTTATTCTTTACAAACATAACAGGTGCTTATTAGAATAATCAACCCATAGTTAGCTACCTTAGACATTAATTAATCCATTTTTGTCTTATTTTCCTAGTTTCCATATTCCACCTTATGCAAGTTGTCCTCCACATGTCCAAAGTGGTCAAACTTGCTAAAGCTGAGTCATGGAGCGCTTGGGAAACCTCTTGGAATCAATTCTTCTTTATTCCTGGCCTTCCTAGCGCATGTCTGCTTTTTTTGCTTTATTGCCTGCTTTTGCTGAGTTTTAAGGCAATTGGGAAAGTTTGACTAGGTGAAGTTAACTTGTTTTTTGTCCTCATCATCCTCCACTCTTTTCTCCTAAGAAAAGCATGTATGAGTTGTCCTTCCATCACCTATTAGCTTGCCTAATTTATTTTTTCAATTCGTGAGCTCCTAGACAGATTTGGAAACATCTTTATGCATGTATGGGGGATTTGCTTAGATTTAGTAAGCCTGCTTTTGACCAAATTTGAATGGCATCCCAAAGCATTCGAATCTCTCATATAATTATTTATTGTGGTAGCCTATGACTTCACAGGGTTGGCTATTGTACACTTATTCAATACAGATTAGTGTTCTGCTCCATATTCAGTCTCCTTTGTGTGTAATTTGCATGTGTAATTGGCAATTTTTGTGAGTGTAATTGTTCTAAGACCTGGGTTCAATTTCCACATGGTATCAGAGCCTTTGTAAATCGATTTCTCTTCTTCCAATTTGTTATTACATGTTCGACATCAATGACTGGGAGCATTCTGCTGACTGAAGGGACAATTTCTGAGCTATGGATCAATCTCAGAAGATCATCTTGACTCCATTAAAATTCTTTGAATGGAAAGAAAATATGGAGATACTGTTGAGAGCGAAAGGCCTATACAAAGTGACTATGGCAATAGAATCAGAGACCAATGCAGCTCCAGAGAAAATTAAATGGCACAATAGGAGGGATGAGGCCTATGGTATCCTGTGTCTGAGCATATCCAGAGACCTCCTTTTCCATATTGATGGATTAACATCACCAAATGAAGTATGGGAGAAGCTTGTTGAGCTTTTTGGTAAGACATATGAGATGAGGGGACATCAAATTGAAAATGAATTGATCTCCCTGAGTCCCAACAGCTTCGAATCCTTGCAACTCTACTTTTCCAAGTTCAAAGCCCTTGTTTTTCAGCTAAAACAGTGTGGAATTGAAAAGAAGGAGGAGCAACTGGTTTTGGCCATACTCTCTGCTACCACCTAAGTTATACATAGTGTTTTTTTATCAAGTGAGACTGGTGAACCAGACAGGGTTAACTTGTTCGGACTTCAGAAGACCTGTGGAAGTACTTTTGGGAAGTGCTTGTTGTACTATATCACATGTTCATACCCCATGGGGGAGTTGTAATAAATGTTCTAGCATGATAGTGTCTGTAAAAGACTCGATCTATTAGAATTTATTTGTCAATCCAATCAGCCCAGGGTGTTTTTTCCCTTGGTTATTATTGGTTGTTGAATAAATGACTGATAATTTCTGAGGTTTTCACTCCATACCTCCAAAGTTGGGGTGGTCGGCTTGGCATTTAGGCCTATTGAGGTTATTAGAGTCTATGTGTCAATGTATAAGCATGCTAGACATCATGGTCGAGTCATATGAACATGTCTAAGTCGCCCTAGGTTTTTTTCAATTTTTCAAATTTTTGGTCTTTTCAATGTTTTTTATTAAAAATTTAATTTTTTTCAAAACTTAGGCTATTTTTTAATAGTTTAATTGGAAAAATTGATTTTGTCATAAAGTTGGGCCAAATAATCAATTTCAGTCATGTAGGCGATCATTTTCAAGCTAAGAGCACCATGTAAACCCATGGACCCACTATTTCCTAGTTTTGAGTGATTTTCCATCACTCAGGTCAGAAAGCCCCAAAAATCAATTATTGATTATTTTAATTAATAAATTGATGAATAATGGAGCAAATCCAAAATCATAAATTAGTGGATTCTTAGCCGATTTGATTGAAATCAGTCAGATCTGAAGCAGATTGACTGGATCTGACAAATCCTTGACTGAAGGAGGTTATCAAATCAGATCCAGAGTTGATCTTCAGTTGTCTTCATGGGGAATTGTGCCCTCTCTCTCCTCCACACGTGTGGACTCTCCTGGATGCTCTGTGGACTGATGTGTCATTTTATGGGTTGATGTGTCAGCTCAATCAAGCCCCTGGTTGACAAGTAGGCTCAGTTCAGCTTCAGTTCTGCATTGATGGACTCTCCATCAGTTGATTTCATCTGATTCCATGAGGAATTGCACCCCCCTTGGGCTGGATGTCTTGTATTTTGTATATATCCAGGCACAGCCTCCTCTTCCAAGCTAGTTAGAACTAGGATTGAGGTGTTGCTGCTATTGTACTATTTTTATTGTTCATCTGAAATAAAGAGAAGCTTTGGAGGCAAGATGGTGTTGTGTCATTGTATGTGTGGATGATCATTGCCATTATTTTACTGAAGTAACCTGTATATGTGTTCATGATTTGCTAATTGCTTGTAGATCCGTTGTTAAGATTGATAATAAGCTTATTATAATATTGATAGGAAAGGTTCTTTTCAATAAGTTTATTGGCCATCTCTTTCCTTTGATGCATGTTTAGAGATCTAGATTCAACATGTCCTATAAGCTTATATGCATGTTATTTTGAATCTCTGTGTATGTACTAATCAGATCTCACAAGTTTTTCAGCAAGTTTTTTTATTTCAGCTGAGCTACAGGTTCCTAAATTGGATAGGATTATGATCTAGTTTGCTTCTTCACTCTCTTCAAAACCTTCCAAAGTCATAGTCCCTCGACATTCCACCTGAAATCTCCACTGTGGATCTTCAAGGAAACCAACATTTCTCTCCTCCTCTTCCTCCCTCAAAATCAACTCTTTTACCCGGTTACTTTGTTCATAGATTTGATTTTGTTTATATCTATCACATTAAAAGTAATTTCAACATAGATCTATCCTCTCAAAGCCCATAGTCTAGATCTTTCTCTTAAAAGGTTTCATAAGCTTTCTAGATCTAGCTTTAGGGAAATCGTCCTTTTTTGCATGCAATTTTAATGAAAATTCGTAGCTTGCTGTTGAGGTAGTTTCATTTTCTGTACGTTAAAATTTCATATTCTGCAATAAAAGTGCACATATTATTGGCTTCCCAAAAGGCAAGCCAAGATCCCACTTTTAACTAGTTTTCAACTTACCCTTTTTTGGTTAAAAGTGAGCTGACCCAAAGGTACTTTCAGAGTGCTTTTGAGAATATTTCAGTCTGATATTCTTGCTGGTTTTTATAAGGTTTGATTCAAAATAAAGGAAGCTGCAGTTTGGAAGTGGCCTCAGGAGCGTTCAAATCCCCCCAGGGGTCTCCCATTTGACTAAAACCTTTAATTTTCGCACTTTGTAAGCTCTTGATTTCATTCCATATAAGGATCGAGAGGAATTATATCAGTTCTCTGATATTGTAACCGCTGTTAATAAAAATATTTTTTGAATAGGCTCTTTCGAGCCCATTCCCCATCCCCCATGGGGGGATTTGCGTCGGTGTCTTTTTTTTTTGCTTTTTGTTCATTTTTTTTCAAAATAGCGTAGCTCTAATCTGCAGGGTAGTATAATTTATTTCATTATCAATTTCATGTTCCATATTTGATATTTCAAAGTAATCTTAATACTTACCCCACGACTTCTCGATTGACCCGAAAGGGGAAAGAGATCCGTGGTAGGACTAATTAGAAAACTAGAATTGTGTATCTATTTTATTTCCTATCATTTTTTTTTAGCTATTATAAAATTAACTCCTCCTTGATTCTCCGATTGAGATCCACTTGGATCGAAAGAGGTTCCTAGAGGGTTTTCTTTTTTAACAAGAACACCCATCTTTAAAATTTACTAAAATTGACAAGACTCCGGTGTGTATGCTCTGCACTTGGCTGCGGTTCATCCGATCATTCAAGCTATATCAAAAGCACTTGAGTGACTAGTATAATTAGGACTCACTCTCCCAAATTGACAAACCATCAGGTGAAAATCCAACACCTAGACCAAACCATCATGGTGGCAAAATACCCAAAGGAAGCGGGGACTTCTGAAAAGTGACCTCGGGTTGTCGATCTCTATCACACCCTAATGGGTGCGTTATGAACAATAGCCCCAGAGACTCCATTCAGCCCACATATTCCTTGCGGGTAGCCGTGAAGGTTTAGTTTTGGACATACTCCAAGTACTCTCGGGTATATCTGAAGTCCACCCCTTCGCCTAATTTTAATCAACTCACACCTCAAATTTAACTTAAAATGTACCAAGAGGCAATTGCAAAACATTCACTCCAAGCACATGCAAGTACATTGATTTTATTTTTTACTCCATTCTAAGGCACTGGTTATTTTTTTGCTTTATATATATATTGTGTCTTAGCATTGTGCTTTCGTGTGTTCATTTTTGTATCTTGTCATCTTTGATTGTCTATAGTTAGATTTCAAACTCCTAAGTAACTCATTTAGTTTAACATCACCATACTAATTAATTATCCTTAGTAACTTAATAGGGTCTACCCCCCTTGGCTTCGTTAGGAGTTGAGCCTAAACGGAGGAGTCAAAAACAAGGTGACAGCCTTGACTCGAGACTTGCCCCCAAGGACACACCGAGTGGCTTGAATATTTCTGCCATGTGACCTAGGTGTGTGAAAGGCGGAAACACTTTTTGGTGCCGTTTCCTGGGATAAATCTTTTTATCCTCGAGTACGACTTAGCTTAACGTTTTTCTAAACAACTAAAAAGATAAAAAAATTTGATTGATCTAGTCTTTAAAAAACATAAAAATTAAAACTCGATCCATTTGGCGACTCCACTGTCTAACATCCCTTCAAGAATTTCTACCTGAAGAAACCGTCGACAATTATTCAATCCTATCCCTAATCCCGAAAGGTTTATTAGGGAAAGATTGAATAGGCAGACTTCTTATAGAAACCTTGAAGATTTAGGAGACCAATCCCTCTCAGATATCCATCACATATTTGTAGAGAGTCATACCTTCCAATCTCAAGAAATGACGGAATTTTACAAACCCCTTAACTTTTCTCAGATAGAAGGTGCTCCTCATGACATTCCGAATGATGTTATCAAGAAGCTCCCCATATTTGAGGGAAATAATGCCACCACTGCCAAGACTCACCTCCGAAAGTTTGAAAAGCACCTGGTTAGTTACTACAATAATGCTACCTCTAACCATGAAGATGTCAAAATGAATCTCTTTGCTTTATCCTTAGAGGATGATGCTGTGGAATGGTATGCCGACCTTGGTGATGATTCATATAAAACCCTTAATGAATTCCTAGAAGGTTTTAAGAAGAAATGGGGGGAAAAGAAGAAATGGTATGCCAAGACATTTGCTTGCTTGCCTTCATAATATAAAAAAGATGGAAAATGAAAACATTGATAAATTTAATACTAAGTTCAGACGTGTGGTTGCATACCTCCCTAGAGAAATCAAGCCAAGGGATTCCTCCATACTCATATCTTACATCAAAGCTTTCACTGGTGATTTGAGGTACCAGTTAAGGGACAAAGATCCGACCTATCTAAAAACTGCTCAGGATCTAGCCGAGAAAATAGAAAAGAATATGCAATCTTTGGGCAAATCCAACATTCCAGGTTACACTAGGGGAAACACTTCGTACAATAAAGAGAAGGGAAAGGCCGTTGAATTAGAGGAAAAGGCAACCTCTAAAGACCCCATGGAAAAGGTAACTAGCCTGATGGAAAAAATGGTTACTAGTCAGAACCAACTCATGGCAAGCCAATTTGTACAATTGAATAATATTCAGAACAGAATAATCACACTGGAAAGAAATAATGGACCTAGGAACTTTCAGCCTAAATAGAATCAGGTGTATCAGAAGAAATCTCCTCAACATGAACCTAGGATTCCAAACCAGTTAGACTCAACTAACCTGGTAGATGAAGTCATTCCATGGTGTAGACCTTGTGATCAATTCCACCCAGAAAGCACTTTCTATATAGAAAACCAAGTTATAGAACATGGAATGGTAGAGGTCAGTAATCAGGAAACAACATTAGGCGAGTCTGATCATGTGTACATGGTAGGCTGAACCTATCCTTTATCAAACCAGCATTGGCAGCAGGCCACGGATTACGGTTTCGAGAAGGATCTCCTTTCCAACTTTTATGGTGTAATTCCTTCTCCAGAAGCAATTAAGGAAATGAAGGAGGCCAGGTTCAAGGGAGCTGTATATCAAAGAAGAGAGAATCCATCACCGTCTAAACAGTACAAGCAAAAGGTAACCACTCGTCCCCTCCTAGATCCTCCTATTGTCCCTGAGTCAAATATTGATATGGGAGAATGGATAAGTAGTGCTAAGATTCATGTTTATGCAACTGATTTCCTTAAAATTCTTGGTCAAAAAGAAAATTTGTTGAAAGCCTTAGAGGATAGTCAAAGTAAAGCTCATAATATTATCAAAGAGGATCCTCTTCCTAATAACAATGCTATATTTGAAGCTGAACATATTGAACCTATAAATATGCCTATAGTCCTCAACAGTGTTGATCCGAGAAGAGAAGACCACCCACCCTTTTATGTCTCCCTCTTAGTTGATAAACTTCTCCTCCATAACTCTATGTTAGATTCAGGTGCTTCATCAAATGTCATGACAAGAAAATTAATGGATCAGCTAAATCTAAGGGTCACCTGACCCTACCACAATGTTTGTGCCATGGATGCAAGAGAAGTTGAAGTGGTAGGGATAATCTTAAATTTACAGGTTAAGTTGGCTAAGTATCCTGATATCGACATGTCAATGGATGTGGTGTTAATAGATGTTCCAGATAATTGGGGTATGCTGCTATCCAGAAAATGGGCCCCAACTCTTAGTGGGCACATTCAAATAGATTGGACATATGCTACTATACCTGCATCAGAGAACACTAGGGTGATTCTCCACAGAGAAAAGCTGAGGAAACGACATGTAGAAAACCCTAAGAAGCCTGGAAATGAATTTGTTCATTTCACTGATAATTTTGGAAACTATGCTATTTTGTCAAATTTCATTGCCCCTATTAAGGAAAAAATTAAAAATGAAAAGATCAATGAAGTTTAAAAAATGTACTTTGACGGGGCTTATTCCAAAATTGGAAAGGGTGTGGGCATCATGATTATCTCTCCTTCAGATAAAATCTACAATTTTTCATTCAGGTTAGAGTTTGAAGCATCAAACAATGTAGCCGAGTATGAGGCATTGATCCTAAGGTTAGAAACTGCTAAAGATATGGGGATAAAGATGTTGAACAGAAAGGGTGATTCAAATATAGTTGTCCTCTAGATTAAGAATCAGTATCAATGCAAAAATGATAGACTAAGAAAGTATAGAAATGCCACATGGGACACCATGGAATGGTTTGATGCACTAAACATTCAAAAGGTCCATAGGGAAATGAATGGGTTAGCAGATAAATTGGCAGTAGCAGCATCCACCCTCCATCCATCGGATGAAATGATTAATGGGAATGGAAAGATGGAAATCAATTTCAGACCTTCAATTCCAGATAATATAGACCACTGGCAGGTGTTCAAAGATGATGAGCAACTCTTGAGATTCATCCACAATCTGCAAGAGTTTGAAGGTTGCAAGATCAGTTATCAGCAGGAAGGTAAATAGTATCAGGAGTGCGAGGATAATGAAAGGAATCACATCCCGAGTAGCCTTATGGATTTTGAGAATCTTTTCGATCGACAAGATCATCATAAAAAACAAAAATAAGAAATATAAATTGGGAATTATATGGAAATAAACATAGGAACTGACAAGGATCCCAAGTTAATAAAAATTGGAAAGGGTACTTCGGAAAAGGAAAGGAACAATTTGATCAACCTAATCAAAGAGTATAGAGATGTGTTGGCCTTTAGTTACGATGAGCTTAAATCCTATAGGGAGGATGTGTTTCAACACACTATTCCCCTCATAGAAGAAGCTAAGGAGGTCAAACCTTTCCAACAAAAACTTAGGCGAATAAATCCTAAGTTGGCCCCCATTGTGCAGAAGGAACTTCAGAAGATGTTAGCAGCAGGGATTATAGCACCTACAAGACATTCATCTTTGTGCTCCAACTTAGTTGTTGTCAGAAAAAATAATGGGTCAATTAGAATATATATAGATTTTAGAAATCTGAATACATCATGCCTCAAATATAATTACCCATTACCCGACATGGAAACATTGCTTCAACGACTAACAGGATTAGGAATGATGTCCATGTTGGATGGCTTTTCTGGTTATAACTAGGTGTTGGTAAACAAGGAGGATCAACATAAGACTACATTCACCACACCTTGGGGTACCTATAAATTTCTAAGAATGCCTTTTGGCTTATTGAATTCTGGTGGCACCTTCCAAAGAGCCATGGATTTTTCCTTCAAAGAACTTATAGGCAAAATAATCGAAATATATCAAGATGACTTAACTGTTTTTTCAAAGGAAAGAGCTGACCACATAAGTCATCTTAGGAAGGTTTTTATAAGATGTCGAAAATATGGTATTTCCTTAAATCCCGCCAAGTCAATCTTTGGAGTTGATGAAGGCAAGTTGTTGGGGCACATCATTTCTAAGGATGGTGTCAAGGTTGATCCTGAGAGAGTTGAAGCCATTAAGAAAGTCCCCTTGCCTCAGAATCTAAAAGCTCTCCAATCCTTTAATGGTCAAATCAATTTCATAAGAATATTTGTCCCATGGATAGTAGTCCAAGCCCCTTTCCAGCAGTGGGGGCTTGACTTCATCGGTAAGTTCAAAGATAACTTGAGCAACGGTTACTCTTGGATTCTTACAGCCACTAATTATTTTACCAAGTGGGTAGAGGTGATACCCACCAAGAAGGAAACCGATGCTATAGTCATGGATTTCTTAAAAGATAAGATTATCACAAGATTCGGTGTGCCAACTAGAATAATCACGGATAATGGCCCATGCTTTGTTTTTTTCGAGATGTCATCTTTCTGTTTCAAGTATGGCATTATCCTATCTCACTCATCCAATTACTATCCCCAAGGAAATGGTCTAGCAGAATCAAGTAACAAGAACTTAATGACCATAATCAAAAAAATTGTGGGCGACAATAAGAAGGCTTGGGACAGCAAGATCAAATTAGCATTATGGGATGACAGGATCACTAAGAAAAGTTCAACTGGGAGGAGCCCTTTCTAACTAGTCTACGGCCTTGATGTCACCTTACCATCCCATCTAAATCTTCCAGTTTATCAGCTTCTCCAAACCTTCAGCTCAGATCAAGAGGCCATCCAGAATAGGATAAACCAGTTGATCGAGTTAGATGAGAGCAAAAGAAACTCTCTTGACCATAGTATCGAAAATTCAGACAAGGTCAAGAGAGCCTTTGATAAGTCTACCCGTCCAGGGTCCTTCCAAGTAGGTGACATGGTTTTACGTTGGGACAAACGACAGGAAAAACCTGGGAAACATGGAAAGCTCGACAGCTTGTGGTTGGGACCGTACATCATCGATGAAATAGTGGGAATGAACTCCTTCTATCTAAATGACCTAGAAGGAGAAAGGTTGAGCCTGCCAATGAATGGTTTCCTCCTTAAGTTTTTTTTCTCCGACACAGTTTGATGCCTTTAGTGGCATCAGTGGTTTCAGGGCCAATTTCTAAACCTTGCCCTGCATGTAGTTCTAAACTCTATATATCATATTGTTCTATCATAGATATTGTTGTATCATAGATATTGTTGTATTATGGTTATTTTGTACCATGTTGGAAATTTTCCTTTGTATATTAGTTTTTGTAAAATATTCCTTTTTGCACATTATAGATTAATTATGTACATTAGTTTGCTTTTATAGTTAATTTTTTCTTATGTATACATGTTACTGACAAACTCTAATTGCCTTGCAAGACCCAGAGATTCCATTGTTCTCACATCCTCTTCTTTGAACAGAAGATCAGTTAGAGAATGTGTCCCTAGATGGAGCCAGAATGTTACCACCTAAGTTATACTTAGTGGTTTTTTATCAAGTGATCCTGGTGAATCAGACAGGGTTAACTTGTTCAGACTTCAAAAGACCTGTGGAAGTACTTCTGGGAAGTTCTTGTTGTACTATATCACATGTTCATACCCCATGGGGGAGTTGTAATAAATGTTCTAGCATGATAGTGTCTGTAAAAGACTCAGTCTCTTAGACTTTATTTGTCAATCCGATCAGCCCAGGGTGTTTTTTCCCTTGGTTATTATTTGTTGTTGGATAAACGACTGATAATTTCTGAGTTTTTCACTCCATACCTCCAAAGTTGGGGTGGTCGGCTTGGAATTTAGGCCTATTAAGGTTATTAGAGTCTATGTGTCAATGTATAAGCATTCTAGACATCATGGTCGAGTCATATGAACATGTCTAAGTCCCCCTAGGTGTTTTTCAATTTTTCAAATTTTTGGTTTTTTCAGTGTTTTTTATTAAAAATTTAATTTTTCCAAAACTTAGGGTATTTTTTAATAGTTTAATTGGAAAAATTGATTTTGTAATAAATTTGGGCCAAATAATCAGTTTCAGTCATGTAGGTGCTCATTTTCAAGCTAAGAGCACCATGTAAGCCCATGGACCCACTATTTCCTATTTTTTAGTGATTTTCCATCACTTAGGTCAGAAAGCCCCAAAAATCAATTATTGATTATTTTAATTAATAAATTGATGAATAATGGAGCAAATCCAAATTCATAAATCAGTGGATTCTCAACCGATTTGATTGAAATCAGTCAGATCTGAAGCAGGGCTGGATCTGACAAATCCTTGACTGAAGGAGGTGATCAAATCAGATCCAGAGTTGATCTTCAGCTGTCTTCATGGGGAATTGCACCCTCTCTCTCTCCTCCACACATGTGGACTCTCCTGGATGCTCTGTGGACTGATGTGTCAGTTTATGGGTTGATGTGTCAGCTCAATCAAGCCCCCGGTTAACAAGTAGGCTCAGTTCAGCATCAGTTCTACATTGATGGACTCTCCATCAGCTGATTTCATCTGATTCCATGAGGAATTGCACCCCCCTTGGGCTGGATGTCCTATATTTTGTATATATCCAGGCACAACCTCCTCTTCCAAGCTAGTTAGAACTAGGATTGAGGTGTTGCTGCTATTGTAATGTTTTTATTGTTGATTTGAAATAAAGAGAAGCTTTGGAGGCAAGACGGTGTTGTGTTATTGTATGTGTGGATGATCATTACCATTATTTTACTGAGGTAACCTGTATCTGTGTTCATGATTTGCTAATTGCTTGTAGATCCATTGTTAAGATTGTGTTGCGGCTACAACTGTTCTCCCCAAATTTCTTAAATTTGGGTCCCCTCCTCATAATTTAGAATTGTTTCAATCGTTGGACCCTTGAGCCTTTTTGGGCATGCTTTATTTTCAAATGACTTTGAAGATTGATTGTCCGCCTATTTTAAAAGTGTCATGTTTGAATTTCGTGATGGGTCGCGGATGTGAGTTTTTTTTGCTAGCTGAGGATAAATCAAATCTTTTGTTCTTTAAGGCCGTTGTTGTGGAAGTAGAGTGGGTTTAACCTTTGCTGATTCTTAAAGCTTTTTGAGCACTTAATGTTTATTGATCAGGCGTCTTACTATGTTAAATCGGTGGCTAATAGCTTTTTCCCATCTGCCGTTGTGGCTCCCAAATCGATTATCCATCCAAAGTATGAAGAGCTCCCACTGCCGGTGCATGTTGACCTTTTTGTCACATACCCGTAGCATTTTATTTTCCACCGTTGTGGCTGGGAAAGTATTTTGGCTTTCGATGTAATGTCTTCTGACTTCCAATTGAGCTTTTCCCACCCGTGTTTAGGATGTCTCTAGCTCTTGTCTCTTCCGCCGTTGCGGCTGGGAAAGTCATTTGGCTTTCGATGTCATTACCTGTCCGACTTCCAATTTAAGGCTTTCCCGCCTGCAGATTGGTCTACCCTTCCGATGTTAGTTTTTGAGCCGCCAATGTTTTCCCATATGCCGTCATTGGTGATGTTTGTCGAGCCTGTAGGTGGATGAGGTAGGAAGTTCGGCGTTGTTAAAATTCCCAGAACAGGTGGTGCGCCTGGCCATTTCTTGTGGATTAGCCATTTCAGTTGATTTAAATTGATGTTTTATTTTAGGATATGACCCCAGTGAATGATGCACTTTGTTTAACTACAGGAAGATCCACAAGGTTGCTGATATTGTCGTGGCACGAGCAGAGTAGAAGATAAGGATGATGATGATATAGGCGCGAACCGGACGACCTATATGTTACTAAATGGCTCATGAGGGCATACAGATAACGCAGTAGAATGTAAAGAAACAAGGGCACAGATCCAAAAGGTCCATCAGTTACTCAGCTGATAATGAGCTTGCAAAGAAAAAATGAAAAAGAAGTGATATGAAATGCCTGAAGAACCGAAGAGTCACACGTTTGGGGGGAACCTAAGCAGTCTGCTGATTTTGGTTTAAATATTTCAAAGTAGAACTTAGAACAGGAATTTTTCCCTGGAAAAACTTGTACACCATTTGCTTGTAAGAGGAACTATTTCGTTTTACAATCAGAAACTGCAATTTTTGCCTGCTGGAGAAAGCAAAATGTGGAATGTATCAATGTGATTAAATGAACAATGTTAAAGGGGAACTATTTTTTTTTCAGCTATGTTTCATTAACTATGAGAGTGTTTAACTTCCTGAACCTATGTTCTTGTTGAATGTTCTTCAGTATATTTTTGTGATGTTTTCCATTATGAGTAATAAATGTTGTCCATAAACAATTGGCTATCTGGTTGTTCAAATATCTGTAATTGTTCATGTGTATTGAAAGAAGTATCAGCTATCTGTAACTCTTCATAATGCATGTACAAAATATATTACTCACCAATGAATGATAATCCTGCTCCCTAGGGATAGTTTAGGTAGTTAGTTTTAATTTCTTGTTGTATGTGATTTAGATGCTTGTGAATGTTAAGACGAGAGGTAAGAACCTGCGCATCACGTTGTGACTGCTCCTTGCATCTTATCACCCTGCATGGTTAATTAGGAACTTGCATATCATACTTAAGTAAAAAATACAAAAATACACGGTGGACCGGGCCGCAACCGGTAAAGCCTTTGTTTTTGTTACTTTGACCTACGGTAGCCGGACCGCAAACCGAACGGATTCCCCATACCAAATAGTCACGGGCTAGTTGGGAACGTTGACTGGGGAGAATCCCTTACTGTTGTTGCCTGCAAATTTCTGGGCCTCAATAGTTTTGGCGCTAGAAGGAGGGTCGCCAGTGCATGGATGGCCGCAGAAACCCATTTTCCCAAGATTATTCCACCGGTAATAGTTCTGAAAGCAGTGGGATTTATAATCCAATTCCGGAATAAAGAGAACATCTATATTCTGTTGGCAACAAAGTTGTTAATGATATGAGAAGACACACCAGGGCATATGTAAAGAATATTGAAGGATTTCCAATCATCCCTGAATTACCCAGAAGAGAATACAAAAAGAAAGATCGTCCTGTAGTAGAAGACTCAGTGCTGGTTGGAGACTGGGAAGAACTTGTAGAAACAGCCTTACAAGAAGTTGTGCTACCTTTGAATCAAGAAGGCCCAGATACCCCTCACATTTCTCCTGCTCATACTCCAGTTGGCTCACCTCCTCACTCTCCACCTAGACTCATGGCGGGAGTAAATGCTAATCCACCACCTAACCCACCAAATCCACCACCTGCTTGGAGAGCCAGATCACCGTTAAACCTGACGCCTCCATTACACGATCTACCTCAAGCCTTTGACAAGATGTTTCCCAATTTCGACCCAAATGAGAAAATACTAGTAGATGATCACCTACAAAGTTTTTACTTGGTAATTGAAGGATTAAGGGCCAGGGAGTATGAATATGTATTCTGCAAACTGTTCCTGCATACCCTTAAAGGAGCTGCAGCATCATGGTACTTTGGGTTGCCTGCTAATTCTATCCCTGATTGGGATACCTTCGAAAGAATTTTTAGAAGTAAGTATGCAACTCAGAAAACTCATGCAACCCTCATGAAAGGGCTATGCGCCTTGAAGAAAGAAAGAAAGGAAAAGGTGCACAGTTTCACACAAAGGTTTGTAGCCTATCTCAATAATTTTTCTGAAGCGGATAAACCTTCAGACAAAGTTCTGATTGAACATTATACTTCAGCTTTAGGCCCTAATTTGGCCATGTTTGCCAAAGGTAGGGCCAAGCCTACCTTGATGGAAACCTATGAAGAGGAAAAAGTAGTGGAAGCTGAAAGAGAAAGTATTGAAGATTATCCAGAACAGTTAGGAGAGAAAGGTGCAGGAAGAAAAGCCTTATTGTTTACTAAGCCTAAGGAAGAGAAATCGCCAGATTATGAAAATATGGCAAAAATGATGCAGAAGCTTTCCAACAAAATCATAGATTTGGAGAAAGAGAAGGAAACACCAAAGTTTTATAAGCCCTATTATAAGAAAAGAGAGGATAACAATCAGTCTCAACCTCCTCCTCACAATACTACATCATTGAATTTGACAGAGGTAGGCATGGACAATTTTTGTACTTTCCACCAATAGCCACATTCTGAAAAGAATTGTCCTAAATGGATAAATTCGATGACGTTGGTCATGAATCAACTGTTGGATTCTAGATTAACAGAAGATGGAGATGAAGAGAGAAAAGAGAATACTACATCCACAAAGGAACAAGAAGAGGAAACCATGGTTTTGTGGGATTCTGTTTCGTTATTTGATGCTGAAGAGGAAAAGAATCAGGGCTACAAGGACGTCATGGAAACCAACGTGGCAACGAGGAGCAAAGGGCCAATTAAAGAAAACAGTCTCATTCTACCAAAGATCAAAAGGATGCAAAGAAATGTAAAGAAATTTCAAAATAAATCCTTAGCTGATAAGATTCCAGAATTCATTATTACCAGCCAAGATCCGAAGTAGAATAATACATTGGCTAGGCCAAAGGAAGGAAAGGTGAATGCTGATAAACCTCATCCCATTGAGCAACCGATGGATTATGACATCGTGGAGGATTTAAAGAAGGTAAAAGTGAATGTTCCACTATTCGAAATGTGTAAAGTGCTGCAGCAAAAAGAAATACTATTGAAAGCACTTGAAGCATCGGATGAGAAGCTGCCCATTGATAATCAACCTCAGGAGGAAGAAGAAATTGGAGAAACCAGCGCTGGAGGTAAGTCTAAAAGTAAACATCCACCTTTCCTCCTCATGTTTGAAATTTTTAATCATAACATGAACAATTGTCTGGTAGACTCAGGGGCGTCAGTTAATGTCATGCCAATATCGGTCTGTAAAAAGATAAATGGGCATCCTAAGCCATCCACGTGGAGGGTTGTTCAGCTGGATAGGACAGATGTAAAGGTAATTGGTGAGATGGAAGACGTCCTATTCCATCTGGCATCTAAGGATAAATTATGCCAAGTCATTAACATTGTGGTGGCTGATATACCAGATGCTTACGGTATTGTCCTGAGCAGAGATTGGTCGGCCAAATTAAATGGATATTTTTCCTCGGATTGGTCGCATCTGTGGCTGCCATACAAAGGAAGTCCAAACCATATCAAGATCTTAAGAGAACCTCACATGAAATACAATGTTACTCAACTGGAGGAGAAGAATGAACTAGTGGATTCCGTATTGGGAAACTATTTTATTGAGTTGGAACCAGGAAATTACCAAGTAGAAGAAGCCAGCAACACATCAGAAACTCAGCCTGATCTCCTTCGATTCTCACAGGATGATGAGATTGACTGTAAAATAGTAGACTTAGCAGTAGGAATAGATTCACATTCAATAGTTAGTGATTTTTGGACTTTGTTTTTTGATAGCTCTAAGACTTTAGAGGGGTCAGGGTCTGGCTGTGTCCTGATCGGTCCCCAGAAGAATACACATTTTCTTTCATGTAGATTAGAGTTTGAGTGTACTAATAATATAGCTGAGTACGAAGCGCTAGTGCAGGGTTTGAGGAAAGCGATTGAATTAAAGGTAAGTAATCTAAGAGTTTTTGGAGATTCCAATATTATTGTGAAACAAATCCAGAATCAAATACATTGTGTTTCCCCTCACTTGAAAGATTACCAAAATGAGGTATGGGACCTGCTTAAATGTTTTGATGCATTCAATATTATTTCAATTCCAAGACTTAAAAATGCAGCAGCTGACCTGTTGGCCACATCAGCCGCTAGGTTGGTACCTACTAATAATCGATGCTCTGTTGAACTACTTTTCAGGCCCTCAGTGTTGGGGCGCGCACCTCAACGGTCCTTAATATGGTTAACTCCACGGGTTTTGACTCAAAATAGTCTTAGGGGTGTCGGGGGTTGAGTCAAAGTCCTTTATTGTAATAAACCCGTGGCTTAAGACCAGGGTTTTGGGTTTTGGGTGCCCATGGTTTGAATCCATGTTTTTGTAAATAGTGCGATATAAATCGGCACTTGGGTAAATAAGAAAGGTTAGGATTTTTGTTGTAAGGAAAGAAAGGCGAAGCTAAGGCTGATTGTGTAAAGAAAGGTTAAGTCCCAGCTGTGTGCGTGGACAACCTCTGCAGCTGTGTGCGTAGAGGGTTTTTGTAAGAAGAGTAAGGAAATATCTGCAGCTGTGTGCACAGAGGCCTACTGCTGTGTGCACGGCTTGAAAGGACTGAAGGGATCTGCAGCTGTGTGCGCAGATCAAACTGTGGTTTTGTAGCAAGTTGAATAAAACACAGTTTGTGGACGTAACCCCTACACTGGGGGTGAACCACATTAAATCTAGTGTTGTGGTTTCTTGTGTTGTTTTTCTTTTTGTTGTCTTTTATGCATTAATAACTGTATACATTTGATAAATTAGATCACTGCTAATAACAAGCTTCACTGTGAATTCCCTATAGTGGGTTAAGCAAGTCACGGTTGTTATCTATCTGCGAAGTTGTATATGAGTGAATGATAAAGTTGTGTAAGTATTGATTAATAAGTTTATTAAAGGCTAAGGTATGGTAATACCCCTCTTCGCTTGCAGAAACCTGATTCTACGGCACCCCATAGCTGTTTCGGGTGAGACTGCAACCTGCGCGCAGGTTGTTGCCGAAAGGGCCAACACTGTGGGTCTTTTGTTGGTGCGACATAAAAGGATTAAACTCGGGTCTGCCCTATTGCCCAACAAATTGGTTTCGTTGCCGGTTGAACTCAGTATTTGCTCAAGAGGGGTTTACGTCGTACCTCGAGGGCTATGTTCTAGAGGCCCTCTGTGATGAAAATCGATGATTGGTTTGCTGAGACTTATCTGAAATTCGTGCAACAAGAGAACACAAATCCGCATTGTAGCGCACGTGACTTTTTACAAAGGTATGTTTTTTGTGATGCTTATGAAATTTTCTTTGGTAGTATCCACATAGAGTTGCACCAGTGGTTGTCTAGGTTAACAGAGAGAAGGATGAACTTCCAAGCTCGATGGGTTCCCACGTGGACCCCCGTAAGGGTCAATCTTGTGCAACACATGAACAACGAGGTATCCCACGCTGTTGATTTCTAGATGACGCGAACATTGGAAGCCTTTGTGATAGAGTTTGCCATTGACTCCAGTACCTCCTTCAGCGAAGCTGAACGATAGTTCTTCAAAGGCCCCCGTGTGATAATACCTTCGAAGAGCAAAGTGGTTTGCTATGAAGTGGGAAAAGGTACACAAGATATTTTGACTCCTCTTTCTTAGGTCAGGCCACTGCGTCTTCCCCCGTAAATCCTGAAGAGTCCGACTCTGAAGAAAACCCTATGGTTGGAAACCCTTCGGTAACCCCGCAGCGAAGCCCTGTTACCCCTGAAATCCCATCACATTCTGACAGTCAACCAAGTCTGATTATTCTGGCCACAGGTCAATTTGCCCCCATAAACCCCCCCATCGACATTCTGTCCCCCTCCCAACCCTCCTAGAACCCCCATGGCCCACCTAGCTGATGACATCAAGCTACCCATATTCAAAGGCACGGGATCAGAAGACCCAGAACAGTTCTGGTTTTTATGTGAAGCAGTTTGGAATGCGAAGAAAATTACAGACCCGGATGTGAAAGCCACGCAGCTCATTACTTCTTTCCGGGACCGAGCTTTGACCTGGTTCATGAAATTCTCCAGTACTCACAGCCCTACGTTAGATGATATTAAGGCAGCTATAACCAAAGAGTTTAAGAAGCCTAAATCGGAATCGCAGAGCATCACTGAACTCAAAGAGATTCAACAGTAGCGCGACGAATCAGTGTGGGACTTTGACCAGAGATTCAAATTTCTCCTGGACCAAGTCAGCTTTACCATTAGTCCTGCGTAGCACAAGGAATGGTTTATTGCAGCATTATTACCACATATCAGAACTCCCCTCATGCAACAGAAGGTTGCTGACCAGCAAGAGGCCCTAGAAATCGAAATGAATCTAGAGACTGCCCCCGTCGGCGATGATTCTGGTATTGCTCAAATCCAAGCGCAGCTAGAAGTGATGGCCCTGGAACTTCGCGAGATGAAGAAGGGGAAACCCGATGGTGAAGAGGTTTGGTGTATGCAATGTCAGACCGAAGGTCACACCAAGGAACGGTGCCCTCTGGTAAGCAAGTACTTGCATACAGGTGCGCCGAACCCATTTCCACCACAAGTCCTATATTGTGAGCTCTGCCAAACGACAGGTCAGTACTGGCCCGAGAACTGTTACCTGCTACAAAGGTATGGACAAGGAGCTAAGAACCCCTACTGTAATTTTTGCAAGTCTGTAGGTCATAATGAGGATGAGTGCCGCACCTATGACGCCTACCGGGTGCACAATGACGGCCCATGTAATGATAGATACGGTTACCAGGGGTGTGCCTCTGGTAGAGGTTCTTCGGGAGGTCGTGGTGGTATGGCCGAAAGAGGTCGAGGCCAGTTGGTGTGTTACAATTGTAACCAAGCTGGGCATTTGGATCGCGACTTTCGAAATCCCACTACGACATGTCGGTACTGCCGCGCGGTAGATCATGTGATTGAGTAGTGCCCGTAGCTCATAGCTAAGATTCAGGCACGACAGAGTACCCCTATGAAGAACATCCAGATGATTTTAGTTGAGCCCAGACCCGCCACCACTGTCAATGTTGTCACATGGAGTGGAGCTACGACACATCCATAGAATACAGAAAAACAACCTGTCGATGCTTGGGTTTGTAAGGTTCCTGCGAAAATCCCATCATTTGATATCACAAGAGAAAGAGAGACATTTATGGAATTCAAGAAATATTTTGCTGGCCCTAGCACATCCGTTGCACCTGCGCAACCACAGCAACTATCTTCGCGGCCCCAGGAAGCCCCGCTGGATAACGTAAGTACCCTATCCTCCTTTTCACAGAGTTGCCTCAAACTTTTACGAGATCAGGATGCTCTGACTGAGTTACAGAACATCATTGCTTCCTGCAAACCTCAGCAAAGTTCTGGTCAGGACAAAACTATTCATAGAGTCAGCAGAAACGACTGGGAAATGAGGTTGAATGCTCAGATAGGAGCATACGATATGACTGATGTTATCTTGGACTTAGGGTCCAACGTAAATGTGCTAACTAAACACACCTGGGAACAAATGGGAAAACCCACCCTCGCCTGGTCCCCTATCCAGCTGAGACTAGCCAAACAGCAAAGGATCGTGCCTCTTGGAAGATTCCTGAGTGTCCAAATAGATATTGCCGGGGTCAGTACTATCGTGGAATTCGAAGTAATTGAGATCGTTGATGACAGCAATCCCTACCCAGCCTTGTTAGGAATTGAATGGGCAATGGAAAATTCTGTAGTTATTAACCTAAAGAAGAGACAGATGATATTCAAAGGGAGAGACTTGAGAGTCATCCTACCCCTGGATCCCTCACAAGGGGAACAGTACACACAACCACTCCAACAAGAGGATCAGGATGATGTGGATCCCATCTACACTATCACCGTGCAGGAAGAAGGTTATGAGGATCCTCCTGCCACAGGTTGGGGGTCTGGTAGCTCCTGTCAGACAGACTCTGAAGATGACTTAGTCAGCTGGCAGAACCGCTTACATGAACCCCATGGGTGCAGCCGTCCCCAGACTACCAAGTCCCTCAGATGGCTCAATTCACAACCAAACACTTTCCTTATTTTTGATGGCTTGACCGATCCTGAACCGTTCATTGCACAGGTCTCAGGCTTGATACCTGAGTCATAGAAACTGGAAGCTCTGGACTCCGCATTTTGAGCTACAACAGCCAGGTGGTGGAAGGCCCATAAGGAACAGATCCCTAGCTAGGAAGCTTGTCAGAAGCTCTTGTACCTACGATTTAAGGGCCTGACGGAGGAGCTGCGAAGCAAGTTTGATGGAAATTCTAATCCCTCGAAACATTTGAAAAAATGCTACGCAGCATGGAAGTATGTCCCTCAAAATGAATGGGTACATAGATTTGTGCACACGCTGGCACTAATAGCAAATCATTGGTACGTGGAGGCTGAGCTCCGCCAAGATACTGTAAGTTGGGACTGTCTTCTTTATAGCTTTACGCATACTTTCTATACTAATGATGTCTGTCCAGCCCTAGATGCAGCTATCAGGATAATCCATACTAAGGTATTTGATGACCAAGAAGTACTAGAACATCGACCTGATTGGCCTACACAAGAAGCCCACGCAGTCGAATGTTATAACTTCGCACTTGAAGAAGAGGACGACCCGCGCAACATCGCTATCCCTGAGTCAGAAGGATGTTGCGACATACATGGACCAGCAGTCAAAGCCCCAGAAGTAACTCAGCCCCTGAAGACGCGCACAGTTAACATTGGATCTGAAACACAGCCTAAGCTTGCTACAATCGGCGACTATTGGGATGAGGAAATGGTCAGCAAGGTAACCCAACTTCTCCACGAGTACCAAGATCTCTTCCAACAAAGTTTTCCGAAATGAGGGGTATCCTGGGTGATATTGGCGTAATGAAGATTCCTTTAAAGCCCGATGCAAAACCTGTGAAACATTGTCCTTATACATTGAATCCGAAGTATAAAGAAAAGGTTAGGGTGGAGCTGGATAAGATGCTCGCCTCAGGAATAATTGAGCCTGTTGAGGAATCTGAGTGGGTCAGCCCTATGGTGGTCTAGGAGAAGAAGACTAAGGGTGAAATCTGAATCTGTGTAGACCTACGAAAACTCAATGATGCCTGCCTGCATGATCCTTTCCCCACCCCCTTTACAGACGAAGTGCTCGACAATGTCGGGGGTCAAGAAGTGTACTCTTTTACCGATGGTTTTTTCTGGCTACCCTCAGATCCGAATTGCTCGAGAGGACCGACATAAGACAACATTTGCTACCGAAATGGGATCCTTCCAGTATACTGTCATGCCCTTTGGGTTAAAGAATGCACCTGCTATATTTTCCAGAGTAGTCATCTCCGCATTCAAGGAATACATACATAAATTCCTAGAAGTTTACTTTGATGATTGGACCATTTTTGGGCTAGTAAAAGACCATATAACCAGTTTGAGACTTATGTTGGACAAGTGTAGACAGCACCAGATTTCCCTGAATTTAAAAAAATGTATCTTTTGTGCACCTTTTGGAATTCTTCTTGGTCACGTTGTATGTAAGCAGGGATTGATGATAGATCCTGCGAAGATCGCTATCATTGTGAACCTGCCACCCTTGAAGTCCGCCAAACAACTTCACACGACGCTGGGTCACACCGGCTAATACAGGAAATTCATCCAAGGCTATGCTCAGATTACCGCTCCGTTGGAGAGGCAGCTAAAGAAAGATATCAAGTTCGAATGGACACCGGAGTGTCAAGCAAGCTTAGATATTTTAAAGGAAAAAATGGTCACCGCCCCCATTCTAGTATTTCCTGACTGGAACAAAGAGTTCCATGTGCATGTCGACGCATCCTCCATTGCTCTGGGTACTGTGCTAGCTCAATCAGGAGTAGGTAATATCGATCACCCTATCTCTTTTGCAAGCAGAAAATTATCTACAGCAGAGAAAAATTATACTACGACAGAACGCGAAGGTCTCGCTATGGTATATGCACTACAGAAGTTTCGACATTATCTGCTAGGATCTCATTTTAAGATGTTTACTGACCATTCTGCTTTGAATTATCTGGTTAACAAGCCTGTGCTAGGAGGAAGAATATATCGGTGGTTGATCCTATTCCAAGAATATGATTTTGAGATCATCTTTAAGCCTAGAAGACTTAACCTAGGACCTGACCACTTGTCGAGGCTCGACTCAGGCGAAGAACCTACCAATTTGGACGAAGGTCTTCCTGATGCCCATCTATTTGCTATCCAGATGGTTGATGAATATTTTCAGGATATTGTTCAATACTTGTCTACAGGTTTTCCACCCCCCGAGATGACCACATAGCAGAAGAAGTAGTTGGTGGTTCAAGCAGCGAACTTCACCTTAATAGCAGGACAGCTCTATAAAATGGGACTAGATGAAATACTGCGCAGATGTGTTTTGGAGCATGAACGGCCACTAATTTTGGCTGAAGCACACTTTGGCGCAACAGGAGGTCATTATGCAGGGAAAGCCACCGCACAGAAGATTTTGACCGCCGGCCTATGGTGGCCCACAGTTCATAAGGATGCAAGAGAATATTGCCACAGCTGCGACGTCTGTCAAAGGACAAGAAAACCATCCAGGTGGGATGAAATGCCCCTAGTTCCGTAGGTAACCTTACAAGCTTTTGACAAATGGGCTATTGACTTTGTCGGCCCTATCAACCCCCCTGCGAAGAAGTTCGGAGCTCGATATATTATTACAGCTACTGACTACCTTACCCGTTGGGATGAAGCCCAACCAGTCAAGAACTGTAGAGCTGCTACAACTGCGCAATTCATCTTCGATCACATCTTATCCAGGTTTGGGTGTCCTCGTATCCTTATGAGTGATCAAGGATCACATTTCTTAAATAAAACTATTGCAGTGCTGACTGAAGAATTTCAAGTATACCATCAGAAAAGTACAGCCTATCATCCACAAGCAAATGGGACTATCGAAGCTTTTAATAAAATCCTTGAGCATGCTTTGACAAAGATTTGTAATGCTAACAGAAATGATTGGGACCTTTGAATTCCAGCAGTGCTATGGGCTTATAGAACTACGTGCAAAAAGTTGATAGGCCGTACACCTTTCTGACTGGTTTATGGGAAAGAAGCCGTCATGCCCATGGAATACATTGTTCCCAGCCTCAGAATATCTGCTTTCACCTAGATGGATGACCCAGCCATAATGACAGAGAGACTGAAACAGATATTAGAACTCGAAGAAGATAGATTTGTTGCAGGTTTCCAGCAACATGTGCAGAAATCTCGAGAAAAAGCGTGGCATGACAGACACATCAAGAAGAAACAATTCCAACAGGGTGATCTTGTGCTCCTCTATGACAGCAAATTCATGAATTTCCTAGGAAAGTTCAAGACACATTAGAAGGGACCATATATAGTACAAAAAGTTATTGATGGGGGCGCAGTCCAGCTAGCTAAGTTAAATGGAGAACTTTTCCCTTCTATGATAAATGGGAGTCGTCTAAAAAAGTACAGGGACAGGCCAGGTACTCAGAATCGGAGATAGCACCAAGAAAGAAAAGTCTATGTACCCAGAACAACTGAAATTGGGTACTGGACCATAAGAGAAGCTACTCATAACACTAGGGAATGTCGCAGTCTGAAGGATGAAGTATGGAAAGTCGAAGGTTGGTCAGGGGTCGCAGGGTCATACTGTGTCGAAGTGGAAGGTGGTCGTTGCGTCGTAGGTTCCAAATGTGTCGCAGTGTAGAATGTGATGGATGGGACAAAATGAAATTGGCGGCAGCAGCACATGCGCTACTCTCAATACCTGTAATTATGAGATTTTGGGAAAATCTGAGGCCGGGTGTGATGACATTTGGTGTCATTAATACACTATACTGACAGATTTTGTCATGAAATTCTATAAGTAAGCTACATTGGCTTGTGGAATTTCCCTCGAAGCACTTCTTGGAGTTTGCTTGACTGGAGCCATGTCAAACAATTGCAAAGTCCAGGAGCTTGTACGAGAGTTCAGAGAGAGAGGTCTGCAAAAAATTTTGAGTAATCCGTCAGTACAGTCGTATTCGACTTAGGTACATAGGAAGGCAGAAGTTCGCTCTAAATCAGGCAAAGGCAGGCACAAATTCGCTCTAACATGGAGCAACGAAGGCCATAAGACTGTAGACCCTGAGAGGGGGGTGAATCAATGTAAAGCCAATTTTTACCTTCTCTTTGCTTGACATAGATAACTGCCAATTCATCAATCACATAAACATTTCATAGAAATCATTCACATAGCATAAGCATTTCATTCATAAGCACCATAACACAATAGAACACAACTCAATATAATTTTGTAATCTTTTGTATTAATTTGTCCGGCTACAACTGTTAGGTGAAATCAGCACCTACTGATAAATAGAGCACCTGCTCTTAATCCAGGACCCTGCCTGGTTCTCTTAGACCCTGCTAAGAAGTGATTGAGGTATCCTAACCTCAGAAGCAAGACAAGCTTGCTTTTACAATAAGTCTTACTGTCGTCATACACAAGACAACTCTGTCATATCATCAACACCGCTCTGCTGTAACATTGATCATCGTTCATCTACTGCTGCTCAACATTGTTGCAATAGTCTTCTCAATCTTCTCTGTTCATCATCTGCTGGTCAATCTTTGTTGCTGGTCATCATCAAGACTCATCATCCCTGCTGCTCACATCATCATGCTGTCAGACACATCATTCTGATCATAACCATGCATACATTATGTTGCTGTCAGCATCATATAAATATGCACTTGTGCTTTATCTTTCTCTACTGCTGCTCATAGTCAGATTCAACCTTGACCTTGACTGGTTATTATATCAAAGAACACATCAATTCAGACTGTGTGTATGCTTTGAAAGAACTCAATCATAAGTCCAAACTTGGACAGTTTATTCTCTCAGACTTGATCTCCATATAAGCAGACAAACTCTGCTCACACACCTCTTTCCTTGCATCCAAACATCAAAACATATATCAAACTGGAATTTGTGTATAAATACTGAGTATGTGCTTCTAAAGATCAGACTGTGTATAGTATTCAACCAACAATACTTCAGGACTGCGTGCTGATTGTATGTTGCTCAAACAGATCCCAGTGAAAGCATCAATCATCTTACTGCTATTTACTGTCAACTATCCAAATCACTACTAGTTTCCCATAACACAGTCAACTCAATCAACCGAACATAAAGGTCTTCACAAACCAGCAATCAACCTGGTCATCATCAGCATTGTCGAAGTAAGGTTTGGAACATCTTGCACATCATCACTACTGGTCATCTTCTATTCATTGTTCTTTTCTACTGGAACACTGGTCAGGTCATCAAATTCTGCTGGTCTTCTACTCTTCATTACTGCTTTATAACTGTGAAGATGTCACTTGCACATCACCATCCTCATACTGCTGCTACAAAACTTGGACTATGCAAAAAGCATTAGTCTTGACCAATATTATTGCCACCACTCTTCTATTACTGATATGTCTCCAAGTGACTGGTAGGTAATTGTTTTTCCACATAAAACATGAAACCCCACACTTACAGTTTGCTGAAGATGACATTCATATTTTTACGTACTCTTTTTGCTGACCAGTAGCTTACAAGGTTGTTGCTCGACCTGTGATTTCCTGTAGGTGACTATAAGTACTCGCAGCCCACCTTCTGGTATATCATCAAATGCTATAGTAAGTGAAGAGTCCTTTAACCAATATACCACTCCTTTCCCTAGTGGAGCACTTCACAAGATCTACCCTTTTTAATTAAAATAACCACATCATGAGGAGCAAACTTGTGTGCAGGAAGAAGATCCCTCTTATTTGGTTGCAATTCCAAAAGCACTTTAACCCTATGCTTTTCGCTTAACCTTCACTGTCTGCTAGTCTGACCTTCGCTGTCTGCTAGTCTGAATTTTGGACAAATGCTACTGTGTCTCACAGCTGCCCTCTATCTGTTGTTCACTGCACTCCCATACATTGTTCTGTTGCATCAAACTACTCTTAAAATATACTAGCAACCCCACTCTCCGAAGAGAATATTTTTACTGTCCTTGAATTGACAAACTTCTGGAACTGCTTTCAACCAATTCTGAAAATACTTTTGATCTTTTTAAAACTTAAACACATATACCTCCTTGAAGGATACTTGAGGCTTTAGGGTACAAAACTGCCACTGCTAGAGTGACCTTCTTCTCATGTGTAGATCTAAAACATTTGCTGTGGGTTGATGTGTCTCTCTTCCATCTATTTATTACAGCTTGACACTATCCACTAAAACAACCATCTGGTGCAATTCTCATCAATCCACTGAGATCACAAACTCTTCTTCAATCATGATCTCTAAAGCCACGGCCCGATCTGCAAGCCTTTTAAAAAAAAAACTGAATCGATCAGCTGGTTGTCAAATAACTGATGTTGCTCCTTTAGTGATGATCCCACGCCTCTGAATTTACTGCTATAGTTGACGGCATCCTTCTTGGATGTGACTTCTCTCCACCAACGGCTGGGCCACATGCCCTTCACAATCCCCTTTCACAGCGTATGCCTCTGTTGGGGTGATCAACAAATAGTAGCTCTCCTCATCTGGTGTGTAAACCATATGTGGCCTGTAGATGACAAAGAAAATAGTTCACTGCTCCACGAATGAGGAAACTCTTGGATACTATGATCTCCACAAATCAGTCCAGTGGAAACCCACGAATTAGCAGCAAATGAAACCCACGCTCATGCAAAAAGAATTTCCATGCTGATAAACAGAAATTTCCATGCTGCCACACAATAAATATATCTCTGCTGCCAATTAAAATTGCAGAGTTCACCTTCTAAAATCACGCTCTCAAAATGAAAAACACGTGAGGGTATTTATATTGTTTTTCTTCCTTAAATAAAGGGCCGACCAGCTATTAAAAAATTCAATTTAAATATGAGCCGACTTCACTTTATTGAGCCAACATCCAACAAAAATTGATTTAAATTGAGCTGACGTAACAATGCATTTTCTTTCTGGGCCGACATGAATTTTGATGGGCCGACTTCATACAATAAATATGGTAATGTCAAAAACTGGCTGAATACATTTTGATTCTTTGTTCAATATCTCTACCGATGCATTCTGATAATATGACCCAACTTTAACATCTTTATCCTGATTCAAGTTTTCCTTTCTCATAGTTACATTGGAGATATCAAAGATTTGCATTAGAGATATCAATTGGATGCCTAATGGAAGTGAACTCATGACAGTACTGAATCAGCAGTAACTCAAGTTTTGTTACAGCCTGTATATGCTTTAAAAATGTGAAAGGAGTATGTTGCAGCCTGTTCATTATGAAGCAGCAGATTTCCAGAATGCCTTCACTAGTGGCTGACACATACCATTGGCTGCCTGAGTATTTGCTTTATCACTGAGTGAAGTCTTTGTGTACCAGAACTTCAAGACCATCTCTATCATCATCAGCTGAGTGGTGGCCATCAATGACCATGTTGGCATCAATGACAATTTCATCAACAAAGACCTCGCCAAACGACTCTGGGGTGCCCTGCCCTGAAATCTTCCGGCATAGTAGAACCATGGCAGCTGTGTGTCTTATGTAGCGTGACACGCAATTCCAAGGGACCTCAAGCTGTGGGTGGCTAAGTGTCGCCAATCCAAGCAAAGGATGGGGGTGTAGATGGATCCAAAATGCTTTGCTTAGCATCAATATCAGAAAGGAAAGAATCAAGCCACCGACAACCAGCAGGAAGGACTCCAGGAACCAGCACACAGTGTCTTCGCCACACAACTTGTATCACCAGCTGAGCAGATAAGTGCCCCGAGACGGGCACTGGTGAGTCTTAGGGGCCTGTTGGGGCACGCACCTCAACGGTCCTTAATATGGGTAACTCCATGGGTTTTGACTCAAAATAGTCTTTGGGGTGTCGGGGGTTGAGTCAAAGTCCTTTATTGTAATAAACCCATGGCTTAAGACCAGGGTTTAGGGTTTTGGGTGCCCATGGTTTGAATCCATGTTTTTGTAAATAGTGCGATATAAATAGGCACTTGGGTAAATAAGAAAGGTTAGGATTTTTGTTATAAGGAAAGAAAGGTGAAGCTAAGGCTGATTGTGTAAAGAAAGGTTAAGTCCCAGCTGTGTGCGTGGACAACCTCTGCAGCTGTGTGCGCAGAGGGTTTTTGTAAGAAGAGTAACGAAAGATCTGCAGCTGTTTGTGTAGAGGCCTACTGCTGTGTGCATGGCTTGAAAGGACTGAAGGGATCTGCAGCTGTGTGCGCAGATCAAACTGTGGTTTTGTAGCAAGTTGAATAAAACACAGTTTGTGGACATAACCCCTACACTAGGGGTGAACTACGTTAAATCTGGTGTTATGGTTTCTTGTGTTTTTTCTCTTTCTGTTGTCTTTTATGCATTAATAACAGTATACATTTGATAAATTAGATCACTGCTAATAACAAGCTTCGCTGTGAATTCCCTGTAGTGGGTTAAGCAAGTCACGGTTGTTATCTATCTGTGAAGTTGTATATGAGTGAATGATAAAGTTGTGTAAGTATTGATTAATAAGTTTATTAAAGGCTAAGGTACAGTAATACCCCTCTTTGCTTGCAGAAACCTAATTCTGCGGCACCCCATAGCTATTTCGGGTGAGACTGCAACCTGCGCGCAGGTTGTTGCCGAAAGGGCCAACACTGTGGGTCTTTTGTTGGTGCAACATAAAAGGATTAAACTCGAGTCTGTCCTATTGCCCAACACTCAGTACCGGATATGATCACCAACCTGTGAGTGTTTGACGGTGATCAGCAGATAATAGAATGCCTAACAAATGACGAGGTGTTCAAAGGGGCAATTATAGATGATGAAGAACATCAGGATGAGATGAAATATGACAATTTCATCCCTAAAGGAGTCAAAATGTTGGAAATAATGTTCGATTTAAATGAAAATTTCAGAAGACCAGCCAACGTGAAGACCCACAACTCATCTCTGCAGTTCGAGCTGATTAATTTAGGGACTGAAACGAATCCTAAATTTGTGAATCTCGGCAAATGTTGTTCACCAACAGAAAGAGACAAGTTCGTCAGTCTGTTTAAAAAATATAAAGATGTTTTCGCATGGATGTACAAAGATTTAAAAACATACAACACCAGCATCATCAAGCATGTCATCCCCATTAAAGCCGGCATCAAGCCGTATCAGCAACCTTTGAGAAAAATGCATCCATAATTGGAACCGCTGATTCAGAGTGAAGTGAAGAAATTATTGGATGCTAGAATCATTTTTAAGGTTAGACACTCTGAGTGGGTATCAAATCTGGTACCAGTGAGAAAAAAATATGGAGAGATCAGACTCTATGTGGATTTTAGGAACTTAAACCGTGCTTCGGATAAAGATAACTATCCTATTCCCTCCATGGAGAAATTGTTACAAATGGTCTCAGGTTCTGAATTGTTTTCATTATTAGATGGTTTCTCTGGCTACAATCAAGTATTAGTAGCCGAAGAAGATAGATTGAAGACCACGTTCAGGACCAAATGGGGAACCTTTGCATACAGGAGAATTCCCTTTGGGCTTATAAATGCTAGAGCAATGTTTCAGAGGGATATGGACATAGCTTTCCATGGATTGATTGGCCAAAGTGTTGTAGTAAACCTTGACGATATTACAATATTCTCGAAGAGAAGATAAGAGCACACGTTTCACTTAAGGCAAATTTTCGAACGCTGTCAGAAATATGGCATCTCACTCAATCCTAAGAAGTGTGTGTTCACTGTCATGGAAGGCAAGTTGCTGGGTCACATAGTTTCGAAGAAAGGAATCTCTATAGATCCAGAAATAATTAAGGCTATTGAACAAATCCCCTTGCCCCATAATAAAAAGGGGATGCAATCATTTATGGGAACGATAAACTTCATGCAAATATTTGTGCCTGATTTTGCTCAGATTGTCAAGCCGTTGCAGCAGATGGTAAAGCAAAATGCACTATTCAAGTGGACTGAAGTTGAGAAGAGCGCATTCAGCAAAATCAAAACTGTTGTTGCACACGCACCCTCCCTGAAAATCCCAGATTTTGACAAAGATTTTATCTTGTATACCTTTGCAACCGATGATTCACTAGCAGCTATGCTCACCCAAAAGGAAGATGGGGGGGGATGAATTCCCAATATCCTTTATGAGTACTGGTCTACAGGTCGAATTGAATTACCCAGCTTTTGATAAATAGGCTTATGCTGTATTCTATTAGTTTTTCAACATTTAAGCTAGCATTATGTTAAGATCTTTTCACTGAGAGAATAACAAGCACAGCAATAACATAAGCACATCACAAGAGACAAGAGACACAAAGAGTTTTGATAGGGGAAACCATAAATGGAGAAAACCCCTCAACTTCCTCTAAGATAGTATCACCACAAGATGTGAAACCCAAAACAGTAAGATGACCTCCCAACACAACAGCAGCCTTCTGTCTTCTGTCAAGCCAAAGTATTTCCTTCTCCAAAGGTGCGCCACACTTGAGAGAGCAAGTGATGTAATTCACAAGTGATAAATAGAGAGACTCTCACTCTCTATTTATATTCATCTGTTCACTTGAATTACACTTTCACACGTAGGCTCGACCTAATATTACTACTCGATCCTACACCTTAATTAGTGTATAATAACTCAAGTGCCCCGAAACTGTGGGGACTTACCTAATGACTTGATATGACTTGATTACATTATTTATCCTCCCGATCGGAACATTGGGGCATGACCACATGACTCAAATACATAATAGAAACATCCCGGAATAAACATCGGGTTACAATATATAAATACATAGAAGAATACATTCCGAAGTTACATATACATCAACACTCCCTCTTAACTAGGAAGGTATTCTTTCGACACAATTTTTAGCACTGGTCTTCTTCTCTATATCAACGGATCATGTTCGTCTTCAAGTCATCTCTGTCATCAAGTCTTCTTCATCTTCAAGTCATCTTCATCTTCAAGTCATCTGGATCTAGATCATCTCTCGATCTGGATCATCATAGGACATCATCACAGGATCTAGATCATCACTCGATCTGGATCATCATCACTGAATCTAGATCATCACTCGATCTGGATCATCATCACTGGACTGGATCTGGATCATCACTCGATCTGGATTTGGATCTGGATAATCTCTTGATCTATATCACCACTGCTGGATCTGGATCATCACTCGATCTGGATCTCTCAGAGTCATCATAACTGGATCTGGATCATAGCTCGATCTGGATCATCTCTGGTCATCATCATGTGTGTACTATCTCATCATAGGAAGTTCTACAGAGCCAGCCCTTTTTCATGCTAGTTGTAGGCCTACCCTCATGTAGGTCTTTTCTCAGCACTTACATCTGACCTACTCGTCAGAAAGGCATGCCCAGCACTCACATCTGATCATGTAGTAAACTACAATCACATCAGAAAGTCCCAGCACTCACATTCACCAGCATGGTAGGCACATCAACTACCATCTGTGAAATGGCTCAGCACATACATCTGACCTACTCGTCAGAAAGGCACATCCATCCAGACAGGAACACATCCTATCATAGTGATGGAAGACTCCCATCCAGACAAGAACACATCCTATCACAGTGATGAGAGATTTCAGCACTTACATCTGACCTACTCGTCAGAAAGGCACATCCATCCAGACAAGAACACATCCTATCATAGTGATGGAAGACTCTCACCCAGGCCAGAGCCCCTCCTACCACAGTGGTGAAATATTTGTGCACTCACATCTGACCTTGTAGGAACTGAATCCTACACCCTCATCAGAATGGCCCCCAGTCCCTGACTGAGCTACCTGGTAACAGACCAGGCGCCTCCACTCTCCCAGAGAGTGTCAGTAGCCCTTACATATGTCCTACTCGACAGAATGTCTGGCACTCACATCTGACATGGAAGGAACTAAATCCTTTAGCCATGAACAGAATGGAACTGCCCTTACATCTGACCTACTTGTCAGAATGGCAGTAGCCCTTACATCTGTCCTACTCGACAGAATGGTCGGCACTCACATCTGACATGGAAGGAACTAAATCCTTTAGCCATGAACAGAATGGCTCAGCCCTTACATCTGACCTGCTCGTCAGAATGACTTTCTCAATCCCAGACTGAGTGTTCCTGGTAACTGACCAGGTGCCTCCATTCCTAGAATGGCAGTCAGCACTCATATCTGACATGGAAGGCACCAAATCCTCTCACCATGACAAAATGGCTCATCCCTTACATCTGACCATGGAAGGAACCAATCCTCTCACCATGTCAGAATGGCTATGGGTATCATCACTTTCTCTTGGAAGGAACCTCGATCTGGAGAACACCAAGTCTCTCTCTGAAGTACTCGAACTTCATCCTAGCCAATGGCTTCCTCAATACATCAGCTATCTGTTCCTCCATCGCAACATATAGGAGCTTCACTGCTCCTCTCTACACCATACCCCTGATATAGTGATACTTGATCTCGATATGCTTCAACTTTTCATGGAACACTGAATTCTCTAACAACTTCACGCAACTCTGGTTGTCACAATGTATACAAGTAGCATCCAAATGGAGATCAAATATATCAGACAGTAGCTTTCGTAGCCATACTGCCTCATAACTAGCTGAACAAGCTGCGACATACTCTGCTTCAGCTATACTCAGTGCCACACAGGATTGCTTCCTGCTAAACCAAGAGATCACACCTAATCCCATACTGAAGCAACATCCTGAAGTACTCTTCCTGTCGATGGAACTACCTGCCCAATCTGAATCAACATAACCCTCCAAGTTAATCTTTTGATTCACATCGTACTTGAGCCCATAATCAATTGTACCCCTACATGCTTTGCAACCATCAGGTGAACATGTCTCAATGTGTTCACAGCAAAGCAAATATCTGGTCTCAGGTACATCAAGGACCCAATCATCTGATGATACATTGTAGCATCAACCAACTCTAATGAAGCATCACTCAATAGCTTCAGGTTCGATGCCATAGGTGTAGCCATAGCCTTGCAGTCCATTATCCCAAACCTCTTCAGGATCTCTATTGCATACTTCCCTTGTCCAAGGAATATCCCATCTATACTCTGCCACACCTTCATACCTAGAACAATAGTGCATCGACACATAATAGGAGCATCACTGGTCTTCTGTCTTCAACCTTGAAGCAAAGGTTGGAATACACTTTACTCTCAGTAAAGCCTAGAGTCATCATTAATATTCACATCCTGTCATACCATGTCGAACCTCAAGATATTCTGTAGTCACTCCCTCTGAAGCGAAGCATCATACTCCCTCTGTCTTCTATGCTCTATGCACTGAAAACATTCTGTACCGGAGTGACAAGTAGCTTCCTATGCTACTAGTATTCTATGCATCCATCTAGTGTATAGAATTTCATCTTCAACCTTTTAGCAAAGGTTAAGATCTTCATCAGGCTCATCATGTATGTGTTTAAACTCTTACTGGCTGCAAATGTCTCTTCGTAGTCTAGGCTTTCCTTTCGTGAGAAGCCTCATGCTACGAATCTTGCTTTGTATCCCATGATGTTTCCATCTACTGCATAATGGAACTATGAACTTCTCTTTAGGTCTCGATACTGCACCCTGACATCATTCTTCTTGAACTAGTCTTTCCTTTCTTCTTGGTGGCTGAAAGTTTCTACATCAATGATGTCACTGTACTCGTCATATTATTCTTCATTTTGAAATGTCGTCACTTGCTCTTTGGAACAAGACTTCATTCTTCTTTGCTTGTAGGTGATTATGTATGCGATATTTCCTACAAGTCAAATGCATTTACATGGTTAAAAAACATTTCATAAGGAATATTCATACTGGCAAGTTATTATGCATAAATATATGATCATGCAACTACTTTAGCCAATACAACATTCATCCATATCTCACTGAAACTTTTTAGATGCCTTCCATCTCTACCAGGACAACATTGAGATTGTGCACTAATCCAATATGTCAACAAAGAGGTTTCATTCTAGATAAGTAGCAATGGAGAATTTGTATAGCACCATGAGCTACTTACCCATCACATGTATATTAGTAGTATACTGCCATTAATGCAAACATCCTATCATGCATAATACATCAAATAAATATAAACAAATGCATAACAAAACAATATTATGAAATGACAATTGAATACTTATCTTTATTTGTTTTGTGGGCATACTCCTTCTTGAGTCTTCAGCTTCATCATCTTCTTCATTCATGATAGCATCGTTTCTT
>LPNX010818085.1:206249-278103 GCA_001517045.1 Pseudotsuga menziesii | reverse complement strand
GATAAAACATTAGTAAATTATTAAATGATTGAAGCGTCGTCGCTTAAGCGACGCTTAGAGGAGGATAGCCGTCGCTTAAGCGACGCTTAGGAGGAGAGACGCCGCTTAAGCGACGCTTGAAAGCCTAGCCGTCGCTTAAGCGACGCTAATCACCATCATTACAAAAAAAAAAATTATCTTCCTGATTTTTGGCACTGTTAAAATAAAAAATCCGCGCGCCGTCGGAAAAAACCGTCGGATTTTGGATCGAAATCTAGTAGTGATGTTTATAATTCATGTGAAGTAATATAGACCATAGGATTAGAAAAGAACGGTCAGGATCAGGTTTTGCGGGATGCGGGGGCAAAAACATGAAATCAAAATTTTTTATTAATCATTCTGCAACCTGCATTCCGCATTTTGTAGGATACGGGATGTGGGATCACAAAATAACAAAATTTTATTAAATCAGCTCCACATCCCGCATTCCATATTTTGTGGAATGCGAGTTGCAGACACATGCAAACCAAACAATGATAAACGATAATGTTGCAACCCGCATTCCACAAAAATGCAGGATGCGAGTGCGGGTTGATCAAAGCATATCCATATAAAAAAAACCTCTCGCATCCCGCATTCCGCATTTGTGGGATGTAGGTTGTGGGGAGACAAAAATTTAAATATCCAACTAAAAGATCCCGCACTCCACAACTTGTGGGTTGCAGGATGTGGGATGGCGAAACACTTCCAAACAAATAGTCTTTCCGTATATTAAAACAAACAAATAAAGCATGAATTTTTCTTTGAAATTTGGTTAAGTTAGGGAATCCCATGAGTCGATAAAAATGTAATAGAAGCCCACAAGGTCACGAAGGATCCTACCAATTTACCTTCGTATGTGTGATTGGGTTCCCATGTCAAAATAACATGGGATCTGTTATACCTACAACAAATAGCGACTGGCTGGAAGAACCAGCTATCTCTGCAAAACAATAACCTTTTCCAATCAAACCTATCAGTAGACAAATGATTAACTCTCAAGAAATGTTAATATATGAATGTAACCAACCAAGAATTATCAAAATTATTAATGCACTCCCGTCCATGGTCATTTTAAAAGATGCAAATCTGATTTAGATGTCATTGGAGGATCAGGATCATTTGAACTAAGGATGACATAGGCATGCAGTTTAAAGTTGAACCTGGGGTCAGACCTTTACCACTTTTGGGTATTCACATAGAGGCCACTGAAACCATCATTTGTTCCTTACCCTCTCTTTTTTCATTTAGGAAAAAAGATTGTAATGACATAGGACCACTTCCCCATGTTCTGGTGACCAGTGCCATTTAAAAACCTGACCTGGAAACTGAACAAGTTGATTCGATAAGGAGACCTCTTGTCTTCCAGCTATATGGCCGAAAGAAACTACCATGGCTTGGGTACCATGTGGTGATAGTTTCAGTCCCAAATAAATCCTATGATCATAGTGAGGCTGGCCTTAGATAGGACCCCCTCGTCCTGATGCACGGTACTCTCTTGTTTGGGAACGACTAGGGTTTTATTTTGTACATGGATTACAAGACACTGCTATGGCTTGGTGTCCACATGATGGCAGCGTTACTCACTGATGCTCTGCAAATCATGAATGAGTTGACCTGTGATAGGATCTCTCATCTTCCAGAAAACTAGAAGCCAACTCCCCATACTATATGGCAAAGATGTCATTCCACTGAGCACTTATGAACATAATGAGTTGGCTTGTGATGAGACCCCTCATCTTGCAATCCATATGATAAAATATATGGCCATAATTGAATTCCAAAGGGTAATACTGACCAGGCTATAAAGATATGCCACAGTGCTCTAATGAGACCTTAGACAGGATGAACCTTTTCTTCCACAACTATCACCATCAGAGTAATTCATGTAGAATATATTAACCTGGATGAGAGAGCATTAATATAAAATTCTACAAATATGGTTATCATTCATATATAACAGATCCTGATACGAGTTAGAAAAGATAGAAACTGACAAGTTTGTTTTAGTTGAGAGTATTGAGTACTGAGGAATACGAATTACTCATTATTGCCAAGTGTGTAGAGATTACCAAAAAACTACCAAAATCAAGCAAACATTCAGAAAAAGAAAAAGGAAAATAACACACCAAACATATATACAGGGTTGAAAAACCTTTTCAAACAAAGTACTTCTTGAGCAAAAAAACATTCACTGGATAGGTGTCAACGACCCCTTCCAGTGTTTGTAGTCGAACCATACTAGGACCAATATTTTCTGTAACAATGAATGGTCATAGCCAAAGTCATTGAAACTTGGTGTACTCTTTGTTGTCCTTGTGTTGTTTGTCCCATATCAACACTAAATCTCCCACTGAGAAGTCTCTGTCTGAGGAAGACCTCTCGTCAAACCATTTCTTAACCAGCTGTTGATGTTGGTAGAATTTATTCTTGGATTTGTCTCTATCCTCTTCTAACTTGAGCAGAGAATCAATCATCTTCTGTAATGGGGAAGAGTCACTCTCTTGGATGGATTGGGCCAATTGCAATGAAGGAATAGTGAGATTAGCTGGCAGGACAACTTCCTTTCCATAAATAAGGAAATAAGGGGAGTTACCAAGGGCTGCTTTTGGGGTGATTCGATTTGCCCAAAGAGCATAGTAAATTTGGGTGTGCCAGTCTTTATGGTGTGAAGACACCGTCTTTTTTAGAATGCTTATCAAGTTTTTGTTTGAGGATTCCACAATCCCATTACCCTGAGGATAGTAATTAGCAGAAAACTTAAGCTTGATTCCCTTTTCAAGGGCATAGCTGGTTAGGTAAATGGATTAGAAGTATGAGGCATTGTCAAAAACAAGATACTCTAGGGTGCCAAACCTGGTGATTATCTGATTTTCAAGAAAGGAAATTACTTGGTTCATGTTACACAACCTTAAAGGGACTACTTCGACCCACCTTGTAAAATAGTCAGTGGCTGTCAAGATATATTTATGTTGTAATGAGGATATGGGGTTGATGGGTCTGACGAAATCCAATCCCCACTGCTGAAATGGGAATTGAACTGCTACTGGATGCAACGAAAAAGCAGGTTTCTTGATTTTTCTAGTGCACTTCTAGAAAGGCTCACACTTTTGACAAATGAATGGGCATCTCTGAATAGGGTAGGCCAATAGTATCCTACCCTGATGATTTTGTGATCCATTGTATCACCTGAGAAATGTCCACCTGCAGGTCCTGAATGAAATTGAAATAAGAAGTCATCAGTCTGATCCTTTTCCAGGCATCTAAGAAACACTCCATCATAATTCTTCCTAAACAGAACATTATCAATAAGTTTATAAGGGGCTGATTTCAGCCTTAATGCTCTACGTTTCTTGGGATCAAGGGTTTCAGGAGCAAACACATTATGAAGAAAGAATTTGATGTGATCATACCATTCAGATGTTGCAATTTCAAGTGCATTAACAAAACCTGTAGGAGTAGCCTCTTAATATTCCCAATCAGTGTGTCGATGTTCAGGGTCGTTTGACTGGGCGGCGAGCTGACACAAACCTTGTCTTATGACGATCTTCGCAGGCTTGATCTCCATATCATATTCTTGAAGGGCAGTCATCTAGTGAGCCTTTTTTTCTCCCAAATCCTTTTGGACGAGGACATTGCGAATGGCCACATAAGGGACAATCACCTTAGTCCTTGACTTCAACAGATAAGGCCTGTAATGTTTTACTGATTTATATACTGTGTAGGCCTATTTTTCAACCTAGGAGTAATTGAGTTCAACCCATTTGAATGTCGAACTCATGAAGGAAATGGGGATCTCGGCGTCCTCATGATTTTTTTGTGTTAGGACAGCTGCATAAGAAAAGTCAGTGGAAAATGTATATAACATAAAATCTTTACTGAAATCTAGGGACATAAGAGCAGGTGCTTCTTGCTATAGCTCCCCAAATTTCTATAAATGCATTCTTTTGTTCATCAAACCACTTAAATGGAACATCCTTCTTGACTAGAAATTGTAGGGGTTTCACAACTTGAGAAAAATTTGAAACAAATCTATGAACAAAATTGATCTTACCCAAGAATGACTGCATTGCCTTACGAGAGTTAGGGAGGCTGATCTTGGAGATTGCTTTAGCGCATTCTGGATCGATGATCATACCTTCCTTCGAGACTATGAAACCCAACAAATTCCCTTATGTGACTGCAAAGATGGAATTCTTGGGATTGAAGGAGATGTTGAATTTCCTGCACCTTTAGAATGCCTGTTTTAAAGTAGACAAATGATCTTGTTGTTTTTTTAGAGTAAATGGTAACATCATCTAAGTATACAATGATAGAAATATGAATCAAACCCATGAAAGCTATGTCCATATCTCTCTGGAACATGGCTCTTGCGTTTATTAGTCCAAACAACATTCGTCTATATGCGAATGTTCCCCAAGGGGTCCGGAAGGTAGTTTTAAATTGATCGTTGGGCGCAACCAGGACTTGGTTGTAGCCAGAAAAACCATCTAGTAGCGAGAACATTTCCAATCCAGCTACTTTATGTAGGATCTACTCCATTGGAGGAACAAGATAGTTGTCTTTCTCAGAGGCCCAGTTGAGATTCCTGAAGTCTACGCAGAGTCTGATTTCCCCATTCTTCTTATGAACAGGAACAAGATTAGCTATCCACTGCGTATGCCTGACGGGAAATATGATCCTGGCCGAGAGCATCTTGTCGAGTTCTTTCTTGACAGAAGGCTCCAAGTTGGGGTGCATTTTCCTCAATTTTTGCTGATAGGTCTTTACCTCAGGTTTCATGGGGATGTTATGATGCATGACGGTAGTATCGAAAGTCATGAGTTCATCATATGTCCAAGAAAAAATGTCTTTAAATTCCCTACATAGTTTGATAAAACTTCTTCTCTCGTCACGGGAACAATGTATTCCAAGATTGATAAATCGAGGCTCATGCTCTGTTCCCAAGTTGACAGGGGTGTGATTCAAGGTTGAGCTTTGAGTCTTGCAGTTGATGGTTTGTTTGAATTTATCTTGTAAATCATAGAACTTCTCCAGACTGATGACAAACTTGGGGATGATGTTGGAAGAATTAGATAAAGACTTCGCATGATCAACTTCGTCGATAGCCATACCCTCAAAGGTATTTTGTGCCGATAGGAAGTCAAGTATTTGATGGTCATCTTCAAACACTTTCCAACTTGTGACATTGTCAGGTATAGAGGGTCTATACATCAATTCGATAGAGAAAGTTTGTGGAGACAAACCTTCGGGCAGGATTAGTCTAGATGCAGTATTGGATAACATATCTGTGTCAAAATTCTGTGATCTAGGAATAGATTTAATATTAAATGTTGAAAAGGAATTAGTCATATATATGATTAATTTTGGTAATTAACTAGACATGGAGATAGACAATGTATTTGATTCTGCACCTATTTCACAATGATTTCAGAGTCTCCTACGCATTCAATTGCTTTTGCTCCCATAACAATAGATTTCCCGAGTCCTTAGACTAATGCCTCATACTCAGCCACGTTATTGGTACATTCAAATTCCAATCTGCATGTGATCATTGTTTTGATCCCTTTAGGATCAATAAGTACACATCCTGCACCTGCTCCCTCCTTTTACCTAGAGCCATCAAAAAACAAAGTCCAAACTATAGGATCAATTCTGAAATTGGTATTTACATTATATACATTATGAACAACTGTGCTAGAGAATGGGACAGATGTAAGATGAGTTATCTGAGAGTGTTTCTACTCATTCCCTATTTGTGAGACATCAGCAGGAAAGTCTCCAAAGAAAGTGTCAAATGTGAAATGTTCAATCTGATTGTTAAAAAAGGAGACAGATTCATTGGAACCGTCGAGATCTGTTATAGTTTGTTTCATGAATGGTTCTCTATCAACTTTGAGCTTGTCAGGATGCCCGTTAAGAGGCAACCACGGGTGAGACCAATCAGTAGCAAAGTAACCTTTAAGTTTCTCTAACCAATCCTGACTCAGCCACATACCATAAGTCTATGGAATATCTGCAATCACAATATCGATAATTTGATGAATCCAAGGATATGTGGATAATCTAAGAAGAACATTCCTCGGCTTCCCTACAACTCTAACCTTGGATCTATCTAATTGTACAATTTGAATAGGACAGTTTACCCATGTGGCATTGAGATTCTTACACACAAAAAGGGGCATAACATTAGATGAAGCACCTGAGTCTACCATACATTTATGCACGTTCCTGTTAAAGATTTCAAAGGTAAGTAAGAAGGGAGGGGTGCCATTGCTTCCAGGTTTTGGAGGGTTTGGTCAAGGTTAGAGTCAAAATTATTATTCTTAGCTTCTCAGGGTTGCTTTATGATCATGATTTTAGGCAAGGAATCCCTTATGGGAGGTATTTTGAGGAGGTCAAATAAAGATATGTTTTCTTTGACTCTTTTAAGGTCCTCATCCAAGTTGTATTCTGGATCAGGAATGAGGGTGTCCTTCTGAGTCTGAGTCTTACCTTTGCTAGGGGCATGTGTTAGAGGTGATGACTCTTGGGGAAGTGGTCCTTTAGACCTGGTATTATGTGTGTGATGTAGGTTAAAAACCATGTCGGGTTCTTATTATTCTTCTTCTTCTTCTTCTTCCGAAAAGAATCTCACAGAGTTGAACTACTGGTCATCTTCCTCTTCCCCTTGGGGAGGTTGTCAATCTTGAGTGAACTGATCTTCAGAGGGTTCTGGAATGTCTGGTGTTCCTACAGCTAAGGCTTTCAGGACAGAAAATATCTCTTCTGAGGTGAATCCCTCACTGGGATTTGGAGGTGGTGGATTCTAAGAAGGTTGATTTGGCATCCTAAAAGGTGGTCTATTGAATCCCCTATTGTTTGATTGATTTTCATTGCTTGTCTTCTTGAGATATACCATCTCGTTATACATTCTTTGGAGGAGCTTCTTCACTTTATTCATATCGAATGGATCTTGACTGGAAGTAGCGTGTTTAGGGGAATTGTCACTTTTCCTACACGAGGTAGACGCTTGCTCAGATGTGGTGTCAAGGTTGTCTTTGATATAGAACATGTCCCTTTCGACTTGTATGGCTTCGGAGAAGGCATCTTACAAGGACTGTTTTGATGCCCTTTTGACCCACGTGGCTATTTGGGTCGGGAGGCCCTTGATATAGTACGCTACCAGTAATTCCTCAACAAGAAGTACCGTTTTTGGGATCCTATTCTTTAAATATGAAAACCGGTGATTGTAATCTTTGACTCTTTCTTTACCCTTAGTCTTCATGGAAGAAATATCTATGACTAACTCCTCTGGGGTCTTGTTGTCCCCAAAATTTTGAGTGAAGAGTTCAGAAAACACATTGCATGATGGGATTGAGCTAGCTTCTAAGGAAAAATACCAGGTAGAAGCCTTTCCCTCAAACGTATAAGGGAATAGTATGCAAGCCATGTCTTCATGTATGATGTTCCTAAGTTTGATGGCTTGCATGAAGGATTTGAAGTGGTCTTCCATAGGGATTTTTTCATCTGGATTAAATTTTGGAAGCCACTTCTCGGGGTTTTTAGGCAACCTATGCTCATTGCCTAAAACATACACAGCATCCCCATATAGCCATGGCTTATTATGATGATCGTCATCCATAGGGATAGATTCCGCTGAGGAGTTTGAAGATTCAGAATCTAACGATTCATCTGAGGAAGATGAAGAAGAAGGAGGAGATGGGGGTGGTTCTCCTGCTCAGATGCTATGTTGAGGAGTTGTTGAATCCTGAAAAAGAGAACATAGATCTAACCCAGGAGTGGATGGCTTGCTGAAAAGGTTACGACGTCTCTCAGTGTTTTGGTCACCTGGACTAAGACTATCTTGATTATCATTTTGGGGAGGATACTAAGTAGGATGTTCTTCAGAGAATCATCTTTGAATCTTAGCAATGTTGTGGGAATTTCCCTTCAACAGTTGTGCAACTGTGATGCGTCCTATGATGGGTGATACGAGAACATATTTGTCTGATTGGGTAGTATGTTCTTGTCCAAGGGTAACAGGGACAATGTATGAACCTTGTGTTATTTGTTCCCCTGATGTAGATGCATGGGCGTGACTAAGGGTGATGATCGGATCTCTTGCTGGAGGAGGTGTGTGATTATTTCGTTTAGGCATGATGCGTTGGCCCTCCTTATATCCCCAGTTGTGTATGTGTATGATTAGGGTGTCTAAGGCTTACAACACACGGAGAAAACCCAGCCAAAGGCTTCAAACAATCCCATGCAGGTATTGTTCTATCCTTGATCTGTTTGGAATAGTGATCTCCCACAGATACTTTTGTAGCCTCCGCTGGCTTATGATTGGATTTGATCCACATAGGATCTAATTTCCCATTTTGGGAAACAATGTAGATGATATGAGGAAAATGAAAACTTAAACCTAACTAGGAAAGGAAACTTGATCTAGATCTAAACTACCCTGAAAGGGATATTTAGTTGATTACAGGTTATCTTGAGGTATTTGAAGAACAAGTAATTCAGCACATTGACAGAAATGTAAACGAGATGATACTCTTCTTGCTCAAATCACAATTGTTTACTGAAAATTAAATAATAGCAACTCAAGATTAAATCATTTAGGATAACCTGCACATGCACATGTTAGTTGAAAAACCAACATATAAGCTTTAAAAATTAATGTTGAACCATCTGCAGAAATAGATAAAGATAGTTAAAGAATAAGTTCCTAAGATAATTGTTAGTGTATTAACCAATAACAAAGATAAATCCGAATTATGAGCAAACACATTAATCAATTTGAAAATGAATCACAGCACTATCTGATCATTTAGAACAAGAAAATCAAAATTTGTCAAAGAAATTTGATCAAATCAAATACAAGATATAGGAAACATCAATACTGTATTTATTCATAATTTTGTAACAAATTACATGAACCTTGGGAAAAACAGAGGTGTTTTTCAATCTCCTGTATCAGTATTCCTTCTTCCAAAAGTCCCAAAAAATTCCTTAATACATTTGAGATCATCCTCTTAAATAATTATTGCAAAAGAAATAGATTCCCCCCTAAACGGGATCAAAACCTAAACAAAGATAATAGCCCAAGAAATATTTCCACATCCTCCAAATATGTAGCAATTCCTCAATATCATGGTAACTAGCAGATTCAATGCCAAGCTGGGCATTGCACTTATGATCTTCAATCTCATTCTTAGCCAGTTTATGCCAAAATCGAATATAGATGTGGATATTTCCCTCCACCACGAATGGTTGTTTGATCAACTGATCTACATCATGGATGCTAACGTGGTCAAGACTCTTGATCTTCTCCTCTCCTTCATCCCTTCGCTGCTCCACTTTATCAATAATCAATCCAGGTGGAAATTTTTTTTCAATAAGCACCATTATAGGAAAGGATAATTCATCCATAATGTTGTCAGCTGCATACCATATTTTGCTTCAAATGGCCTGTGCTTTCTTTATGGTTTCAGCTATTGTCTCATCTCCTAGGCTTTCAATATAATCCTGACCTTCTTAAGCTGGAAGTTAGTAAGGAAGGTGACATTATCAGGCTTATCTTTCATTTACCTTTGTCAGTCTATTACTTCATCATAAGCCTTCGAAGCTTGTTGTCTCTTCTCAACTAGGTCTTCCAGAATGACAGACATCTTTTCAAAAACCATGTGAGTTTCAAAGATATTATCTAGATTTTTAAATAACTCATAGACCAAATCATGATGTTCCTTATTGGTTCGAATGGCAAGCTCTTTAAATTCTTCCCGGGAAAACTTGGAAAACGAAGATGCAGCTGCACTTGCAGTTGCATCTTCACACTGTCTTTCTAACAATGCAACCTTCTAAACCAAAGTGGCACTAATAGTCTTTTCTCTTTGCAGCTATTCACTGAAAACAACATTATTTACTTGAAATTCATCATACATGTTCTCATGTTTCCTCTTGAGTTGCTCCAGTTCCTCCTTTAGAATGACAATTTATGCTTTCTGTTTATCAAATTCTCAGCTCAAAGTGTTAACAACATCAAAATTGGCGCCTATAAAATATCCTAAAACAAATGCAGCACCTGTGCATATGCCTGCGGGTCACTTGATCGTTGGGTCCACACAACCTCATTTGCAACAGATATGTCCATATCACTCTGATTCATGTTCCTCTTCTTACCCTTCTTCACCACTGATTTATCAGCTTTACTGTATTGATATTATCCCAAGGATATCACAAAATATTCATTGAATTCATCCCTCATCTCATCAATGGGGGGTATACTAATGCCTGTGGATATCAGGGAAGAGGTTTGAGTTATGGTGTGAGAGGGTATGGTCATAGTAATAGGAGAAGTGGATGGAGAAGAGGTAACATTCTGAGCAAGAATTACTTCAGGGGTTGGATAAATGTCAAGAACAGAAGTTTTAGTTGATGAAACTTGCAAAGTAATGGCCTTGAGTGATGATGGTGAAACTGCTGAAGTTTTCTTAGTCACATGGGATGACACTAAGCTGAATGAAGGAATATGCAATGGAACTTAGAAAAATGGAGGCACAATAGATGAAGGGATGGGCATATCCATAGAAATAGGTGTAATAGATTCGGGTAGACAAGTGGCATCTTGATAAAGCTGGGACATGAAAGGTGTCACGGTAGAACCAACAGATAATGAAGATAAAGCTTTTATTGATGAGAAAAGTAACTCAGAAGAGGATGGTCCAGACTAAAAATAAAGTTGATATTGTGAGGGAGGTGATGAAGACTTGCCATTGCTACCATCGGTAAAATTCAGTAAATCATTACCATTTCCATTTTCAACGGTAATAGGCACAGGGGAAACCCTCTCATATTCTTCCTCTGAATGAGTCAAATCTATAGTAGAGGTGGGGGTAGATGAAATTAAAGATTCCAGACATTTGAGAGGTTTTTGTTCGATCTGAGTCTTTTCAACCACAGTGGTCACCTAAGCATCTTTAGCTGGCTGAGAGATTGTAAATTCTTGAGTGTCTAGTGCTGAAGTTATTTTGCTCAATCTCTGTTTGATCTTCTCTAAAGTATGCAAATAGGTCTTGACCTGATGCTCCACAGATGTCTAGGGAACTTCTTCCATGGGATATGTCCCTTTACCTGTGTCTGAACTGGTTTCTATGGATGCGTTTGTGGATGCCAGAGCCTCTTTTGCTGCAGCTTTAGCTTCCCATTCTTCATTGAATTTTATTACCTTTTCATGAATGTCTAACTCCATTGACCTATAATGTCAAACTATGTCCTTGATTTCCTTTTTTATTGCAATATATGATTTTTTTCTTCCTTGCTTTTAGCCCTTGCCAAGACTTTAGAAAATGTAACAACTCCCTGATGGATGAAATCTTCTAGAGTTGATTCATGAGCATATCCTATTTTAAAATGATTCTACTTGATATGGAAATCAACAATCCCTTTGGCATCATGCTGCCTTTTACTAGCAAAACCAAGCTTGAGTAAAACTATGTGGTCACTAAACTCTGATGCCCAAGTAGAAGTAGGTATGCTCAAAGATCCAAGGGTTATAGGAAACTTTGGCCAAACTTTCCTCTTAGTTGCAACACATTTCTTGTAAATCCCTTATGTGACTGTTTGAAATGAAATATCCTCAAGGACCAATCTATCTGGCACGACCTTAGGCAACATATGAGTAGCATTGCTACCAAAAACCCTGATATAGGTGAATGATTCACTGACATACCAATCTCCCATAGTGGCTATCAGGGTTTTAGCTTCATGTGAGAATGCAGGAGCTTCCTTGTTGAAAATCAGGAAATAGACCCGGTCGAGGAAACTGTCACATATATCATAAAACCTAGTTACATAATTGGTATCCCATAGCTCAGAATGATAAATATGCACAGGTGGGGCTGGTAATACCCAACTCCATCCCATATTGGGGAAGTAGAAATCAGCACAAAAGGTATCCACAATGAAGGCAGAAAGATAAAAGTTGGGCTTCTTCCTAGAAGTAGCTTTTTGGAACTCTTGTATGGCATTTCTGAGTTCAAGTGACGGGATTGAATCCCATGGGAAGGATTCACCCATAGTTATGACATGGTGAGCAATGGGGGGCCTTTCTTCCTTGAAGTAAGAACAGTTGGGGAGACCATATATCCTACATAACATTGCTGCAAGTAGGGAATAAGGTTCATTAAACCATTCGATGGGGTAAATTTCATCTTTCCTCTGGGAAAAATTGCGCGGTTCAGCCATCCAAGATTTCAGCATTTGGTCGAAATTGAACCTAGACTTGGAAGCTTTAATAAAGTCTGCATCGAGGAGCTGTTTAAAAGGTTTAAGGGTGTAAATTCTCACAAAAGTTTCAAAGTGGAAATTGTCCAATTGTGTTCCAACACTGGTGTTAAAGGAACGATCTTTTAGACTAGTGTGGTCTATAATCCATCTAACTGCATCATTGTAAGGGAGGATGGTCGGTCTTGCAGCAATCATATGAAGGCTAGAATCCCTAATTCTCTCATAAACGAGTTGATTACCCTGGAAGTCTGAAAGGTCATTGTTATCAAAGATGGAATAAACTCGGGACCAATGCAACTGGTAAGTTTCAGACACTTGGCCACTAGTATCAGAGAAAACACCAAAATTCGGGTCTTTGGTAAGCATGTTTTTTTGGAGGTTTTTTCTCCCAGTAATATGGTGTGTTTTGGATGTTGCCATCTCCTGTTTGAATGTTGGTACTAGTAATTAAATTGAATTATAAAGGAATCATAGTAAGCAATTCAAATTGTGAGAAGGCGACTTGATAACCAACCTGAAACCATAGTGAACAATGTTGAAATTGATTGGTAAAATCTAGAATCAAATTCACGCATGAGAGCAAATTACAATGGTAAAAATAGTGAAAACATCATAAATAAGACCACCATATTTATAATTCATGGGAATTAATACAAACCGTAGGATTAGAAAAGAACGGTCAGGATCAGGTTTTGTGGGATGCGGGGGCAAAAACATGAAATCGAAAATTTTATTAATCATTCCGCAACTCACATTCCACATTTTGTGGGATGCAGGATGCGGGATCGCTAAACAGCGAAAGTTTATTCAATCAGATCCACATCTTGCATTCCGCATTTTACAGAATGCGGGTTGTGGACACACGCAAACCAAACAATGACAAACGATAACTTTGCAACCCACATTCTGCAAAAATGCGGGATGCAGGTGCGGGTTGATCAAAGCATATCTATATATAAAAAAATGCCACATTCCGCATTTGCACGATGCAGGTTGTGGGGAGATAAAAATTGAAATATCCAACTAAAAGATCCTGCACTCTACAACTTGTGGGTTGCGGGATGCAGGATGCGGGATGGACAAACACTTTCAAACAAATAATCTTTCCGCATCTTAAAACAAACAAATCAAGCATGACTTTTTCTTTGAAATTTGGTTAAGTTAGGGAATCCCGTGAGTCAATAAAAATGTAATAGAATCCCACAAGGTCACGAAGGATCCTACCAAGTTACCTTCGTATGTTTGATTGGGCTCTCATGTCAAAATAACATGGGATCTGCTGTACCTACAACAAGTACCTATAGTACTGACACCAAAGAAGAATGGTGAGTGGAGGATGTGTATTGACTCCAACACAATTAACAAGATTACCATCAGATATAGATTTCCATTACCAAGGATGGATGACATGATGGATTGCCTAAGTGGGGTAACGTGCTTTTCAAAACTAGATTTGAAGAGTGGGTATCATCAGATCAGGATCAGAGAAGGAGATGAGTGGAAGACATTCTTTAAGACAAATGAGGGGTTGTATGAGTGGTTGGTCATGCCATTTGGATTGTCCAACGCACCAAGCACTTTTATGAGATTGATGAATGAAGTCTTGAGAGATTTCATAGGTAAGTTTGTGATAGTTTACCTTGATGACATTTTGGTTTTCAGCCAAACAAAAGAAGAGCATCTGAAGCATCAAAGATATGTTTTAGAGAGGCTGCAAAAGGAAAATTTGTTGATAAATGTGAAGAAGTGTACATTCATGAAGCCAAAGTTAGTGTATTTAGGTTTTGTTATATCAAGGGATGGGTTGAAGGTGGATCCAGAAAAGGTGCAAGCAATCATTGAGTGGTCTTCACCTAGGAACAAATTTGAGGTAAGAAACTTTCATGGATTGGCAAGTTTTTATAGGAAATTTATAAAGAATTTCAGTGGTATTTGTGCATCTATTGTCGAGACAATCAAGAAGGATAGAAAACCATTTCAATGGACAAGAGAGGTTGAAAGGATTTTTCAGTTCTTGAAGAAGAAGATCATTGAACAACCAGTATTGAAGATGCCAGACTTCAAACACCCTTTCCAAGTAAAGTGTGATTCCAGCGGGGTAGCAATCAGAGTTGTACTCAGTCAGGAGGATAGGCCTATAGCATATTTCAGTGAGAAGCCAAATGATCCAAAGTAGAAATATTCTTCTTATGCCAAGGAGTTTTATGTTATTGTTCAAGCAATGAAGAATTGGAGACATTATTTAATTCCTAGAGAATTTGTGTTGTATTTTGATAACTGTGCATTACAGTACATTATGCGACAACCTAAGTTGAACATGAAACATGTCAAGTGGGTTGAGTTCTTACAGAGATTTACCTTTGTGTTGAAACAAATAAGTGGACAGTAAAACAAAGTATATGATGCCTTAAGTAGAATATTGTTGATTATGCAAGAGAATCAGATCCAAGTCTTGGGATTTGAGAATTTAAGGGATTGTATGAGAATGACATTGATTTCCAGGAAGCTTATAGAGCTTGTAAGAATCCAATAGAGGTGGACAGAGAGCCATGGATGGAGTATGCGCTACAAGATGGTTTACTCTTTAAAAATAGTAAACTGTGTATACCAAAGTGTTCCATGAGAGAGAACTTAATATAGGAAAAACACAATGGAGGTATGGCAAGTCACTTTGGAAGTGATAAAACCTTTGGACAGTTGGTTCATTTCTATTTTTGGCCAAAGATGAGGTCCAAAGTTGAGAATTTTGTGAGTAGATGAAGAGTATGCCAGCATGCCAAAGGAAGAAGCCAGAACACAGGGTTGTATACACCGTTGCCTATTCCAACTAGGCCTCGGGATTCTGTGAGTATGGATTTCATTCTAGGTTTTCCAAAAACTCAGAAGGGACATGATTCTATCTTTGTAGTTGTTGATAGATTCACTAATAGGGCACATTTCATTCCATGCTATAAGACTAGTAATGCCACACACATCGCTAACTTGCTTTTCGATGAGGTTGTGAAACTACATGGTTTACCTAGAAGCATTGTATCAGATAGAGATGTGAAATTCGCAGGTCATTTCTAGAGTACCTTGTGGAAGAAGTTGGGTACCAGACTGAACTTCAGTTCAACATATCACCCACATTCTTATGGACAGACAGAGGTAGTTAATAGGATTCTGGGGAACATGTCGAGAAGTCTGACTAGAGAAAGTCCTAAGCAGTGGGACAGAGTATTAGCTCAAGCTGATTTTTCTTAAAACGATTCACCAAATAGAAGCACAGGGATGAGTCTGTTTCAAATTATATATGGAATGCATCCAAGAGGAGTATGTGAACTTCATGAATTAGGTCAACTGTAAAAGAGGAGTGTTGATGGAGAAGAGTTTGCAACGATGATCAATGAACTGCAGGAGCAAGTGAAAGAAAGGTTACAGCAGAGTAACACTAGTTACAAGACCATAGCATATTCCAAAAGGAAAGAGAATAACTATGAAGTAGGATATTTTCTCTTAGCATATATAAATAGAGACATATTTCCAAAAGGAGAGTATAACAAGCTGAAGATGAATAAGATTGGACCCTGCAGGATACTCGAAAAATTCTTAGCAAATGCATATGAGTTAGAGATGCCTACTGGAGTGGGTATTTCACCAATATTTAATGTTTCAGATCTCTATCCTTATGTAGCAGGTGACATTGGAACATTTGTAGAAGGTGAAGATCCTACTAAAGACTTACAATGGGTGGGGCAGATACCTATGGCATAGCCATTGGAAGTTGAGGCCATTCTGGACACTAAAGTGGTAAAGAGTACAAGGAAGAAGGACTATCTAGAGTATTTGGTCAAATGGACTCAAACAACCAAAAAAATATTATACTTGGATGAGCGCTGCAGAGTTGGAAGCCAAGGGTTTCACTGTAGATGACCTAATGAATAGGTGTTCATAATTTTTCACCCTTGTGACTCTAATGCAGGAGCATCGTGGCATGCCAACAATGCAATGATTTGGTCACATGTTGTGGTATCTTTTGTTTTTTTGATGAAACATATTTTGTTAGCACCAATAAGAGTGATTGCGCATCATGACTCCCTACGTGGAGATCAAACGCGGTGTGGTTGTTTTGGACATAGAAATTTTCATCATGCTCTGTTTCTGTTTGTTTTCAGTTGCAGGACCACTTAGGTTGTAAGAGGTTACGGTCTAGGTTAAATAGACATCTTAGAGAAGGGAGAAAGGTTCTACTCTTCAGTATTAGAATTTTGAGTTGTGGAGAGGAGGACAGACCTGTGTCTGATTTCGATTGTAAATATTTTAATAGATTGAATAAGAGATTCGACTGTGTGTTAGTGTTTTTTCTTAATAGAATATTAACTGTGTGTTTGCAGAGTATTTATCCCAGTTGCATTTACTATTTTGAACTATGAATCCGTGAAGGGCCAACTTCAGCAGTTTCCTGAACATCTGTGTATTTCTGTAAAATCATTGATTCATGCATGAAATTGTTGCTGGAATAGATGGAATAGTTTGTAAATGCATGCATAGAAGAGTTAAGCTAATTAATCCTAGAGATTCCAGGCTTGATTGATCGATCCCATGATCAATCATCATAGTGCACAGATATTATGCCTTAACCAGTTTTTGCAGAAAATGAACGGCGGAGATTGAGTCCGCAGACGAAGATCAGACGATCCAGGAGAGATACACAATGAAAGTTGTGAGGGTGATAATGGATCTACAAAGATCTGTGGGATCTACCTCAAAGAGTAGATCGACAGTCTAGGAGAAGGCCATAAATATCTGACGGTTGGAAATATTGCAGAGGAAAAGTTGCGGGAGGAAATTTGCGATGGGGCCACTTTGGAGAGTTGACATCCCACATCCTGCAAACTACTTGTAGAAAATTTGTTGCAGAAGGAAAGTTTCGGGGGAGCAACTTTGGAGAGTTGACATCCTGCAACCCTCTTGCAGAAAATCTGTTGCGGAAGGAATGTTGTGGGGGAGCAACTTTGGGGAGCTAACATCCCGCATCCCGCTTTTGAAAAATCTGTTGCGGGAACGCTGGTGCGGAAGCAGAATTGTTGGGAGGAAATTTAGCGTAGAATTTAGCCGAGGGATAAATTTGGTAGTCCTGCTAAGTGTAGGAGCCACCAGATCCTGGAGGTGCTGGTTGGGTTGGTTGTGGTTGATCTGACCCTACACCATTCCTCCTCTTTTCCAATGAATATTGACTCCTAACCCATTGCAACAGTGGCATCCTTCTCATGTTCTCACAACTGTATTGTTTCTACAAAAGTTCTAGAAAAGTGTAAGGACTTAATTCTTCATAAAATCCTAATCTCTAATTAGAAAACTAAATTCTAATTAAGGGGTAAAATAATAAATCAATACACTTAATTCATGAATTCATGTTCCCGACAAAATATTTTTTGTAAACTAAGTAAATTTGATTAAAAAAACAAAAGAAACAATTAAGAGAAACTATCTTATTCAGATCTTTATAGGGATAACACAATTTGATTTTTTTTGCATAATATGTAACCCAAAATATGAATATAATTTAAAAATACTAAATACAATGAGGAAGAAGACATACTTGTTAGAACTCATACATAGAGATATATTGTAGAATCACATAGGTCCCTCTAGCTGGAAAAAGCTGGGAATCCACGTGTGACGGACCACTCTCCTCCCAACCATCCTCTCATTCATATATTGAGAGCCCCTGAGTCCTAGCTTAGTTATACCAAGCCAACTAACCTTTTCATAAACAGGATCCTACCCTCATCCTACAAACCTCCATCTCCACCTCGCCATAGAACCCTCTAAAAAAAAATACAACATGGCTAAGCAACTTAAACCAAAACATCCCCAAACGCAACCCCCAATTCCCCAATTTAAGCATAAAATTCCAATTTTAATTTAATTAGAGAGAATTAAGCATGAGGGAAATGTGGCCTTCAAGCACCCTACTTTATTTAATCAAGTATAATTATCTTAACCTATATTAATTGTTAATTTTCTCTATTAGTATTAACTTAACTTTATTAATATTTCTCTTTTTATTTCTCATTTTAATTAACTCCCACGTTATTAATATTTTATTAGTAGTTAATGAGGAATTAAGAATTATAATTCCATAATTAGTTTTAGGTGTGTTACATACTCCCCCCTCTAAGAAACTTCGCCCCGAATTATACTCCCCACAAATATAGGTTCACAACACAAAATATCATCATACACAACACAATGCTTATCTAATTTGTATAGAATATACATATTTCATACTATTGTGAAGATTAAAACTCATGCGTGTGACCAACACACACAAAAAATTCCTCTTCACTAATATAGTCCAACACCTGAATTGCTACATGCTCTTGTTTAATTAACTAGGATCTAATATGCATTCATTCATGGAATTTATGCATTGATTTCATCCTACACATTAAATATTGAAAATAAAATCAAAATTGACTCAATCAAGTAGAAAAAAAAAACCACACCCAAAAGTTTCATAAAACTCACTCACCATCTCCCTAAGAATAATACCATCTGAATTTCCTCCATAACCCTCCAATTTAACTCCAGATGGTCTCATTGGACATGGCACGGTCCCTCTACTATAACCTATCAGTGGATAGTATAATAGGCATCAAAAGCTTCAATATTAGAATAATTGTTAAACCTATCTATGGACATCATCGGTCGCACCGGATTTTATTATACTTCTAGTATCTATTTCGACCTCATTGGACGCATCGAATTTGGGTGACATCTAGCCACCTCATTAGTCACACCATATTTTGATCATCCATGCATCTCGAAAGGAATCAGAAGCTTCAAGATTATCCTAATGGCCGATGAGGTCAAAATATATACTATTGATTATACCAAAATATGGTGCAGCCAATGAGGTCCATAGATCAGTTAAGCAATTATGTTAATCTTGATGCTTATGTTTCCTATGTATTGTCTACAGAAAGGTTATAGTAGAGGGCCCGTGCCATGGCGAATGGGACCATCCAATGTTGTAGTGGAGGTTATGGAGGAAAATCAGATGCTATGATTCTTAGGGAGAGGGTGTGTGAGGTTTATGAATTTTTGGGTGTGTTGTTTTCTTAATTTTCTACTTGATTGAGTAAATTTTGATTTTATTTTCACTATTTTATGTGTAGGGTGAAATCAATGCATAAATTGTATAAATGAATGCATATTAGATCCTAGTTAGTTAAAATATAATTTTCCATGGCATGGGCCCTCTACTATAACATATATGCAGACAGTCAGTAGGAATTGGAAGCTTCACGATCAGAATAATTCCTAAATCGGTCTATGGACCTCATCGGCCACACCAGATTTTGGTTAACTTCAGGATTTTATTTTGACCTCATCGACAACACCAAATTTTGATCACATCTAGTAACCTCATCGGTCACATTGGATTTTGGTCAACCATACATCTCAAAAGGTTGGCTCTAACTCCCTCCAAGGAAACAAACCCCAAGCATCGAAAGTCCTTCTCCATATACATCCCTCTATAGTTGATGTACCTCAAGTTATGGACTTTCGACATATCCACTACTAGCATGGTATTTATAAGTGAGTTGGTCCCCATACCACAAGGTGTAGTTGCAACCATTATCCCTTGTGGTTATAGGGTCCCATGAGATCCTAGAATGAACTAGCATGTAAGGGCCCCAAAGTGGATAACCTGAAACACTTCCAATCACAATTCCATAGTCAGCCAATTATTGTCACAAAAGGAATCCACGTACATTACTACATCACTTCATGACCATTTCTTATCCACAGACCAGGTGTAGTAACTAAGAAAATAAAAAAAACCCATTTTATCACATTCTATTCCCCATCACAATGAAAGATGTCATTATCATCATGACTAGAATCTCATGTCATTGCCTAACCATCATTTATTTTATCATAGATACTACAATTTGCATGTAAACCACACGTTATCATGCTCATTTAATCTTCATTTATTGTGGAACAAGCCTGTGCGAAACCACATGCTAAATTAAGCACATCACATAATAACAAGGATAACATGAACCAACTGAAAGAAGAGTGCGAACATTGTTACTTTTTATATTATCTCAAGAATAAATATAATGCATGAAAAGTAATCACATTCATCACCTTAGTCATCATGATTTACTAAAACTATATATAGTTGCAAATCCTTCTCATGATTAATTACTCCTTCATTTATGATGGGACAAGTCTTGCACAAAAAACCCATGCTAATAAGATATCATAAGACACCATAAATTGGATGAAATCATAATGTAAGCAAAACTACCAAAACATCATCATACAACAACTAAATTCTATCATCATCCTATCGTCATTATAATAACCTCATAACTTTATAACATAGCATGACATCCTCCTACATACGACAATCACCAAAAGAACATCTTCCTCATATCACCCTTGAGAGTAGCATAGGGTAATAAATATAACATATTATAGACAAACATGATAACATGTAATGTAAGAGCCAAAGATAATAGAGATTCCAAGAAATATCTTAGTAAAATGCATCTCAAAATAACAATTTATTGTATGGGGATACTCCCAGTAAGTCGTTATAACTTCAAGAAACTTTGTCGTTTGTTAGCTTATGTATTGAAACAAAAATCCATTCATCAGAATACCTCCTATTTCATTCCTTTATTTGTATGGGGATACTCCCAGTAAGTCGTTATAACTTCAAGAAACTTTGTCGTTTGTTAGCTTATGTATTGAAACAAAAATCCATTCATCAGAATACCTCCTATTTCATTCCTTTATTTGTATGGGGATACTCCCAGTAAGTCGTTATAACTTCAAGAAACTTTGTCGTTTGTTAGCTTATGTATTGAAACAAAAATCCATTCATCAGAATACCTCCTATTTCATTCCTTTATTTGTATGGGGATACTCCCAGTAAGTCGTTATAACTTCAAGAAACTTTGTCGTTTGTTAGCTTATGTATTGAAACAAAAATCCATTCATCAGAATACCTCCTATTTCATTCCTTTATTTTTAGCCTTACCAAGAAAACTCCTTTCATTTATGTGTCATTCATTTACTTATTGATTATCCCTAAATTTTGTCAAAGGTAGTAGGTAATACCACAAACCTCCTTTCCATTGTATTTTGAGGATATTAATCTTATGTCAGGAATGCAATACTTCCACGTATTCCTATTATGGTGGTTGTAAAAGTGCAATTCGTACAACGACACTACTTGAAATGTAAATGGTCTTAAAGAAAACATTCAAGGTTTATTCCCACCATATGCTCCAACTTTCAACTTTTCTGATATACGAGGACTTCTTCCATAGAAATTGATGGGCTTAATTAATCAACCTTAATACTGTATCTTATCAACCCGGATTTGAACAAACTTATGAGAAACCTACACAATATATATAACTTTATTCCTGATCTAACCATCATTAGAGACAAGAATCTCAATATTTCCTTTCTAGTTTATAACTTTCAACGAAACCATGTTTACTACTCTACCTTAAGTTTGAAAAAGTCAAGCATCTGGTAACTTTCAATATTTCACACAAGTGTTCATAACAAGTGGAAGATTATAGCTATTACCAAATATAGAAGATAAGACCTTATGTGGAAAGAGATAATTTCAAATGTGTGAATGCATGAAATAAATATTGACTACAATTCTTCATAAACAATCTGGGATATGTTTTACTCTAACAATTCAGTACTACAATATGCATAGATACTACAATATATAAACGAATACTTTGTTCTACTAAAAATATATATGAATGTGAAAATGAATTTAACAAAAGATTCCTTGTACTTTTCCTTGGATGGGCCCTAACCCAAGGAAAAACAAGAAAGCTACGAAAAACTCAAGAAAGTACAGGAATAAACTTGCTTTTGATTAATAAGATGTAGGTAACACCAAAATAGTTATAACTTTGTATCCATAAGTCGTGATTACAAAGAATAATATCATATCAAACTATCCTTACATCGATATGATATTTCCATGTCCCATTCATAGTACTTAGGATCTACAGTGAGCGAGAAAGAAGAAATAAATTAATTGTGTTAAACAATTAAGAGACCACGCCTCGAGACACCTACGGTGATTGCCTCATGAAGTGGTGGATGGTAACCATAATGATTATGGAGTATCATTTTCATGAAGAGTTTCATGTGTAGGTACATGTATCAGTAAAGTGGTTCGTGAATCTTTATAGGTACAATCAATCACATAGTTTTGTAAAGATAGTTGGTGTTAAACAAAGACTAAAATATATAATTTTATATCTATTATCCATACCAAATTGTTAGAGTTAATATATAAGCACAAAACACCAAATTGTTAAAGTTAATATATAAGCACAAAACACCAAATTGTTAGAGTTAATATAAACACAAAACAAGTACTATTTAATAAACAAAACAAAAAAACTGATATGAAGCTTATTTAAATCTTAATGAAGATGCATTTAAGCATAACAAGATAGAAAGACCATGAAATGAATCCTTGTTGTACACTTGTTATACTTGGTTTAATCTTGTTAATCCGCTCAAACAAATCCAAAATCTGAGATAATATATATAAATGTCTATCAACATAACCACATAAATAAAAACATAAAAGCATTGGAATAACGGGCAGTTATCACATCGAGACATGGATCAAGGTTTATGTATTACGCCCAGTGGCGTGCCTTCTCGCAACCTTCGCTACATTATTTATTCATGCGTCGTTCCTGTATGAAAATGAATCAAGTCCATTGAATGTGAAAAACAATACAACCCATGAAACACATGGGTTTGGCATATCACAAATTTCAATATGTTTGAGATGCGCATCACCAAACTTAGTTGAATCGAGCTTAAATGGGTTTGTGCAATCTACAAAATAGATGGATGGGACTAATAACTTATCAATAAATGGAATTATATATATATATATATATATATATATATATATATATATATATATATATATGCAAATGACTAGTATTTCTTAAATAGAAATAACTCAATCTCTTTCTCTTGGCCATGAATGCAGTCGAAATATATTTTGAAATTCACTTTAAGTACGTAATCAACTACCCCAGATGCGGGTGATACACGCACGAACCACATGGGTCACTGGTCGTAAGGGACACATGGAAATGGCGTAGGAAAGGAAGTGGAGGGAGGAACGAGGGATTTAAATGCCCAAGGTGGCAAGCTTCTAGCCAACCTCGTGGGCAATTGGGATGTCTAGTCAAAACCATGGTCGTAGAGCAGGAGATTTATAACCTGCACGTGCTGGATCGAAGCTTAATGAAGCCAACAAATTGCATTATGGAGCCTGTCGACCTCCAGAATCTTGGCTCGATCCTCTATGTAGTGTTGTTAGTCTTCTTCCCCTCCACCAACCAAGCAAGTGAACTGTGGGTGAAAATGCCATGACAACGCGGCACTCCGAGGAGAGGTAGCTCTGGTCGAGATGGAGAAAGGAGGAAGGTTAACTTGGGAGCTACATATGGCTATGTGTCTCATATTTCTATATTGATCATATGCATGATCGATGAATGGGAGTCTCAGGTAGTCTCTGAGCATCTGGCCTTGGGGAGAAATGGAGGCAAAATCAACCACTACTTGATGATAAAAAAACATGACGAGGATGTTAATGGAAGATTTGACAAAAAAATGGAGTGGGCAATGGACATGGCGCAGAGCATACAGACCAGTCTCAACCAAAACAACGAGCACCTGAGAAACCTTGAGGTAAATTCCAATTGGTGGCATAACACCATTCTTCGCAACGATGATGAAACAGCGGGTGGCGGAAACATAGAGAATCGTGGCATGGGCACGCGGGCGTCACTTAGGGACCAATATGATATCACGTTCATTCATATTGGGGGTTAAAAATGAAAAAATTATAAACCAATATATTGACCATATAATAAGGGTATAATGGCTTATATTATTTTTTATATAAATACCCCAATATGTTGGGCCCTTTTTTATTTCAAATCCTTACCAGATGCAAATGGTTTTCTCACGGAGGGAGCACAGGAGTACAAGCACGCATCAGTCCTGGTTTTCATGGCAGGCATCGACGTCGATTGAGGCTGAACAAAACACCATATGATAGCCCAAGTAGTTTTATTACAGGCAAATGAGGATACCGAGAAAATTTGTTTCATCAGCCAGAGATAACCATGGAAACCTCATCCACCAGGTATGGTTCAAGATCCTTTTTCATTTACAATGCATTTTGGACTAATTAGCCTGCTGTGGATGCAGTGTGTAAGGGCATATTAGAACCGAGCATGCCTTACTGGCCCCTGAAACTTCATCATTTGTTAAAGCGATACAGGACTCTGCCCTTCCCCTTCAAGCCGATGCTAGAAAATGGTCACGGTAGTGAGGGTAATCCCATGGTAACAAAGATCTTCCTGTTGTGTTTTTATTTAGGTTATAATGATGTAGCCTTGGGTAGATATGACTTAAAGGAACAACATGCTCAACAAGCTATAGAATTAATTTCTTATGAACTCACCTAGGGTTATAAATTCATTGACCAACTCTCTTGACACTTAAGTGCAATTGTAGAGATTGGGGAATTTCATTCGACTTCACTATTGCAAAAGGATAGGGTATACAGAAGAAATGAAAGGGTGTAAATCATAGATGAATAGACATAAGAGATTAATGGGTTCGAAGTAGACCGGTTGTTTGTAGGCTGCTCCCTTTACTCTATTACTCTGATTAGAAACTAGCGATCATTCACTCTATGAGAGAGAAACCGACCGTCAATAAGAAAGCTTTGTTGAGATACAGAGTAGCGAGGGTAATCCCACGGTAACAGAGATGGAGACACAGGATGGATAAATTCTTTAGATTCTATGATTCTTCTTCTGTGATGGCCACTGCGAGAGAGAAGGGCATTCAGATTATGAATGGAGAGGTACTGAGAAAGCTTAGAGAGGCGTGGGGGGTTGAAAACAAGAATTACACCTAAAAACTTCAAGTGTGCATGGTTGTAGGAAAACTACCCCTTTGAAGCCATTTTGGAGTGCTGGTTGTATGTGCCCTTCTCGAGCAACCTGGATTTTAGTATTAGGGTTATCTTTCTTTGACCTGTGTTTATAATCTATGTCTTGGTAGTTCCCATTTAGTTGATGTTGTTTGAGGGAGTTTACTTATTACTCCTCTGTTCTTTCCAAACTACCCATGATCTTTCTTAAGGCCTCTGCTATTTTTCTTTGTTGGGGTCGCACAAGATTTATTCACCTTGATTCCCTTTGACTTGTATTCATATTACGCAGACTCACCCTTTTTGTGCAACATAATCCTTGATAGGAGGTGTGCTAATTGAATTGACTTTCCTTGAAGCTAAATTTGAAACATCTTGCTTCTTTGGAGAAGGCAGCACTGGTGCAGTCACGCTCTATATCTTTTGTTCTTCCATTTTTGGATCATCCAATGATTTACTATACCTTTTAGCATGTGCACTCCTGTCATCCTTATCTCCAATCTACCATTTATACATATGCTTAGAGGACATTGAATCTTCAAACCATGGATCCATCTACTTCTCCTCTACCCATTTAGCAAGTTTTGAAGAAAACCTTATAAAGGATTGATATGAATCTGAAGACAACACATGTTTCTTACTACCTTCTATTTCTGTTGCTTCTTTTTGGATCAATGTGTCTACTTTGACACATTCCTCATTTCCCTTAACTGACTTCTTGTCATTATCAAAGCATTTAGTATAATATTTTTCATCTACAGAAATCTTGTATGCATCATCTTGTCCAGTCACACCAGTTTCCACTGGCTCCACTAAAGCAATTGCAACCTCTACAACACATGCAGACATAGCTTCTTGAGCCCGCTGACTAGAGGGAGGCAGGGAAACTTCATCACTAGGTAGGCTACTTCACAAACAATATTTATGAGCCTTTGGTGGCAAACACATAGGCCTTTCCATAAAAATTAAAGACATATTTCCATGTGGCAAATCACCTTCAGTTTCAAGACTGTTAGAACTTAAGATATTATTAGTTCTCAAATGGCATTCATTTAACACAGGGAGAACGATTCCTGAGCACAAGGAGAATGCTCTCCTCGACCTATCCAAGGTGCTTCACATTATCTTTTTTTTATTTTGAGACTTTAATTAAATATTTTTCATTAAAACCCATCAACCGCGCTCTACCTTCGAAACCCTATATAAAGTATTTCCATTGTGAAATTTTGGTTGTAAGATCGATTGCTTTTAGCTTGTGAAATTTTTCTTGTAAGATCGATTGCCAGCGTGCCTTGTTATTATTTAAAAAATGGTGATAAATTATTTTATTTTATAACTAATTTAAATTATTTTGTTTGATGTGGTTTTTATGATTAGGTCATACAACAATTAATTCTCTAATTTATGGTTACATACTTGCATAAAATCAGCAGGATCTATACTGTATCAGTAAGTGCTTCAGTAGAAAATTATTTTATTTTATAACTAATTTAAATTATTTTGTTTGATGTGGTTTTTATGATTAGGTCATACAACAATTGATTCTCTAATTTATGGTTACATACTTGCATAAAATCAGCAGGATCTATACTGTATCAGTAAGTACTTCAGTAGAAAACAATGGTTGCTTTTTTATTCTTATGTTTACCATGATTCAAGTATATATTGTTGTATGGGTACTGGACTGTATTTTCCTATGGATAATGATCGAACTGATTAATTTTGTTTTCATAATTGTTTCATATGCCCCCAGTAGCTTGTCTTATATTGTGTTGTTGGCGTGCTTTAATAAGAGTAAAACTAATTCAAAGAAAGTGCAATTACAGAAATAATGTTGAGATCAATTTTTAAAAAAAATCAGTTGTAAGTTTTATTTGATCCTCTTGGTAAATTTTACTTAAATGTGAAAACTCTATTTTTTTTTACATCTAAAAATACTTAATTAGATGGAACAAGGGATTTACCTACCACATGTTACTTCTAGTAATCCCATTAGTTAAGATTTGAATATAAATCGACATTTTATGGTCTGGTATTTTAGTAATTTGGGTGACTTATTCTGCATGATATAAAACATAGAAGAAATTGGAATCATGAAAAAGTGAATCAGCTGCACACAGACTATCAGACTACTTGATTTCTGGTTCTGACTTGTCTCTTGGGTCTATCATCTACTGGTTCTAACTTGTCTCTTGGGTCTACCATTTTAAAACGCATGCCTCTTGGGTCTATCATCAACCAGGGTCATCAATCCTCTAATAATTGCGAATACTTTCTTACAACATTTGTTTGTTTGGTTTCCATCTCCTTCCTTTTTTCCACTTTTTCCCAATCCATTTATCTTCTAGGGATTATACTTGGCCACACATGAATGCTCATGAATTATGTAGCAAGTCAATCATCAAATTCTAAATAGAAAATAAATAGTGTCATTAAAAGTATTAAATTGAAGTATGATCCTCAGGAATATTGCTCCTTTTGATATCTTTGTAATCTGGTTTGAAGGCCCAAATCTCTCTAGGTTTATCTTCACTTTGTAATGTATTCCAAAGTAATCCATACTTGAGGTCAAAATTTGTATAATTCATCTGTTAAGGTTAATGTTTCCATAAATAATAATCATATTTATGTAATGCACAGTAATCTAACTAATACCCATATTATGTTGTCTTTTTTTTAGGCTATGCAAAAATTTGTACAAGTTCATCTTCATTATGGTTTATGCTTTTATTTTAATCTTCACATGATTTGGAGTGTGAAGAATCAAGATATATTGGTGTATACATTTTTTTGTAGATAGGTGTATTCTATGAGGGAGTTGTGTAATGTAATGTTGATGGGGAATGATGCATATAGGTGGGCTAGAAATAAAGTAGGCAACATAATATTTACTAGATCACCTTTGAAAGTAGGGAAGGGATCATTGAAGAGAATCCCCCGGTGGATACATGTTGAGAGTGAAACATTGCATTTTTTAGTAATGTTTTGATTATTAGTTAATTATCAGTTTTTGAAAGAAGTTAATTGTATTTATTCTGAGTTTGTTCAGTGTGGTTGTGAAACTTTAATGTATAGAGGTGCAAATTGTGTTTTCCTAACAGTTGGAAAACAATTTGTGATGTTGTTTGACTTCTTGATGGAGTCCATTGCTTATCCACTCCCAAAATGTCTCACAAAAGAGCTTGCTAAACAAAACTATACATGGTTTCTAGGATAGACGACTTGGCTTAGTTGTAGTAGGTCTACCAAAATTTTGGGTGTGCATCTAGTGGACCACAACTCTATTATCAGATCATCAGGTTGTCTAAACTCTTTTTTCTCATGTGTGGCTCATCTCATGATGCTTAGTTAGCGAGGAATTTCCTATGAAGGTACTTTGATGAACAAGTGTAGGATATTTTTGTGGATAATTATTTGAACATTCTAGAGGCAGTGATAAACCAAGCATTGGTATGATGCTACCTGTAGGTGTCATGTCACTTAAACATGGTTATTTAGTGATTTTGTGAACACTGCATACTTTAAGCAACTTGAGGTTTATGGGTATAAGGTGGATGATTTTGGTACTCGAAGCAATATCAGTGGTGTACAGTTGAAACATGATTGCTATCCCTACCCTAACGATGTTCACAACAATCAATCAAGACAATACGTTATTACTTTGAAATGTAAAATTTAAAAGCGTTGTTTTTTCTCTTTGTCTAGACAGGAAGGTTACTTACAACAACAAAGGATTTCTCATGGGGGTAATGCCTCAGATATATCTTCATAGGAATCAGCTTCCCAGGAAGTGAAAGGTGTTGTTCAACCAATGGACTTTGAACAGAATCAGTAAATCTAGGTACCAAGTTTCGATGGGGCTACAAAAGTGAACATGCATGTGAGTAACCACTGTTTGCCGCAACCTCCAGTTTATCAGAGTATGGAAATTGGCAACCAGCCGCCAAGGTTCCCAGGTATGCAACCCTCCAATCAAAAAGCAATGTTCCAAAGAGGTCCTGCCCTTAGTTAGCCTTAGAAAGCTATGGATGGGCATAGGATGCAACAATGTAAACTCCAAGGCGATCCTGTCATGTAGACCATGAGAAGTATATGATTTCAAATGTAGGGAATCAACCCTTAGAACACAATGCAAGGCCATTTTCAAGAGAAATAGATCAATGTAAGTGAGCAGGATGGTGCTGTTGTTCATTCTACTTTTAGTTGTAGTTACCCTATGCTATTCCTGTTAGAGTCTTTACATGTTTCAAATGCACATTTTTTCTTACTTAATATCCTTTACATGAATATTAAACGGTGACAAATATCAAACAAATCCTTAACATGCATAAAGTTGTTTATGCTAGGAATAATCTATGTTTTGTTATTGCATGAATCTCACTGATCGTACAACTAGACACCTCGATCGTTCTAGAGGACTCCAATTTCGATCCAGATCCTTACTCTCCCCCCTCATCGTTGTCTATCATATACATGCATGCTTGAAATCTTCAACCTCTTGTTCAGATCCACTCTCTCTCTTTCTACACCACGAGGCATTGTTATGGTTTTATACTTGTTTATGAGACCATCCCATTGATTGTACCTTTCTTTCTTTTAAATTTACTTTATTTAATCTTAGTTTTGGTTTTTTCTTTATATAGGAGTTGCGTTTGCAGTGTGCACTCCCACATTGTATTCATACTGGATGTACTCTTTTATTCCCATTGACCTACTTTTTTGGTCATTTGTTGGACATTAATAAAATTATCTTATCTTATCTAATTTCCCACCTTACACTTCCTCATATGCTGGCCAAAGCCCACTAGAGAGGAATACATTTTTTCATTGGAAATACACCTGTGTTTTTGCTTCATCTGATTCTTCAGCTCCTCCTTCATTGCCACCTTCGAGGAACTGACTTCCCAACCTGCTTGAGTCCTATCTTGATTAGCCATACAATTCTCGAACTAGTCTTGAGTATTGGATGGTATACTCTTTAGGTCCTTTCCCTTTGGCTTTGTCGCTATCTGCATACGTTGGTTGCCTGGTCCAGCCTTGATGGTCTGTGTGATGGGGCTATAGTGTACATGTTTATGATAGCATCCAATTCCCACGTGAACTGGAGTATCCTAAGCAGAATTTCATGCATTGGAGGAAAACTATGATAGATCAGTTTATGTTCAACACTCGTAATGTTTCCAGGAATCCTTGTCTGAGGCCTGTTGTCTTATTTTTGAAAAGTGTCAGCACTAGGTCTAAGGGAATCACCACTACCTATATAAGAGAAATAGGGGCTAGTTTCCAATTGCGTAATAGTGCATCGCAAGCTCTGCAACAAATTATCAGAGTCCTATCACCAAAGTCACAACTGAACTGGAAGCAAGTATGTGAACTTTTACAGCTTAGTATTTATTTTAAATTCTGACTTGAGTGAGTAAAATTAGGAATTCTCCAGTTCTTTCTATACTAATTAAGAAAATTTATATGTATGTGTGCAGTCTCCAAGGAGACACTGCTGTGATGTTCTACCATCTTCCTTGAATAACAACTTGGAGATTCTGATGAGAAGTTGTTTGGATGGGGAGGTCATATATCCATAGTGAAAATGAACATTGTAATATTTTTGGGTGGATCAACCCCTACTTTGTTGATGTAAATATATGGACTATCATTGATTATCTAGACATGGATTCCTCTAGGGGAGGAGGGGAGGAATAAATATGGGCAACATGCATCTCTTGGGTGATCAAAAGCCTAAATGTTTGTTAATGATATTCACTTCATCTGAAAATTTGTTTTGGCTTCTATCAAGTTTCAAGGCATGAAATTCAGAATAGCTTATTTAGTGTTTGTAAAGTACTTACACGAATCAAAATTAAAAAAAAACTCTTGTATTGATCTAAAGCATTACTCTCTATCTAGCGTTCTGTATTGCATGGCTTGTTTTATCAAACAAAGTAGCTATGAGTTAAACAAGATATATGTTATTTTTAATATATGTGTTCTCTTGCCATTGCAATTACCTTAAGATGTCATTTGCTAGTAATCTTAGTTGTGTCTTAGTTACAATGGCAGTTGCCATCCCTGGAATGTCCTTGTCAGTAATTTTGAATGGGTTGTCTTTTGTTTAGAAATTCCTTTCATAGACATATCCATAGCTTCCTTTCCTCTTGTCTCTAAAGAAAGTTTATTGTAGATAACATGGAATGAGATTGAGGTGACTGAAGATTGCAATAATGCAAATCAGCCATTATTTTGAGAAACCTTTGTTTTCTTTGTTGTGTGTACCAAGTTGTTATGTGGGTCTTTCTAAGCAAGACTTGACATTGATATTTATGTTCCTACAAGCATTTTCATTATTTATATGGCGAAGGAGATTAAAGGGGGGTGCTTTAGCCCTTTTAAGGCTCAACTTCCAAAAAGAGAGCATTTAAAAATTATTATGATCCTCTGGATGTATTATTTTTTGCATCCTTTGAGGTTTGGCCATATTTAACTTCTTTGGTGATCTTCCTATCCCATTAGTGAAAGAGACTAAAGCTTCAAATGTAGTTCTTTTAAGGAAAAAATATCTAGGGACCGTTCAGAAAAGATGAGAGGCCAAGGAGGCCTTTCTAAGTTTCTAATACAAACAAACATTAGGGAAGCTGAAGCAGAGAGAGGCTAGTGGAGATGGAAGCCTTGGAAAAACAAATGCTTAAAATTTCCAGCACTGTGAAAATGTAGTTGCTTGGCAAATCAAGAAGTATCATGCGAATAGTGAAAATTCAAGGATTGTAGACAAGAACTAAGTGCAAAACAAAACAAGTGAATTCTACATATCGCAATTTGGATAGTATTTTGGTGAGTATACTAGCTTTCATAGCAGTTATTATAAGGGGACTAGAGGGTCAACACTTTAAGATTCAAACCAGGAACCAATTCTCTGATCAACAGGTGCTAAGATGGCATCCCATCATAAAAGACACACATACAGAAGCAGCGAAAGAGTGCCATCATTACTGTCAAGAGAACTGGAAGTGCTGAAGCGGAAAAGATCAAAGAGAGATTCACTAAAAGGAAGAAAAATTTCAATGATCAATAATATTGCTTCAAGCAACCCAAGAATCCTGAAGTTGCTGAAAGTGATCTAACAAAGCTAAAGTGACAAAGATCAAGAAGAGTGCTCCAACAAATCTAAAGCAGAAAGTGGTCTAGCAAGGTTGCAGTGACAAGGATCAATAAAAGTGCTTCAAAGAATAAAAAAGAGAGCTGACCCACCTTTTGATTAAAAGAGTAAAAAACTCACCATGTGCTCCAAATAACACAAGTCAAAATGCATCCATACAAAGAAGCTACAAAATTCTACCATCATAACATTCAATTTTATCACTTTGGTGAAATTTTAGTTGACCTTGTTAATTGGGTAACTGGGTTTTTATTGTCCTTATTTAACATGTGCAATAGGGTTGCCACCTTATGTTAAATTTAATACTAATGGAGTTATTTCACACTGTCTTCGTATGAAGAACCATGTTTTCATGATCTTTAGGTTATTTGGGAGATTCAAATTTGGTTGAATATATGTCATATATATTCTTATGTTTGCTCTGGGATCTCTAAGAGTTGTATCTGAGAATTCTGTTTGTGACATACATAACATAAATTGTGACTAATAGCTAGTATTGAATAGGAATGTAGTGAAAAAAAAAAGAGTAAAACCAAAGTTGCTTTGTTGTTTTTTTGAAATATAACAACTATATAATATTTTCAGTTTAATCAGAATTTGTTATTGATTTTGATTGTTGTTCTATTTCAATTTTAATGCAGCATGCTACACAATGTGTTGTACATTCAAGAAATCTCTCATCGCTAGAGATGAACTATTCAACACTACATTCAAAAGGATGGTCACCGTATCAACCTTCAATGTTTTGTTCTTTTTCCCGAGTCTTTTGGTTTTATTGAAGCTACCCATCCTGGTTGCATATCAGTCTTCGAAGTAACTTTTTGGAATAGACAAACTATCTTCCTAACTCTAGTGTTTTTCCTGCAGTGACCATTTTTATGTGAAAGGAAACATATCCTTGCCAGTATCTCCATCTACAATCCCATTGATCTAGCCACGATCTCCCCATCATAGATATGGTGGGATGTCTCCATAACCTATATCAACACTAGTGGCAAGCTAAGGTTCTTCAACTCCTTTAACAAGAGGTTATGGTGCTATCCCATTCCAGGCTAATGGAGCTACAAAATCAGCAATGCGTATGCTGGAGAATTTTGGAAACATGCCAAGATTGGTAAATGGACTTCAAGCTAATTGTTATGGTGTCTATCTTGATCCTAGGCCTGATGTTTATGGGGGTGCACAGATAGTTCATACTGCAGAAGGTTCCCCACGATTCCAAAATCATATAGTTGCAGAAAGTGATGTATTGGGTAAAAATACTAGTAGAGTGATAAGAAATGAGCATGGATAGAATCCAAGGAAATATAGTGGTCAAGGGGTGCTTTAACAGAACATGTGTCACAACAACTTCTAAAGACTCCTTCTCAGCCTATTGGAATTGATTTCATATCTGGTCCTCCCAAGTTTTACTAAAGGTGTGAAAGTTGTTTGTCTTTTACATTTCCTCTATCCATGTTTATTGTTTTCCAGGGACTTGATTTTTTTATATAACTAGTTTATTTGTCAGTTTAAAATGAAATTGGCTGGTGGTTGTGTGATTTTAATGTGCTGTGCGGTTTTACTTTTTAGGTATTTTTTCATCAACATTTGGTTGAGTGCATATAACTAACCAATGTTGACAACTAATGGAGATTTTTTGTTAAGTAAACATGGAACTGAAATTATTGAACAAAGCATTGGCATGTCTCACTAGGTGTTCCTGATCAGGCCCATTAAACTGTACTATATTAAACAATTGGGTGGTTGTAACAGAGAGATGTGATCAGTGCATTTCCTGATTAAAAGAATAGGAACGTAAGTAATTTTTTTATACTTGTTCTCATTTCAGGAATTTTTTTTGTTTATGAGAATAGAAGAAAAAATTCCTTTATGTGACTCTTGTAAAAATCCCTTCAAATTATAAATTCAACGGCTACCTGGTTTGTTGCAAAAAGGAAGACTGTTGCCACATATTGCTGAGGTGGATATTGTATAACTAAAAAACTGTGACTATTGGATATTTCCATTTTGTCACAAATTATTTTGTAACAATTATATCAACTATACAAGGGTGGAGAAACTATTTTCTCCAATTCTATGTAGGGTGTTTTTGTCTAGAAAAATTGTTTTTTAGCTGACATTTCATTGGTTGGCTCTTTTCATCTCGCTTTTATCAAAGAAGGGGGGATGCAGCTGAAATGCACGAATTGAAATGATGGATACCACATGTAACAGAAAAAAAAAAAATTGAGCGTTTGAGTGCATGTATTAATAATTTCCTGTGCAACAGGTTTACATTATTCTAATGTAATGCAACGTAGTTTATGCTTTAGAAGCTTACAACATATGGGGTGTTCTAGGTGTTTGGCATCTAGAGGATTTGGATAGTTCAAAACCTGTATATGTGATAACTATGCTAAGCATACAATTGGGCTTATCATTTCCATCTTACAGTATGCTAAGAGTAGCTTTGCTAGTGCATCTTGTCTTTCAACCTTATATTTTCCCGGCTCCCTCCTTTTTGTAAATTATTACCAGAAACAAAGTGGTTCTAGTTAAGCATACAATTGGGCTTATCATTTCCATCTTACAGTATGCTAAGAGTAGCTTTGCTAGTGCATCTTGTCTTTCAACCTTATATTTTCCCGGCTCCCTCCTTTTTGTAAATTATTACCAGAAACAAAGTGGTTCTAGTTAAGAAAGAATCCTCAACCAAATGTGGATATAATACAAGGAATTTCGCCACAATATGCACAGAATTAGGGAGCCTGGAGTTGTTTGTTTTTTATTGTCCGAAATATTTCTTGCGAGTAGACTGTCATGACCAGATATATTTCAAGAATGTGGGTTTGCATAACCCCATCAAATGATACAACATGGATATTCCAGTTTATATCCTGACTGTACACCACATGTAACTTGTAGCCAGGTTAATTCAATTATTCCACTTTGCTCTTTCACAGTATCATACAAGCACCATACAAGCAGTAGCCAATCTGTATATTAAAGACATGAATAGTGAACATTCAAGATAAACATGGACTCTACATATGCAAGTTATTGTCTGGAATGAAAGAGGATTCAAAATGACCGTATTTCTCAATTCTAACCAATTTGGTTATTGTAAATCATTCACAAGTGTTATGGACCTACATTCCTATTGCAGAGAATTCTATAATTTGAGATGTTTGTTTGATATTAAAAGTTACTAAAATGCTAAAGTTAACGACACTCTATTTCCATTATTGAACATTGAACATCCCTGTATGGTTTCCTATTTATTTAACAGTTTATACAAAGTCAGGTATCGTGTAAAACCATAATTATTCAACTTTTGAATTCCCTCTACTATTCAATGATATGCATATAAATATTTACATTCAAGGTTTTGGGGACTTTATGACCGTTTTAGGGTTCTATTTAATGTAAAATCTTACATTGTGAATCCAATTTTCTAAAAGGGGTACTTCTTAAACCAAGGGATTCTTGTGAATAATGCGAATAATATTAGTTGTGTCTTACTTCTTAAACCAAGGGATTCTTGCGAATAACATTTTATGCATAGAAGATCAATCTTGGTGGGGATTTGGAGAGAAAAACAGAGTTGATTTTTAGAACACTTTTAATTTCCTTTCCATTCTGGTGTGTTTAGAGTACTTAAAGAAACCTGCCGAAAGGGGTTCCACCTCAAAGAGTAGAGTTAATTTGGCTTAGGAGCCAATTTTGAGGGGTATCTATTTACCAATTTTGCATGAGACTTACACCATTACATACCTTTTGAAAGTCATGCCATTTGTGTGGGCCCAAGTTGCTAGGCTTGGGCTGAAAAAATCTCTTGGTCAAAGCCGCCTATAGTCTCATGAATTTGTTTACCATCTAGATATCCAAATTGCTCACTTTAAAGGGATCTTTACACAATCAATATCTTAATGGTGCGGCTTATTCCCCACCTGGACCACAATACCCTATGGTATCCCATCCCCAGATTCATCTCCTCGTAGATATTAGCTATGGAGGTTCTATCTAGAGAGGGTTTTTTTCATCTATGTCCAACATCCTTGCTAACTTGCTACCTATCAATGATAAAGCCCTCTCTAAGCACAACTCCAACGAAATATAACGAGGTTTGACCTCAAAGGTTGGATTTATCCCTTAGTTACATGGGATCAAGAAGAGGAGTCCAATTCTTGAGGGACATAATAGATAAAATAATTTTATTAATGACTAACTAATGACCACAAAAGTAGGTGAGGCAGGAAGAAAATATCTGTGTGAATGAAAATATATGTCTTCTACCCCTACTGTAACTAATATTCCAGTAAAGGACAAGGCAAGGGAGAGGATATCAATTCCTCTTAGGAGAATGAGAATTTAGTGTTGAGTCTACAACTAGCACTTGTTACACTCTCCTTGTAGTGCAGGGTCCAACATCCATGACAAAGAGAGAGGCCCTTGCTATGTGTACTAAAGGAAAAGAGCTGCCATATTTGTAGATGCCACAAACAATGATTCTACAATTGACCACAAAGAAATTGGAGTAAAGATGAAACCCTTGTGAAAAATGATTGCATTGATTTGGGAATTGGAGAGCTAGAGAAGGAAATCTCTCATCTTACACAAAAACTAGCAGAATTGAAATTGAAAAATGCTTGTGCGACACCATCCCAAGTAATTGGTATTCAACACAAATCCAGTGACAAAAACACACCAATGAGAATTGAAAATAATATAGAGACAAGGAATGGTCCTTGAGAAGGGATTTCTGAGAAGAGAAAAAAAAGGAAGGGTTGTCTTTGCTAAATTTCTTCAATATAGCTCGAAATCCCAACCAAGATTTAAGAAAAAGAATGACAAAATGACGATAAAGATCATTTACAGCGGGACAAGCCCTCGGATTCAAAAGAAAACTGGATCATCTGGGCCTCAGTTAAGAGGCACTCCTAGCAAGGTAGTCTGTCTCAAAGAAGACAAGTTTGAAGGGAAGAAAGATAGCTTTGGTAGGCAATTAAACCAAAAGAAAATATATGTGTCTAACAATTGAAAAGGATATGGATATTCTTTTGGAATATTTGATGGAAAGGAGAACATATCTCCATGCTTAACACTTTTAGAGAAGAATCACAGTTTTCGCCCAGGTTCAAATTCTAAAGAAGTTCCAAAGGATGAAAGGAAGCTAGGAAAAGGCTTGCTTGAGAATTTCAAGAAGCTTTGTGACATACACAGAGTGATCTCCCATCTATTCATTATGCCATTAGATTCCGCAAATCACAATGATATGTGGTTGATTAATTGCATTGTGGGTGAAGTAATGTGCATCCACAATATACATCAAAAGAAGCAAGGTGCATTGTAGAATGCATGTGGGGTCATAAGAGGGGTATCATGTCAATATACTAGGTAGATATATAAAGGGGTATAAAAATGTAAATGGAAAAATTGATACATACAATATATAGTGAAAATAGGGGTTTTTTAATTTGGGAAGGCATATTGGTAGGGGGTTAAAAAAACGATTTTGGAAGGTATTTTCCAATATTTATTGAAATTAGGGGTATTGTTTCATATGCCACGAACGAACGTGCTATGGCATGGTTTCACTAAGTGAAGACCCCGTGGGCATGGGTGGGGAGACATCCTTAGTAGCAGAAACATCCAATGCACTGATACGAAAGCACTTGGACAACACTTAGCTAACAACACTAGTGAAACGTGTCTGCGAAGCCTCCAATAGTGCCATAGTAGCACAACTGCTTCAGGAGCTACAACCTTCTGGTCAACCAACGTGGCAGGATGAATATAGACCATGCCCCATCCTAGAGGAGGTGTTGGAAGCAACAGGCGAAGATGCCACATCCTAAACTCTCCACCGCCATACCTGGTTATATCTATGACTCAATTTTTTTGGATATCTTTGTTTTACAAATGTTTAATTTTCATGTCAGTTCACAGTCTCTTTTTATTCTATGTAATATGTCGATCGAAGTACATAGATCTGGGAAGGGCAGTCTTTTTTTTATAAACCCAACCGGAACTATAGCTTTTTTGACAGACTGGGCGGGTGGCCAAACAGGCTCAGGTCCCCATAGTAGAACTATGGTACTCTGTACTCTGTTTTTTTTCCTCTATTAATATGAATTTTACTGCTACTTATAGAAAAAAAGTACGTAATCAACTAAATTATTTATCACCCACTCCGCTAGTGCCTCCGAAAACCAACACAAATATAGACAAAACCTTTATGGTTTCTTGGCCTTCATGTGACCACAGAGGACGCTTTGCATCTATTTTTAAGCACACAATGTTATTTCATAAACTCTCCCTCATCACCTTCTCACCTTCTGATGGAATTTGAGTCCATTCCCTTGACCCACCAAGAATTTTTCGTCCCTCTACCCAATAATAGTATTAACAACCTTAAGTGCACTCTCGTTCTTCTCATTTAATCCCCCAAACATGTGGAAGATGTGGCAACAATGGGTTGAAGAGAACGGGGTTATTTTGTACTCTTGGTTGCATTGAAATTGCAAATAGATTTACAAGTTAATGGTTCGAAGCATGAGAGCTCTAGATTTCTGGATTGGCCTTCTCTATGGTACACACAAATATCGACATATTACAAACATCATTACTATTAAGTGGAGCTAAAATGATATCAAATGATCTAGTATTTAACAATACAATATTATGTAACTAGTCATTCTAGAAGAATATTTGGATTTAAAGAATTCACAGTTACAATTTGTCTATCAACTCAGGGCATCTTTTGTCGGTGTATATAAATCTAATGCAATTATGCTTAGTATTCTAGACACCAGCGTGAGAAATAGAATTGTAGTTTTAGTAATATGAGACTATTAAAAGTAAAACATGTTAAGATGTTGTTAGATTTATTACATAAAACTACCATATGTAAATAGGAATAAAACACATATAAAAACACACATATGAAGAACTATTACTTCTTCTAGTATGATATGAACTTGCATGAATAAATGGACAGACTTTAAATTTGTTTTCTCTCAGATTTATTTCTCTGTTTCACTTAAGATACACAAAGATATAAAGTGAGATGTGCAAAGTTATCTTATATGAGTTGGTTATTTATCTTTTTATCAGATGTTCACACATAATTAAACCCGGGTAAACCTTTAACCTAGAAATGGAAATAAACTAAACCCCCTCACTATTTTTGAATAATTTTTGTGCTTTTCAAAATGATCTATTGTAATGGAATCTCTCCGGCCACTTCCATGGAAGCCCGAATTAGGATGAAAAAGGAAAACCATAAGGAATATGCAGACCAAAGCATCCACTATGCCTTCTCGAGTTATCAATTTTGTGTGAATCTCTATAGCTACAATCTTCAGCCGATCATGGGAAGAGAGATAACTACTTTTATTTTCTGTTTTTTCTTTTTTTAAACTAAAATATGTCCAATTCCTTATAGTGACAGGCCCTATAATGTCTTTGTTGTTCCAAAAAAAATGCTTTTGTTCCTTTCTCCAAAACTAGTACAAACAAGCCACGTCTACTTACTATTAGGTAGTGGATTTCCATACCAAAGATGGTAAAATGGGGAAGCATTGATCAAATTCATTTTGAAATTGTGAATTACTATTTAGTAAAGAAGATAGAGAGTGACCATATGTTGAAAAGGATCTAAGAAACTATATTGTAAGCATTATGTTATAATGTAGTCTAAGTATATTCTTTACAAGTTCATTTAACTTTTCAATGACCCTTATGACCCTAGATTTTGAAACAAAATAAGGACTTAATTATTCATAAAATTATGATCTCTAATTAGAAAACTAAATTTTGATTAGGAAGTAAAATAATAAAACAATAAAATAAATTTATGAATTTACGTTTGGAAAAATATTTATCAGAAACTAAGTAAATTTGATTAAAACAGTAAAAGAAATAATTAACAAAAACTATCTTATTCATATATTTATGAGGATAACAAAATTTAATTTTTTTACATAATCTATAACCTAAATTATGAATTTAATTTCAAAATGCTCAATAGGATGAGGAAGAAGATGTACATGTTACAACTCTTACTTACAGATATATCGTAGAAACACATAGTTCCCTTCAGCTAGCAACAATTAGGAAACCATGTGTGAGGGGATACACTCCTCCCAACCAACCTATCAGTCATAGACCAGAGTCCCCGAGCCCTCACTTAGCAATACCAAGCCAACCAACATGGTCATAACCAGGATCATACCCTCATCATCCATACCTCCATCTCCACTTCACCCATAGAACCCTCTCAAAACAAATACAGCATGTCTAAGCAACTCAGACCAAATCCTCCCTAAACAAAGAGCATGAAAAATACCCCTAAACTGAGCCCCCAATTTCCCTATTTATGCAAAAATAAAAATCAATTTTAGTGTAATTAGACTAAATTATCCATGAGGGCCACATGGTCTTCATGCACTTTACTTTATTTAATCAAGTATAATTATCTTAACCTAGATTAATTGTTAGTTTGCTTTATTATTAGTATTATTTTAACTTTATTGATATTTTCTTTTTGTTTCTCCTTTTAATTAACTCACTTTATTAATATTTTAACAATAATTAACAAGAGATTAAGAATTCTAATTCCCTAATTAATTTTAGAGGTGTTACTAAAAAATAATTAACCTGAACCTAACTTATTGATCAATCCGTTGTACCGTCATTTCAACCTAATGCTCTCGAAGATGGCTACTCTTTCTCAAAAGCTACTGCAAATAATAGTAAAATTGCAAAGAATGGCATCAAGCAACTTCTACAATTCCTAACAAAAATTTATTTGATATATAGTCCTATGTGCATATATTAAACAAATTTTATGTGGGTGTGCTATTAACCCAGAGGTCCTATGCTACCAAAATCATTTGATATGTAGTCCTATACGCATATACTAAACAAATTTCAGATGGGTGTGCTAATAATGAAAGGTCCTATGCTACCAAAATCATAGAAAAGTATATTAATGTTGCAGAGAATGGACTTCAAGCAATGCCTACCTTTCCTAACAAAGAGTTATTTGATATAAGCTTATGTGTTTCAATTATTTATTAATTTTCAGGGAATTTTGACTCCATGATCGTTCACGTGATTAGGGGAGCATTTGGTGGTCAATTAAAACTTGTGAGTGCTAGAATTGCTCTATTTCACTTTTCCAGTTTCTCTATCCATGTCCTTGTAGGCCATGCAACCGTTGAGATTCCAAAAACTCCATGTTGATGTAATTTATTTTTAACATTAACCACTAGAAATTGCCCCCAGAAGAAGGTACAATAATACACTAATAGGTTGTTGTTGGAGGGTAAAAAAAATTTAAAATGGGAACTAAAATTGATTTGGTGTGGACATGCCATTCTACCTTGAGGAAACCATGAACATGTTTTGCAAAGAAGGGAAATGAAGGGGCAAGTGCAACAGACAAATGAGACAAATTGTTCACCTCATAATACAATGAGGTTGCAACCTTCAACCTCATTGACTTTCATTTTCTTGATGACTTCATTTAGTATTCTCAATAAATAAAACACCAAAAGATAAAATTGTCAACCTAAGAGGCACACAAACTCTGCCACCCAGAAAAAGAGACAAATCACTCACTTGGATGTGCAATCCAAAAATTTGACCTAATGAATTCTTCATTTTGTGGGAAAGCAAGTTCTCATCCTCAACAATTTGGTAGCACCACTATTAAGCTCAACGTTGATCTTTTACAATTGTTTATTGTTTCCTTGGTTCATCACTATTTCACCCCAGAGTTTTTCATTTACCCGAAAAGAAGTTTACTTATTCATCTCTTGATTGTAGGTGGAATCTTTATGTGGACAACAACAACATCTAAAAAACCTATTTATATAGATAGTGTGGGAAAGCTATTATTTCTTAAATATTTTGTTTAGGCTAACTCAAAATTGACTACTAAAGCATGTGGATATAATATAGATAATAAAGAAATGTGATTTCTCGTTTGTTACATATCTAGAGGAGATGTTGAAAATACAAGGGAAACATTCTCATTATCTAACCATGATGAATGAGTGAGAAAAATAACCCTTCTATAGGTTGTATCCTTGGGCGTAGCGCACAAGGATAATTTCCACGTTGTTACTATAATTCATATTTAATAATGTGTGCATTGAATAGATTAACTTTAACTAGTTTTTTTGGATGTGTTTCCTTTTTAAAATGATTTTTACTTGATCATCCAATGTGACATCCAATTATCCCCTTTAAGGCTCAAGTTAGAACTTGTGCAAAGTGTATTGAGTCATAAATAAGGTGGTTCAAGGTGCTAACTTTGGTAATTTGTGCTAACTTTGGTCATTGGTGTTAAATTGGATTCTATTATTTAAAAGTTATTTTCCATATAGGTGGCCTTGATTTTGTGGTCTCAAAGGTGAATTTGCATGATAATATGCTCTTGAACTTTGGCACAAATGATAACCATGTGGTCCATGGATCAGATATTGGGTAGTGATGGTCTCCATCACATCAGTAGGAGGCTAAGAAGAATTGATCCCCATTGGATTCATCAACAAGTGATGCATTTCTAGTGCACTTGTTCAAGTGTGAAATACTTATCTCAAGTGAAGAAAAATCTCACCTTAATGATATAAATGAGTAGGAAGGAGTTATTATAAGTATGTATAATCATCATACTAATATATGATCAAATTGCATTGATGTGTTGATTTCACTCAAAAGTTAAGTGTGGGGGGATTTCTCAAGTAATGTGAGACTATAAGGATATAAAATATAATCCATCTTAAACATGAGATGAATGCTAAGATATAACAGTAAAGTTAATATTAAAATCATTTTCACTACATTGTTTAAGGATGGTATGTGGATTGACTCATGTGTGTATATAGTTTTTTATGTTGGAATTTAAATTTACCTTTTTCGAATGTGAAACCAAACTTTATTTTTTATTGAGAAGTTGTGCTACACACAATTCTTGTATTTAATGAAATTTATACATCATAACCTCTTAATTGGCATTGAATATTTTTTATTTGTTTAATGCAATACAATACTTTGCCCATTTCTTTTTGAGTTGATATAAAATTGCATACGATGATAAGTGAAAGAAACACAATGTTGATAGGTTTTATGTTCAAATCCATATTAGATTTCAAATGGACTGTATTTAGGCTTGTGTTACTCTATGTTATAGATATGTTAAATGAAAGCAAGATTGGTATTCCACGTGCAATGGTTCCTATGATGATTGTACATGCATAGGGGTTTACAAGTGTTGTTTTCCCATCTATCAATGAGTGCTAAACGACTATAACCATGTCATGCATTGTAGATAATAGTAGCATAGATCCATTTTAAACCTGGATCTATCAAGCACTAAGAGGGATCCAATTTCTTGAGCTGTACATTTTTTTAAGATTTGTATCCCTTTCTGTACTTTATAGATCTGGGTTTAAAATGGATCTATGCAATTTTAATTTTTTATTACGCAGAGAGACACTCTCCAACCCAGTATAGGAGATATCCTGTCACGTTAGTCACATAACATTATGTTAATTGACATAAAAATTTATTTTATATCCCAATAACTGGTATCACTCAAAAGCAAGGTTTAAATCCTGAGTGTCACCATATTTAAATCACAATAACTGGTCTCAGGATCAGGTCTTGAGTATGGAAAGTTTGGGAATCGTATTGAGGGATGAGGATACGGGAAGTTAAGGAAGTGAAGAAGAATATGCCCCTCCATTTCTGTTTGAGATCAACCATAAAGGAAAGAAACCCCAATCGTCATGTGCTTTTGTGAAGGCAGAGTTGCATGAAAGAATCGTGTCCAATTGTGAAGTTGTCACCAGTTTTCTCCCGTCATAAGAGAGTGCGAGCGCCCAAAGAGAATGTGTGAGGATATCAGGTTCTAACCCATACCGACAATCCACCTATTGGATTCATTCATATGGAATGCATGGTACGAGGGGCTATTCTGTGAAATAGAAGTTGAACGCAAAACTTCCATCGTGAGAACTTGCAGGGCATCTGCGTACGTTTTCGTGGAAGATTGGGACTCACAGTTTGACGTAAGGACTCAAGAAACCTATGGGTTGGAGGCTTCTGAATGTGCATCGATCCAAGGATCTGCTTACCTGCGCGTTGAGGGATCCTTTCCCAGGGTGGTTCGGCATGGATCTCCTCCCTGGGTGGTTGCGTGTTGGTCCCATAATTTCTATGTGACTTCTATGTGGAGGATACACGTGGAAGTGTGTGAAGAAAAGAACCAGTGAGCAACTATTGTTATCGTTCAATCTATGAAGCATGAAATGAAGCATGAGGGGGATCTGAAAAGTGACCGGTTGTTGAATAAGAACATCTTGAAGGGAGTCTCTGTTGAGACCTATCACCAGCTGCAAATGAACTTGCTACTTGTCAAGTAGAAGTCAGCAGGACATTGTTGCATAGGATGTAGGAAAAGTGCTCAGGATTGTTGGCTTCCAATGGAGTCACAGCCCAGAAAACAGATCTTTGTTTCCTGCCTGCTGTGTGCAAGACGCCCATCTGTCGGATGGAGAGGGAACATCAAGGCCGTAAATGTTGAGCAAGAGAAAAGAATTGAGAGAGCTCTATGGAGAGGTAAAGGTTGGACAGAGTAGAGAGCAGAGTTAGAAAAGCTGTCGTTTGTCAGATCGGGTATCCCTGCCTATAGGAGAAGAGACACCCGTAAGAAAACACTTGAGATTCAGAATACAAATTTAAAGCGAGAAGTGTGAAGTTGTGAAGAAAACCACACACGAGTGAGGAGAATATATCAGAAGCCAATCCGGGTCCCTGGAGAGATGTCCCTGGGAAAAGTGTGAAGTAGTTTGTAATATCGATTATTGGTAAATTCTCGTGGATAAAATATCAACAAAAAACACCTTAAGGTAAGGGCATAGGGAAAGGTATTTTTAAATAAAATATAACTCGCGCATAAACTCTGATAGGTATGTTATCTTATAATGTGAGTACTTAAATGGATTTTCATTTGATTAATGTGATTGTATTTAGATAAATATTTTTAAGAAAGTACTGTGTGAGACACTCTCTAGTTCAGTATGTGGGAGATCCTGTCAGTTAGTTAGGTTGTGTTAGCTGACATAAATAAGTAAATAAATAACATTATGTTAACAGACATAAATAAATAAAATATATATTGTGGATTCATATATTTTCAATCCAAAATCAATTCAAAATATCAAACCAAACATTTGATCTACTTTCACTACCTTGTAAGTGTGCAAACATTTGATATGTTTTCACTGCCTTTATAATTTTGTAAATCTTCGCAGCCATTGCATTTTGTATTAGGTTTAAATTTCACATTTCATATGTTAAATTAAAGTTCGTTTGAAATTATATGTTAAATTAAAGTGGGTTTGAGCATATGAACCATCGCTCTGTAACATCTCTTTAGTTCATTTTATCAAAATAAAAATTGTGTATGTTAAAAACATGCTATCTAGTAAATGAACCTAGCTTTGTAATGTGGTAGAATATCTCAATCTATTTCCAATAATAATAAAAAGAATGAACATTATATGAAAAACTTAAGTAAGCTCTAAATGATATAAATGATAAAAACATGAGGAAACATAAATAAATTATATATACCAAAAAATATATATATCCATGGGCAGGGGCAGGGGAGGAATATAAGCTGCTTATCTCAGTCATAACCAAGCTAAGAGAGCAAAGATGTTTTAAGCTCGCGGATGTGCAAATACAACAATCCATTCATCTAGGCAGAACAAGATGTAAAGATGCCCTAGAGCTGAGCTACGAATGGAGGGAGATGATGCCGAGAGATGGAACCGTTATGTAAATTTGTTGGAGATAAACTTTGTTTACCTTGACGAAGATGACCAGGATAAATTGATTTGTCCCAGGAATGATATAAATGGAGACTACACAGCAAAAAAGGGTTATGAAGTGGCCATCATGGAACAGTTCAAAGGAGAAAAAGCATGGTCATGGGGGGACTTGTGGGCCTCCAACAGCCCTCTGAAAACCATTCTCACCTTCTGGTTGGCAATAAATAACAAACTCTTGACTTGGGAAAACTTGAGGAAAAGGGGCTTTCAAGGTCCTCGTATTTGCATTCTGTACAAATCAAGGGAAGAACTTACCTCACATCTCTTTGGTTCGTGTCCCTATGTAGGTCAGGTATGGACTAGTGCATCTAGGGCCATTACCCAAGTTAGGATGAACAACATGGAAGGGACTTTGGAGCAGAGAACTCAAGCATGGTGGAACAATGCAGCGGTATGTAATTTTGTTGCCTTCCCTATACTCTTTGTCTACACCATATGGGAGGCGCATAATAGAGCGATTTTTAAGAATATTTTGACCCCTTCTGACATCACATCAGCCTTGCTGGTGCAGAAGGCCCAAGAACACATATCCTCCCCTAAACTTCAAAAACCAAGAACTGTCACAGGCACTAGAATTCAACAAAAGCTATCCTTGGGCATTCTTTGATGGTGCCAGTCAGGGTTACCCACCCATAGGTGGTGCTGGAAGAGTTATTTTTCTAAATGAGAAAAAAAAATGTCTTTCAAACTTGGATTGGGGAGGGCTACAAACACCAAAGAGGAGCTCTCAACACTTTGGGAAACTATGAAGATTGCAAAGGACAAACAGATAACAAGATTGCACATCTATGGAGACTCTAAATATGTAATAGATTGGGAAACAGGGAAGAATAACATTAGAGCTTCACATATGCACAACTTGCTAAAGGTAATACGTGCACTACAACCAGCCTTTGAAGCAGTCCTTTTCAATCACATTTACAGAGAGCATACTATAGAAACCCATACCCTGTCAAAGCAGGCCTTAGCCATACAGTCGGGGATCATTGAAGGAGAGGTCGTCGCAGAAGGCGAAGCCACTCTATTTTACACTCCAATATTATAAGAAGAGTGGCGATTTATTTCTTTCACAGGCCACGGCTCACGATTCTATGCAAAGGATGTAGTCACGCGGGCTTAAATGGTGACTACACAGATAGAAGCAAATCAATCAACCAAAGGATTTTTGAATAATAGAAGCAACGTTCAAGAAACTATTTTTCAAAAATAATATGCAGAATGTTTTTTTTATAAGCTTAGTAGGCAGACCAAAGATGCAAGCTCTCTGATACATTTGTGTGGCACAAAGAAAATGAATGATGACTGTACAGACAGGATTTAGTAGAAGACAGGTCGGACGAATGATATAACATTCAGGCAGAATTCTTTTTGTTTCTTTGTTGATGACATAAATATTTATGCAAAACTTTCTATTCTAATGAAGTGCACAGTAAAGCTGAATAGGTCAAGCAATGTTGTAAGCTATCCGAGCAATGCAGTACTATAAGCTCTTCTGAGCAGTTCATATTATTCGATGAATAAAGGGTTTTTTTCTCTAGAGAATATATATATATATATATATATATATATATATATATATATAAACACATACAAACTATTTTTTAAACTAATTAAAGAATCTGAAGAGACACGTCCATTAGATTGAATTTAACCAACTTATATGTATAGTTTGGAACCAATATTTTGGGGAAGTCTCATGAAATTTTTTATTGTGTGAAACTGATGGAACCAATATTTTAGTGAAGTCTCATGAAATTTTTTATTATGTGAAACTGAATAAAAACCAAGGTTAATATTGCAATCTGAGTATAATTATATTAAAATAATGTAACCCAATCTAACCTGATCCTATTCACCTCAAAGTGAAATTGATGTGAACATTAATGCTCTTAGGTTTTACAATATATAAGGAAAAACAAGGTTTAATGTGATCTTATTTCAATCCAAATATAATTATATTAAAAGAAATTTAATTAAAAGAAATCTAACCAATTGTAAAATATTTGCAAAACCTTCTATAAATATCATAAGAAAGCAGGTTATGAACTTTGTTCTTAAATTTTTTATTTTTTTTAAGTATGGTATGAAATTGATATTAATATCAATATAATTAAGTTTTTGGAAGGTATAAATAGTTTAGTAAGATTGTATATGTACATGGTAAAATTAGTTTAGTAAAAAATATTAAAAAACAATATAATGATATTAATTTTAATGCATACTAAAATTAGTTTTATAAAAATGCATATACATAGTAAAATTATTGCAATGCGGAATTTATTATATAAAATACATATGCAATATAATAATATGTAATAATGTATATGTATAATAAAACAAAATAGTTTAGTAAAATTGTATAGGTAAGGTAAAATAAGTTTAGTAAAACTGTAAACAAAAAAATATTAATATTAATTTTAATGCATACGAAATTTAGTTTTATAAAAATGCATATACATAGTAAAATTATTGCAATGCAAAATATTATGTGAAATGCATATGCATAATAATATGTAATAATGTATATGTATATTAAAACAATGCAATAGTTTAATTATTTCATTCATTTAGTGTAGTGTAACTTTTTTCACCTATTCAATTTTCTATGGTGGTCAGGGTTAAATAACTATGATGACCAATCTTAATTTGATTTATTAACTTAATTAAAACACAATTGCATACATATAATTCAATGTTTGTAGCTTGATTTAGTATTTCTCTTTGCATCAATTTTAATGATTGTAACTTGATTAATTTTTTTGCATAGATTTCAGTGTTTGTAGCTTGAGACTATTTCCCCTTGCATTGATTTCAGATATTTTAGATCTAGATGCATATACAATGATTGTAACTTGATTAAGTTTTTTGCATAGATTTCAGTGATAGTAACATGATTAAGTTTTTTTGCATATATGAGACAATATGAAACCCTTGCATAAAGTTTAGTATTTTTTACCTATTGTAAAAAAAATTGTATTTCAACATTTAAATGGTGGTTTCACTATACGTTGTACTTATGATTTTTCTAATTGATACAAAATATTAACTAAAAATGGAAGATGTGCACGTGATAGATGTCAAGAGACAAACACTAGAAAATGGTAGACAAGAAAGACAATGACTTGAGGAAATAACAGATGAACAAAAGGAACATCAAAGAATACAAAAACTTGAACAAAAAACACGACAAAGAGCATATTGCCAAAGAAATTCAGAAACTGTTGTTATCGAAATTTATTGGCCTGGATGAAATATCAGAATTCTGGAATAATATCATCCTACATAACATATCGGAATTCCGAAATAATACCAGCTTAGATCATGTCAAGAAAGAGCCTCTCTTTCTGATATGCCATGATAACAGCTTATCGAAATTTACAATATAATTGTCTCTTTGTTTACAACTTAATTCAATTCTTACAAAAATGATATATAATTACACAATGTTGATCAAATTCTAGTTTTATGTCACTGCCCACGATTGGAACCAGCCTAGATCCAAATCCAAGGCTCTATCAAGCGCCGAGAGGGATCAAATCTCTCGAGGTGTAAACCTCTCTTAAGCATTGCACTCAAAAAGGGGACATGTTAACATGGGGATAGGTTTGCACCTCAAGAGATTTGATCCCTCTCAGCGCCTAATAGAGCCTTGGATTTGGATCTAGTATTTTATTTAAGTCGATATCTAATTTATATTTTTCATTTTTTTTATTTTTTAATATTTTGTATTTGTGTGGGCTAGCATAACGTGACTAATGTCACGGGATCTCCCCCTATTGAATTGGAGAGCACCTAACTTCTGTCGGTGCAATTAATTATTATGTTATACCATAATGGATACCAATTTTGTTTAATAAACAACTTTAAATCATTTCAAATTTTGTAAAAAATCTCATAGAAGAAATACAAAATCAATCTTGTTTTTTAATTATTGTATAGTTTTTTAGTTTTAAAAAACAAGTTGAGAAAAAAAATTAATCTTCTTTTGTTAATATCTTTAATGAGTTGATTGTGACTGGGATATTTACCGCTCATCACAAATGGTTTTTGAAATATATTTATTAAAAATTACTTAATATTTAGAACATTATGAATAAATAGTTTTTAAAAATAGTGTATATAAAATATTGTTTATATAAATATAATTATTTAATTGTTATATTTTTAAATATTATAATAATTTTTTTACTATTATATATTAAATTATGTGTGATTAAGTTTGGTCTTCTATACCTTAAAACTAAATAAATAAAGTAAAATTTAGTTGATAAATAACTTTTCATAAATATATATATATAAGTATTGATTTATAAGTTTATGGATTATTTGTCTTTCAAATGTTTTGAAATTTAAACTTTTTTTAGGTAAGTTAGATATTTTAAGAAAAAATCACAAGTGGTTTTATTAATCTTCTAAATATGACTCACTGAATTCTCTAGGTCTGGGAGTCATTTTGTATATATATGTAATTATGCTAGATTCGGTATGGAATAAAACTGGAATAACACTAGCAGTGTGAGTCGTATTTTAGGAATTATTTATATATGTAATTATGCAAGTACTTTTGAAACTGGCCCCTCCTCACCCATCACCCCCCCTTGAATGCACTCTTTTTGGAGCCATCCTTATTGCTTGCCCGATGCTAACAAGACCTCCAGACCTTAAATGTTCATTATTAATTATGTGGTACCAATATGCATAGTAGAAATAACTATAGGGCTTTGTAGGCCTTAGCAGAAAGGATGGAGAGGACCTCATTCAGAGTGGTAGATAATGTGCAACCACCAGGTGGTGGAGGTAGATGCTGCCAAAGAGGAGGGAGGCTGAGTAGGTGGCAGAATTGGGCCTGTTAGGTGTTCTAATTGTGATGAGGTAGGCCCGTGATTTTCCACTTTCTTGGTGACCTTAGTGTAACCATTTTCAGGCTACTAGCCATGCTAATCAAGGCTATCTTTCTCTAATTGAAAAGCGGGAATCTTATGCATGACAAAGGATTGCAAACCTAATCAACTATGAACCTCGATTGAATGGTCAAGGTACGGGTCCCACCATTAGTGTGTTGACTCGAGAAGGTGTTAGATTGAGACATACACTAGTAATGTAGTACCAGGCAATGTTGAGAAGGCTGGCCTCGGTGTGCATAAATTTGGTGCTTTGAAGCAGAAGGCTTTCCTACAGGATGCCATCAAGATGTTGAAGAATATAGATACACCCACTACTCTACAAGTTACATAATAGCCTGTAGTTGTTCTTGATTCACATTGGCAGAATGCAAATATAGTTGTGGAATAATCCTGCTTACAGGAGCTCGATATAATGATATGGAACCTATGTGGTAATGGTTTAATTTATTCGTTGAAATCTTAGATGATTACCACTCTATCTATCTGAAGGTATTCTTCATATGGAATAGTCTAATCCCATTCCGGAACCAGAGATCATAGTTATCAAACGAGCAATCGAGAGGGGGGCAGTGTCGGGCTTAGGTGGTGTTCCTCCAATGAGAACGACACCAAGTACTTCATGACAAGCTCTAATATGATCAAATTTCAGAGCAAGCATCTCTTGTTAAATATCAATGCCCTTCTGGCATCAACTATGTATTGTGACTGGTGTATGCACCTACCTCCCTCTTGCGAATTGACGTGTGTAATGCATCTTCATTCATTCCTTCCATCTAGCTAGCCGCCGAGATCAATGAGGAAGGATGAACAATGGAGCGAAGAAGAATAGGATAGAGAGGTACAAGGGGTGTGATGCCATCTGGGAGCAGGATGGAGAGAAGTGCCTGCTGAAATTAAATGGGTCAAAGGGGTAATATATGGGTGCAAGCTGCAAACTAGAATAAGAGGAGGGGAGATTGAGCGGTGTATTAGGATTCTCCCTGAAACTAGGGATGGATGGATATGAGATATGTGGTGAATATCTACACCTTTCAGCAGCTCGAATGGCCTTGGAATACTTCATCCAGATCCTCACGCTTTCTTCTAGGTTCCAAACTTTACATGTTATTTTATACAAAATTGATTTGGACTTCTCCAATAGGATGAAACTTTTTTTGAGAGTTTTTTAATTGTTATTTGAAATAGAGTTGTATCAAAATTTTCAATCTTCATTTTCATTAACATGTATTTATACTTATTTTTAATGACAAAAAAAACTAATTTTAATAAATAAAGTCTATTATGTATAATTTTAAAAATATTTATTATAAAACATGCTTAGATTTTTTTTCTTTAAATTTCTTTATCTTTTATTTTAAAAATATTTATTATAAAACATATTTAAATCTGTTTTTCTTTAAACTTATTTAAAAATTATACAAACCAAAACTTACAACAGATAAAATAGTTAACCCAACAAATATAACTAATATAAACTTTTTATTTATTAGTAATTTTTTATTATTATTATACTTATTTTTTAACATATAAATTATAAATACTCTTATGTTTTAAACCATATAAAAAAACACTTATCGACATGGACTTCTTTTATTAATAAAGACTAATTATAATTATAACATTTTTTTAAAAACTAAAATAAATATTATTTTCTTTTTTGCTCACTAGTACATGTGAACCCTTTTCCCACTACAAATCGTTGCTATAGCAACACATCTCCATCGCTATAGCGACATTTAGAAGTCAATTTTTTGTCGCACAATTATCATCGCATTAGCCACTCTTCGAATATTCCGTCGATATAGCGACATAACATCGATAACACGTGGCGATTGTGGATTTTGCTTCAAAAAGCAATAAGCGTTGATATAGCGACATGTATGTGTCGCTATAACCACAGCTGCGCTTCACTATAGCGACGGTTTATTGTGGGAAAAGCAAGCGACTAATTCAAATTGCATCATTTGAGCGTTGTTTGGGAGTCCCTATAGCGACATAAGACTGTCGCAAAAGCCAAGGAATTTTTCATATTTCGTTGCTCCCGCAACGGAAGTTTGTCACAAAAACAAGCTACTATATCATATCGCTTCGATTTAGCGATGTACTTAGTCACAACAGCAACGTAGGTTGGTCGCAATAGCGACAACAACCCGTCACTATAGACACGAAAGTATGTTGACACCAAGAAAGAGCCAAGTCATTGTCCATTGTTATAGCGAGGGCTTATCCTTGTTATAAAGACAAAAACCTGTCGCTATAGCGATGAGCGTTTGTCGCAACTTAGAAGCGACTAAGCACTGATTCGTCTCTATAGTAACGTTTCTATGTCATTATAGCGACATTTACTATGTAATTTTTTTTAAATATAAATTTCACAGCAAAGATTGTATTTCAAATCTAGGCCAAGTTCATAGCAAGAGCATTCTCCCAAAGAGATGGAGTTGACTATTAGAAGAAATTTGCTATAGTTTCCAGATATAATTCCATCAAAACCATTATGCTTTAGCATCAATTTTTGGTTGGTCTATACACTAGATGGATGTAAAAACTACTTTTCTTGATGATCTAATTGAGGAGGAAGTATACATAAATCAGCGAAGCAGGCACCCTGTGCATGGTGCTCTAGGATTGATAAGAAATGTCACCAAGACTACTGCAGATCCTAACCTTTATTACTTATTTAATAAAATCAATATGCTTGTCTTGGTCCTATGTAGATGCCCTAACACTAACAGGTAGTTCAAAGAATCTCATTGCATCGTGTAAAACAGAGTTGGCCTATGAATTTGACATGACTAACATTGGCCTTGTGCATTTTTTCTAGATATAGACATTTGGAAGATACAAATCAAGTCTTCCTTGGGAAAGGTAAGTACACAGTCAATATATTGAAGAGATTTTAAATGTTGGATTGCATAGCCTTGGCCACTCATGGTTCCAAATCTGAAGTTATACATTGATGACTCGACGTTGGTAGATACATTTTTATTTATAGAATGTTGATTGGTTCCCTTATGTATCTAGTAAATATCAGACTTGATACGGTATATATTTTGTTGTTAATACTTCGATCCAGTTCATCCTTGAACCTAGGAAAATTCATTGGATTGCTGCAAAGCATGTGCGCCAATACTGGAAAGGCACAATTCATATTGGCTTGAGGAGTGTGGGAGATGATAAGTTGATGTTGCATGGTTTATTAATTCTGAATTGGTAGCAAGAGCTAGAAATATTCAGTATGAAGCAGGCAGCAGTTGCACTCAATTCAACAAAAGAAAAATATATACTTATAGCATCCAACTACTCTAGTTGTCAATCCATATGGATTCACAAATTGATAGCAGAGTTTATCGATCAAATGTTGAAGCACATGATATTATATTGTAACAGTTAGAGTTGTATCAAAATCTCTAAAAAGCATGAAATCCAATATTTCATGCTTGTTCCAAGCACATAAATATCCGATACCATTTCCTCAGAGACAGAGTTCAAAAGGGAGTAGTGGTTCTTAAGTATGTTCCATTGGATTCATAGTTTGCAAGATTTGGTGAAGCCCATCACTAAAGGGAAGTTTGAGATGTTGAAGGAGAGCCTTGGCCTGGTGGTGAACACTTTCATTGCAAAGAGGGAGTGTCTGAGTTTTTTTCCTATGTTCCTCAATCCATTTCCACCTTCAGCAGAGGTGCATGTACAGCAAGTCCTCATTCCTCTTGATTCATATGCACAAGAGTGTGTATATTGGCATAGCAATGTGGGTGTGGGCACTTTAATTTGGATGAAGAGGCATGGTTATAGAGAGTGTTAGAGGGTGTATTTATCATGCACCAACCTTAGTTGATTTCCAGTCTAGTATGTTTTACAGAATTAGAAGTGTTGTTTTATTTTTAGTATGAGTTCAGTTCTAAGTTTGCAAAGCACATAAATAGATGAGTTTCTAGTTTAGGCATTTTGAAGTTTGCATGATGGCTATTTATTTCAGAAGGTGATTTAGTCATTGAGATTTGTACTGGTTGTTCTTGTTTTCACAGTGATACGTTCATAGAATCTAGCATTCATATTTTACAGTTTTGATAAGAGTTTATCATTTTAGCTTTAGAGTTTCGTAATTTTAAAGTTGAACTCCTGAGAACACAATCTGCTTACCAGGATATAAAAATTCAAAATTAACAGTTTAGTATTTCATTCATTTTATGAAAAATAGAACTCAATTCACAAGTTTTCCAAAATCAAGGGTTGGGCATTTTGAAAAACAAACTATGATGTTATCTAATGAGTTATGTTATTTTTTGCTATTTGGTAACTAGGACAAATGCGATTTTACCTAATGTGTTCTGTTGAGTTATTATTTTGTTCTTTTCTCAAAGACGGAGACACTTCATCACATAGTAGAATAGGAATGTGTTTGAAATTCACATCCAAGTTGTTTAACATAAAATATGGGAATGTGTGCATTTAAGGAAAGTCAGACTTGCATTGAATATTACACACATTCTTAAAGAAAACATTCAAAATTCCAAGTGATTCCATTCTAGGCATACCTGCATTCTGGAAAGGACTTACAGTTGTGATGATGGACTTACCTGGAAATTATGCTCCTTTAACTGATTATGGCATAAGTCTTTCTATTATTTATTGCTTATTCTCCCATGAGGACGGTTAAGTTTTCACCCAAACATTAAGAACAAAAATAATTACAATTTCACAAAAATAAATGCTTTCAATAAACAACTAACCAACAATCTTATGGAAAAGAACTTAAAATGAGAGTTGTATGAATGAGTTGTTGATACTCACCATAGACTTGAAATTCCAAAAGTTGAGTAATCAGTCGTGACCAACGAGATTTTGAAGCAATCAAAGGAAGTAATCATAGCCTTAATACTTTGACCCTTTTTATAAATACCTGAAGAGTAGAGGACGGAAACTTAGTGAAAACAATGAAAATTAAATGTCACACTCCATATTTGAAAATTCACCAAAAGTTCAAGCTCAAAGGAATTCAATAGGAGAAAATTAAAAATTACTTACCTCAGTAGCACCCCATCCTAGTCCTATACTAGGAGAATAACCTTCTCTGTCTTTCAATTCACTGGACTACACAAGGTGCCACTCTAAAGACACAAGATCCATAAAAATGTCTAATGCACATTTCATCTCATTTGGAGAAAAGATGCAAACTCTCAGGTAGATTCAACCCAGTTGTATTTTATAATTATTTTTCTCAATTATTCAAACTCAAAGCTAAAACAATGAGACAAGCATGTCCATCATAGAAAAACCATACCTCAATATCCTTCATGTCCAGCATGTCCCAGAAACAATGAGTTACAATAAACATTAAAGTACTTAAAACAATAACAGTAATAAGAGTAGCGATCTATATCAGATCTAAGTTGTTAATGAAAGACAACAACACGTAACAGTAGCATGATATATCATATCTTAAACAATTATAAACTCAACATAAGATGTTAGGGCAGAGCTCCCTTATCCTCAGAAAAAATACTTCTAAACAATCTTCAACCTCTTAGCATTAGGTTACTTGCATGAGACTCAAATAGACCAACAAACTTGTCAAAGGAGAGAACCCAAAACTGAAAAAGAATGTGAAATAGATCATCCAACCCTCACATATGACAAACAGTAGCAGCACAGCAGTACGACCAACTCGCAATAAAAAACGACAGCAAAGTACTTCAAAAAATGTCATATAAGGTAGCGATATGGTGGATGGCACCTAACTAGGGCTCTTAAAGTGAATGTAAGGGTGCAAGAGGAGTTTCCTTATATGCCCGCAAGTGGAGTCGACAAATTCCAACCATGCCTCAATAAAATCCTCAAGCATCAAATATGCATGCACTTGAAAGTAAAAATGCCCCAATCTAGTTAAAAATACCCATAGGGAAATAGAGAAATAAAAATTCCCACAGAAAAATAGAGTAAAAATTCTCGCATCTAGTTAAATATTCCCACATTTAAGTTTCAGAATACACTTACATCAATTCTCCAATTTGGATAAGAATTTGATTTGGGAAAATGTCTGCAACATGTTGAGAAATGTCCTGAATCTAGTTTGTAAATTCCTGTTGGACTGATAAAATGCCCACGCTACCTTATCAAATTCCCACAGGCATCAAACATATGCACGCATGCCCAGACAAATGCCCACAAAAATGCACAAAAGGTTGAAAAAATTCCACAAGAAGCCAAAGCAATAGATGAAGTAAAATGCAGGGATAAACTAGGTACAATATGTTTGCAGAAATCTACAGTTGTGAGATATTACTTTTCATCAATTCTGAAGATATATGTGAGACAAATTAAATATTTTGAGATGAACAAACCAACAAGTTTTCAAAGGGAGCAGTATGGTTAGATAAATAAAAATAAATAAAGTGAAGCATCATTGCGATGTTTTCATTGATGCGTGCTTACCTTTTATGAATTTACTAGATGACTATTTATACATTCATTATGCAGGCAGAAATGCACAAAAGGTTGAAAAATGCCCACCGGCATCCATAGAAATAGATGAAGTAAAATGAAGGAATAAATTAGGTACAATATGTTTTCAGAAATCTACATTTGTGAGATATTACTTTTCATTGATTCTGAATATATATGTGAGACAAATTAAATATCTTGAGATGAACAAACCAGCAAGGTTTTAGGGGGAGCGGTATGGTTAGATAAAGAAAAATAAATAAAGTGAAGCAGCATTGTGATGTTGTCATTGATGCATGCTTACCTTTTATGAATTTACTAGATGATTGTTGATACATTCATTATGTGGGAATGTCCTTACATGTCACGAGAATTTCAATGATAAAGTTAAACACTTGACAGGTACAGCTAAAGTAAATTTTTTATGGGAAGCATGGTCTTATAAAGATATTCTCCAACTATATTGTACGACCACTTGGATGGAGGATTCCCATGACAGGTACAACATTAAAGGGAAAAGGATGTTGATGGAAAAGGATGATGACATTGCAAAAGGGAATACAAAGGTTTATGACAAGGAATGATGGCATGGAAAAATGAACAAGATAGTTTGGACATTGATTCAGTGTGAGGGTAGGTTACCTGGCCTTCTCAACTGTATGTGGTCATACGTCTCATGTGTCTAATGCAAAGAGTGAAATCTCATAATCATCATCATTGGATAAGGAAGATCATGTGGCCATCTCATCTTCCTCGAGTTAACCCAGAAAGGGGTGGCCAGCTCCTTGAGGATAACCATAGTCCTCAGAAGATGTCACGCATATTAAAAAATAAGCTATGCAACAAAACTGAACAAACATTTCGCATATAAATTGTAAAAATCACAAATATATGTTTTTTTATTGTTTTAATCAACACAGTACTATAAAATAAAGAGTTGCATTAATAATCATTAAAGTAATGAAAACAAAAACATTAATAACTATAATCATTTCAATGCTACAATATTGGACAATACTGAAAGAGTGGGGGGGGGGGGGGGAATCAGTATTGTTACCTTTTTCACAATTTTATCCACTTTAAAATAATAAATAACAAACCGAATCAACAAGATATAGAGAACAATAATTTATCGTGGAAGCCCAACTGGTAAAAACAACAAACACTTTCTATAACTTCAAAATTACATTTTCAATTTCAAAAATATCTTATATATTATACTTCTGTCAATACAAAGTACCCAGTATATGTCAAAAACGTATCCTACATCCCATCATCAAAGGGTGTACAAAAGCAAGCCTCAATCCAACACAAAAAAAGAAATTCCACCCAGTCAAAAGAATCACATTATGAGCCCTGAAGGCTTATCCAAGGAAGCACCTAGGGGTTAAAGTGAAAATCCCCCCGAATTAAGGCATTTATATGCCATGAAAACAACTCATCCAAAGAAGCAGCCAGTAGAGCATAGTCAAAGGCTCAAAAAAACTTGAATATTTTCTAAGAAAGATGAGTAAGCTATAGCAGTTATGTTGAATAACATAACTTAAAAGAACAGTATGGTATCGCTCCCAATAGACTCTCCATCCAACATCTCAATATAGGAGAGTTTTCCCATCTCAAGATAAAGTGCTTCCTTGGATAAAACATCAGCACTCATATTGTGCTCCCTTTAAATGTGTTGAAAGTATTCTTCATAGTGGATGTATCCCCAGGCACAAAAAATAAATCCCTCCCATACTCATAGCTCCAAAAAACAAAAATAAACCTCCCTAGTTCACAATACCTTCGTACCTTCACCCACTATTTTGGTTTTTCATGTTGTAGTATGGCCCAACTGGTAAAAACAACAAACACTTTCTATAACTTCAAAATTACATTTTGATTTGGTTTTAATAATTTCATAAATATCTTATATCTTATACTTATGTCAGTACAAAGTACCCAGACTATGTCAAAAATGTATCCTACAACCCATCATCAAAGGGCGTACAAAAGAAAGCCTCAATCCATCACCAAAAAGACACTCCACGCAATCAAAAGAAGCACATAATGAGCCCTGGAGGCGTATCCAAGGAAGTACCTAGGGGTTAAAGTGAAATCCCCCCCCCCCCCCCCCCCCCCGAAGTAAGGCATAACTTGAATCTTTTCTAAGAAAGATGAGTAATCCACAGCAATTATGTTAAATAACATAACTTAAAAGAACAAGATGGCATCTCTCCCAATAGACTGTCCATCTAACATCTCAATATAGGAGAGTCTTGCCATCTCAAGTGCAAGTGCTTCCTTGGATAAAACATCAACATTAATATTGTGCTCCCTTTAAATGTGTTGAAAGTCTTCTTCCTAGTGGATGTATCCCCAGGCACAAAAAAGAAATCTCTCCCATACTCATAGCTCCCAAAAACAAAAATAAACCATCCTAGTTCACAATACCTTCATACCTTTACCCATTATTTTGGTTTTTCATGTTGTAGTATGGCCTTTGAAAATGGCATAGGAAATAGGAACCGCGAGATGGTCTTTATTAAGCATCCTATGTGTGTCAAACTTCGAAATGGTCACCATATTACACTCATATGACAAATTGTTTTCAAGAAAATGTCTATTGACGATGATATTCTCTATGATGTTCTATATGATGGCAATGATGGCCATAAAGACAATGATCATGATAATCCTACTGACTACGGCGACAACGTTAATTAATAAACAATAAAAAAACAACAAACAATTAAAACTATCCATCTTACCTTCCCCCTGTCGCAACAACGAAATTTTACATATTTCACTTACCTCACCCACGAACTAGGCACGAGGTCGCAAAGGATTTCCAAGGTTGTAGAGGATGTTTTTCAGTTACCTCACCCACAAACTAGGCCCAAGGTCACAAAGGAGTTTCCAAGGTTACAAAGGAGGCAAATCTTGTTCGTTCAGCAAACCCCTTCCTTGACACAACCAGAAAGCTAGCTTGTGAGCATGGTGAAAGCTTTAAGTTGCACCAAACATGGATCAATTTATTGTTTGACTCAATTTTTATAGTACGAGTTCTTCCTACATGCCGCTTTTTATTGGGCAGGCATCGGGATTTTGCTAGATTTTAATGGCATCTCATCTTTGGGGGTTTTCGATCCTCAAGGCTGTCCACCCCCTTCATCTCCAAAAGCTACGTAGAGGTACATTGGCATATTGAGATCGAGACCCATAAGCAAAGGTGAAGGTCACTAAGACATCAGGAAAAGCATAGGTTAAGGTAGCTTCAGGACCAGGTAATTAAAAACCAGCAGTATATCCAGTATAAGTATATTTTTTTCCCGCAGAGATGTCTTCTGTAAGTCAAACTCCCATGACATGTAAGTACATGCCCACATAAGTATTCAAGCACCCACACATGAATACTATATTCTCATGACATGTAAGGACATGCCCGCATAATAAATGTATCAACAGTCATCTAGTAAATTCATAAAAAGTAAGCATGCATCAATGACAAATTCACAATGTTGCTTCACTTTATTTCCTTTTCTTTATCTAACCATATTGCTACCCTATCAACCCTGCTTCCAGGTATAACTATGAGTTAGTGAAATCTTTTGAAGACATTTAAAGCCTGCACTTAATGTACATAATTCCTGCAAGTATTGCATTATGCATGCAAGGCTAAGATGAAATGTCGACAGCTAGTTAAACATGCCCATAGGGTAATATATAAATGGTCGTTGAACCCCAAAATGCATGAAATAGAGGTGGAAATATTCCCACAAGAAAATTGTTGAAATGCCAACAGATCATTGAAATGCCCGTGACATGTAAGGAAATGCCCGCATAAGTATGCAAGCACCCACACATGAAAACTATATGCTCGTGACATGTAAGTACATTCCTGCATAATGAATGTATCAACACTCGTCTAGTAAATTCATAAAAGACAACATCAATGACAACATCACAATGTTGCTTCACTTTATTTCCTTTTCTTTATCTAACCATATTCAACTTTTTGTGCATTTTTGCGAGCATTTTCCTGGATGTGTGTGCATTTTTTTTAGGCATGCAAGCATTTTATATGGTAGTGCATGCATTTGATCAGTCCAATGGGTATTTATAAACTGGCTATGGGCGTTTCTCAATAGGTTGTGAACATTTTTCCAAATCAACTGCTTATCCAATTTGGATAAATGTAAATTTATTCTGTAACTTAAATGTGAGCATATTTAACTAGCTACGGACATTTTTAGTACATTTATGATGTCATGATCAAGCATACAATTGAAACAAATTAAGGAATTATGGAAATTCATCTACATCTGAGTGGTATTACAATATAGTTGAAGAATATCTTTATAAGTTTAGGATTCCCATAACATCTTTACTTTAGTTGTACATGTCAAGTGTTTAACTTTATCATTGAAATGCCCGTGACATCTAAGGACATGCCCGCATAATGAATGTATCAACAATCATCTAGTAAATTCATAAAAGGTAAGCACGCATAAATGACAACATCACAATGTTTCTTCACTTTATTTGCTTTTCTTTATCTAACCATACTACTCCCCTTGAAACCTTGATGGTTTGTTCATCTCAAGATATTTAATTTGTCTCACATATATCTTTAGAATCGATGAAAAGTAATATCTCACAAATGTAGATTTCTGCAAACATATTGTACCTAATTTATTCCTGCATTTTACTTCATCTATTTCTATGGCTTCCTACAGGCATTTTTCAACCTTTTGTGCATTTTTACGGGCATTTGTCTGGACATGCATACATATGTTTGACGCCTGTGGGAATTTTATAAGGTAGCATGGGAATTTTATCAGTCCAACAGGAATTTACAAACTGGCTGCAGGGAATTTCTCAACAGGCTGCAGACATTTTCCCAAATCAATTGCTTATCCAAATTGGAGAATTGATGTAAGTGTATTCTGAAACTTAAATGTGGGCATATTTAACTAGCTGCAGGAATTTTTACAAGATGCGGATATTTTTACTCTATTTCCCTGTGGGAATTTTTATTTCTTTATTGCCCTGTATGCATTTTTACTCTCAACTGTGGGGCATGCCCGTGACATCTAAGGACATTCCCACACAATGAATGTATCAACAATCATCTACTAAATTCATAAAAGGTAATCATGCATCAATGACAACATCACAATGCTGCTTCACTTTATTTGATTTTCTTTATCTAACCATACTGCTCCCCCTATCAATATGTAGACTAAATTATTTGATGGTGGTAATATAAATTCACCCAACAGTCTGCAACATTGACAAAAAAATGAAATGTAAACAATATAAATCATAAATATTTATTATCCCTAATTTATGAATAATTAAATTTAAAAATAGAGGAAAGTAGAGAAATTTTCAATATGCCATGTGAATATGCAATTAATACATTACATACCTTAGAATCTGTGTGAAACAAGTGTTTGACAAACCATTCAAAACTTTCAAGTTCACTAACAACAATATAGTAGATAGAATATTTTTTGTTGAACCTTCATAAAGAGGTTCTTGGGACTTCTCGAGTAGAGGAACATCATGAATATCATGGAGGTTGTCCTCATCCAATGGAGAAAATGTGTCTTGGATCAATCTATTTATCTCATCTTCGTCATTTGTATCAATAACGTCATCTTCATCCATAGGATCATTAAGAAATTCTTCTTCAATATTATGATATCCATGTTCATTACCTTGTAAATTAGTATAATTTCTACTATAATTATGTGGCAAATAGATCTTTGGCGGTCGACATTTAGGGGGCATTGTCTTTATAATTACAAATATTGTAATAACATTAGTGTATAATATACAACACATAAATTTTAAATGATAAAACATTTTGTGAATACATGATTAGTACTATTACAAGAAGTACATTATCTAATGAATAACGTCTTACCAATGGACGATATTCAAACCCCCCTTCATCATTCCCCTTCTACTTACAATGTTTCTCAGCACTTGTTCTTAAAATTATTCTCGTTCACAAACCCCTGCAATCATTGCAAGGGCAATAACACTTTCCATCACCGTTCGCCTCCAATGCTGCCTTAAACTCATCATACCTCTTATTATTTTCTTCCCAAGTATATTTCTTTGACATTCTAATAGCATATAAAAACCAAACAAACTCAATCAATGTATAAGTAAATTAAACAGAGTACACACACACACACACACACACACACACATTAAAGGAGATAGAAAATTAAAGGACGTGACATGAAAAGCGACAAATATAATTAGTAAATCCAAGTTGACTTTACTTCGACATGTTACATATCACAAACAATACCCCTCCTTTCCAAATTATTAAGGAATAAGTTAGTATGGGGGTCTATTCTTACCACCAACCACTACATTTTCGATATTTAGTGATAAAATTTAAATCCCCCCCAACGGTTATGTTCTCCCAAGTTAGGAACCATTATTTCTCACAAGTACATGGGATCACAATGCTTAAACAATTTTTCACATAGGATATTACCACATGCTAGTTTACCCATCTATAAATAAGAAACTAAACAAATAAAACATTTCAAAAGCAATGATCATGTTTCCCTAATTAGTTCATCTTCATCTTTTTTTAATCAAAAAATGATTAAGAGACAAATCCCAATGACATTATATTTACTCATTCGAAAAATATTAGTTCACTAACCAAGGAGACAAAGAATTTAAAAATACTAACCTGGAAACCAAAGGAGCCTTCGCACAAAAATTTGATGTGTTAAACCAGTGCCAGACTCTTGCACTCACAGATCAAACAATAAGAAGAAAATTGTTGCAACTATAGCAAAACATTTGACGAAATATGTCTTAAGAATATGTTTTTATAGATCAATGATCATGGTAGTTAGAGCGAAAATGCACAACGAAAAAATTTCAACAATAAGAAAATGTCAATGATCGTCACTGTGATGACCGTTGATTTGCAAATGTTTAGAGGTCTGTCGGTAGAGCGATGAATGTGTGTCTTTGTCGCAATAGAGACAAAAATATGTTTCTATAGCGACAAACAGTCATGTACATCGCAATAGTGACGATGATCAGGGGCCAGAAGAATTTATGTTCAAAATATTTATCAATTTATCCACAAAAATAAACATTTTAACTTATTTGTGGAACTTTTCAGCCATATGTACTAGTGACTATATAAAAACTTTTAAATGGTTAAAGAAACTTATGAATCAAATGAAACATGCTAAAATATATTTTATCTATCTTTTGAAATTTTTAGCATTTTGCAATGGCATACACCTGTCCTTCAAATTCGTAAATTTCACAAAAATTGAAGACGCTTATGAATAAAATGAGAAATGCTAAAAAAATATTTTATTTATCTTTTGGCATTTTAGAATTTTGCAATTGTATAAACTTGTTTTTCAGTTGTATAAATTCTAAAAAAAATCGAGTAAATAAACAATTGACACTTAAGTTTATGTGAGTAAATTATAGTAGTTGTATATTTACTATCAAATAAGATCGAAACTATAACTAATTTTTATCAAATGATTTATTTTTCTACTAAAAATATCCTAAACAATGGCATGATTCAAAACTACTACATCATTCTCCTGGTTGTTGATTTTCAAGTTTCCATAAATCAATTCCATGTTAAGAACATAACGTAGGGAAAAGGATCTATGTTGAGATGTGGTTAGCCTATATTTCACACATTCATCTTGCAAATGAGAAGTTTGAATCCCTATAAATGTTAGAAAGAAACATGTTTCTACCTGTCAAGTGTCAACCCAACTGCTGAAAAATATGTATTCTAACATAGTAACAAAGTTTTAGTTGTTCCATGCTTCATGTCCTCTATACAATTGGCATAAACTATGTATGTGCTTATTATCGTAGGATTTCAACAAGTGAAGAAAATGGCCAAAAAATACTTCAAAATTAAAATAAATAAATATAGGAAAAAAACATTCACTCATTCAACCATTCAAGATGAAAAAAAAACAACAACAAAGTGTCAAGTGCAAACTAACCATCATATAGATATGTAAAATTATGAATCACTTACTAAGTCATATCTTTGCCACCAACAAGCTATCAAAATAGTCAATTGTTTAAAGTAGATTGTAGACTTAATATTCTAGACTCAGAGACTAAAAAATGCATACTTATCCCAATTCCAATTGGCTTCCCCTTAGATTTTGGAGTTTACTTCTAATGTTTCTTCAAGCTATCCTGCTATTCAATTTTATCAAGCAAAGTTGCAACCATTACCCTTCCATGGCTCTTCACTTTATCTATTATTACCAAAACAAATAGCTCTTGCTCCTTATCCATAGTTAGGTTTCATGACTAATGTCCTCGACGGGGATCATACAACATTCTTACACTTTCCACTAAAGTAATGTATAATCCCTCATCAACCTTAAGAGGCATAAACGTCTTCCTTCCACTAAAGTAATGTATAAGCCCTCTTCAACCTTAAGAGGCATAAACTTCTTCCCGGAAGTGTAGTGACATCCACATGCTTCATATGTGTGATCAAATCATCAAATTGAAGGGTCCTCAAGCAAGCCACTCACTTGTTCTGCTAAATTCATATAAATTAAGGCCACAATAAATAATTTAGTTTAATATACATAAAACTCTAAATTCTTAAAAATACTTATATTACCCTCACCTCTATATAGACATGGATAAATACATCAATATTTCATTGCATATGTCCTTAGAAAAATTAATTAATACAAAGAAAGAACTTTACATGACTTCTAAATTCCGCAATTCCTTTGAAAGATTGTTTCCATTAATTTTTTGAAAAACCTTATAACAATAATGAATCAAAGCTTACCAATTTGATAGATAGATTTTGCTCTATCTAAATCTCATAAATTTTATGATATCAACTATGATGCTTGTCTTAGACTTACTTCCTTAAAGGTATTTATTATTCCAATGAGTCTAACACCCAAATTATTTACATCTACCTCATACTTAGCTCTCAATGAATAGCCTCTCTTCCTTATATAAATGGAATTTTTATCTCTCCAATCGCAACCCTGCTTTCTATTTTTTGTTCTTTTACTCTTCAATTTTGAATTTTCAAAGTCAATTTCAATTAAATGAAATAGAAAATTTTGAATCTTCAAGAGAGGATAATCTCATATATACAGTATTGTCCTGAACTCCCAAATTTGAAAAAAAAAATCATGGGTCTATCATGGTTGTTTGGAAAGTTTTGTTTGATTGTGCTAGAGTCTTCCTTTTTATAGAGAAGGCCATAGGTATGACCTTATATGCAAGCCCGGCTGCAAATGACTGAAAAAAATATGGCCTTAAATTCAAACCAATAAGAAAATAGTTTGGTAACCTCCAAAGTTTCATTCACCATCTTATTGTGATTAGAATTACAAATTTTCAAGACAATAAATATAATGATTTTACTCTTTTGCAGAGAAAATAAAACTTGCAGGCATCAAATTAGGATTTCTAACACAACCATCTAAGGGCATAAAGACTTAATCGAATTTTTGGGCACTGAGAAACACCACAAAATTATGGTTTATTGGGTTGATTGAGGATGTGCTTTACTGGTCGACTGGGATGACTATTTATATGGTTGGTAGGGTAGATTGAGTATTGTGATTCGAGGGAGATGCTTCAAGATAGCCGAGGTCAATAATGACTGAGAAGTCATCGATGGTATATTGTGTGCAGAAGCTCAAGGTGACTAAGCAATTGTGGTTAAAATTGACTTGTAGTTGATTGATTGATTGATCGGCTACACAAAATAGTTGTTTTTTTACTTCAGAGGGACACTTGTATTGTTGAGGGTTATAATCCATTGGAATTTGTTGTGATTATTTATGTAGATGTAGACATAATCGAGGAGGATGTGCTAGTAGCAACCAAAGAGATAATTGGAGCAGCATGAAGACAGTTCGATTGGAGTAGACAACCGAGTATGTTGTCAACTGTGCAGAGAGACCAACTGGAGAAGATGGTAAATTCTATTGTCAACTATGCATAGAGATTGACAGGATCGCATAGTAAAGTTTGTTGTCGATTGTGCATAGAGCAATTGAAGATGATGGTAAATTTTATTGTCGACTATGTAGAGAGATCGATTGGAGAAGATGATAAAGTATATTGTTGAATGTGTAGAAGGATAGAATGGAACATATGGTGAATTTTGTTGTCAACTGCATGAAAGGGTCAACTAGAGAATACTATGAAGTTTGTAGTTAATTGAGCAACATAATTCAAGTACACATTCCAAGAGTGGTTGATAATTATTTTTTAAATAATGTTTCATCAATGGAATTGTAATCATTATATATGGGCATACGACTATAATACCAATAGAGGCATGTGTACCCCTAGTAAATCACAGGTAAAGTCAAGATGTAAACCTAGGTGATAGGGGGGATTCCAGATTCTTATTGGATAGAACTTGAGGGGGGAAGAGATTGTCATTCCCAAATCAAGTTTAAAAGGGGTAATTTTGGGTTAATCTAAACTCGATCATAGAGAAAGTAGCCGAATTTGGTTATTGATGTTATTGACTCATGGTATTGAGAGGACTTCCCATGGTATTTTGTGATGTAAGCCTATAAAGAGGTTGGTTGAACTCCATTCTAAAGTGTGCATGTTTGGTAATTCACTTGTGGTCGAGGGTACATGTGGCCGATAGAGCCACGCTCGATCATGCCTTAGCTATATTGGAAAAGGGGCATAATGAAGATATATTCTGTCATTTTTTCCCGCAAGCGTTTATAGGATAAATCATGGTGTCTGTGATGTGTATGTTGTTATTATTTGCTTTATTGGTATATGTTTATGTTGTGTTAATAATGTTGTTGCATTTATCTTGGCATGATCCACCAACAAAGCCTCATCGACAAGGGTTCCCACTCTGTCGATGCCCTGCAGTGCAATCTCCCTGAGCACCGGCCCAAATAGGTTTCACCCTGCCTGGAAACATCTGCGAAGCAGACGAGGTCTCACCCAAGGCGTTCAAGGGACAGCTATCAGAACTGATTTTTCGATAGTGGGGAAGGAGGACATGGGGATCCGACTGGAGAAAACCATGACTTATGCGATCACCCTATCTTATCACAGCATTAATTATGAAACATCATACCGTATTCAACAATTGCATAGATTTAAGAGATCGCATTAACAAAGCAAGGAGAAATTAAGTCGCTTCATTGTATCAGAAGCAGAATCATAGCATCACAACAGATCTACATACATTGCATTACATCATCATAACAAAAAGAAGTATTTCCGCATCATAACAGAAATCAGATAGAGATTGAACAATATTCAGCACATCTTATATTAACCTTGCACCAGCCTACCACATTACATCATCCTTCTCCAAAACCGGAGAGTTCATCAAAAGAGACCCAGACAAAATCACAGTGATGACAGAGCAATCCCTAGTACTAAGAGCGACAGTTACAATGCCAAAATCATGTCTCTCCATCATTACAAAAATGGATCTATAAATAGGCTTACACCTTCGCCTCAAGAGTCCAATATTAACTAATTTATAACTGCTACTGATCTATTACAACAAAATTAGGTCCACATATATATAAAATATTCAAAAAGTGGTTACTTTTCTGCTTATCGCGCTAAACGGCCCTTGCGCGGTGCCACATGAGCTTGCACAACTGCCGCGACAGTGCACAACTCACTCACCCCAACCCCTTGCCAACAAGCCCCCAACACAGTTTTGTGGCTTGCCCTCGAGCCACGTCAAGTGGAAAAGGTGTATGCGACAATCTTATCCTTAAAATCGACAAATTGCTGGGCAACTTCCTGAACTTGGAGTTGCACTTTAGCAATGGTATTCTGACAATTTCTCACCGTTTGCTGGACCGGGTGCTCCTCAGTAGCCTTGTTGTCGACCATTTGTTGACTCTCCTAAACATCCTGAAGTGTGGCAACAACTTTAACAACCAGTTGGCCTTCAATATCTTGGAATTCATCAAGCTGCTCGTGGTGCTTTTGCTGGCACTCTTGGGCATGGGCAGCTCGCTGCTAGAGATCTTTCAGTTCGGTGGCCCGGGTGATTTGCACCATCAGTGGCATAGCCTTAAGTGCTTACTTCAAATTTGTAAATTGACCCTCTGCTTCCTGTACCTGCACAGTGAGTTGGTCCAACTGCTCATCCTGAACAATACTCTACCAAAACTGTGTGGTTTCCTCCATAATAGATTTGGCCTCTTGCTCCATGTGGCCAAACTGAGTAGCAATTTCCTCTAGGGAGGACTTACGCTCCACAACCTGCTTTGGCGAGGTAGTGGGTTGTGCTTGAGCCTGAAGCAGCAAGTTATGGTCCTGAAGTTGAATCAAAGTCTACCCCAATCACTGGGCCTTCATGACTGGGGTGAGCTCGGTGGGTGTGCCAACCATGTCCTGATAGGCCATAGAGATAGCCTGCTCCAATTCACTATACCACACGCACAGCTACGCTTGCTCCACAATCAGGTGATCCTGTGCCTTCTTGAGATCTGTAATCTCCGCAGCAGTTTTTTGCTGCATCTCAGCCTGTGTTTCCTTGAGCGTGTTGATTTCTTGCAACTTTTCTTTGGCTAACTACACACAGACCTGGTGCAGATCTGCGGCTTCCTTCTTCAGCTACTCAGTAGAATCTCGAGCTGTGATTTATCCTATCGTCAATATCTGTTGTCGGGCCGCCAACTCCAATGCGTGCCATGCTGCAACTCAACCAATTCTGTAGTGGACAGCTTATTCAGGTCCAGAGTCGCACACTGGATTGGGTTCAACTGCTAAGAACCTACTATATTTCCCACATCAATCATAGTTGAGGGAACTTGCACATTCTGAACCTGGGGCTTAGTGCTGATTGACGGGATATCCTGCAATAGAGGTTGTGCCAATGGTTGCTTGGAAACAATATCAAAAATAGATTCGAGCTTAGTTCTTACCGTAACAAATTCTACGTGGTTTGACTCGCGGATTTCTGTAGTCGTAGTTGTGGATGAATCCATGATGGCCTTGATAAGCCACTGTAATTGATCTTCTAAGTCGGATTTAGTACCGCTTCCAGCCTCATACTCCTATCACCATTTGCTGCGAGTGTCCTCCCGCATCCACTGCACTGCATCTTTCTAGTTCATGGATGACTCATTGTTAGATTTATGGGCGCTTAATTCCGGTGGGGCGGGGTCTTCAGGGGATTCCGAGGGTATCTCCTTATCTAACTCCTCTTGACTTACTAGGACGCACGAATCGCCCAACCAGTCTTGCACAATCGTGTCCAAATATTTCATGGTGATCTTGTAAGGCAATGGAAGCCATTGCTTATCGAGATCCCTCCCAGCCTAAATATGAATGGAGTGGGGACCAACATCAAACCGAATAATCCTCTGGTACTTGGACACAATGTAGTGAGAGATCCTTGGAACCTCTAAAACGGCTACCTACAAGGCCTCCCAATAGATCCAAAAATGAATTGCACAATATGTTTGATGACTGGGTTCTTTGACCCAACACAAGTTTTGATAGCGGGCACCGCGGCAAACCCTGGTTGCCTTAACCATCATTGGCTGGCAGTCCTCTGGCTCTATCCAAGCAACCAGGGAAATGAGAATCAAAATCCAACTATAAGAGAAGGGCGCCTGCTCTAAGCAGTGAGTGCATCATCGAGCAACTGATTTAACAGAAATAAAGACCAATTAATCTAAACTCCTTCTGCACATTTCTAAGCACAAGCGACAACTCCTGAATTGCATTGCATCAGTCGATTTTCGTGAACAAATTTACTAGCCATAATTATGGCACTAATTCGCACTATCTGCGAGTTGATATTGTCGATACGATAGGCATGACCATCCTATTCTAACCCGACGCGCTCCTTCAGCTGCTTCGCAAGCCTTTTGTCCGTATCTTGCCCATAAATATATTGCATTAGGTCCTCCCCAGCCTTAGGCAACCTAGTAATACTGGAAATCAATTCAATAGTAACAGGGATTGGCGTAGTCAGCCAGAGTGTCCCTCCATGGAATCATGCCAACAATTTCTTTACACATGTATGTGCTTCATTTAACCAGCCAAAGTGGGGCATATTGATGAGTCCCAGCAATCCATATTTCTCTAAGCCATCGGCCCATGGATTCGGAATTCACTGAATGGGCCC
>LPNX010818085.1:97716-202991 GCA_001517045.1 Pseudotsuga menziesii | reverse complement strand
ATGACTATAAATAGACTGGATGGACTCCCGATTTAGACATGACTCCTGATTTAGACATATGACCAAATTTGTACAAGGGAGGATTAATAATCCTAACACCACTAGGCGTTGTCGTGACAGACTCGTAGGGCTTGTCTTGGACATATTTTAGCAACAACAAGTTATGATCGTCGAACTTGAGCCGAATCAACGCAGGGATGATATCTACGGAGCATTTCATCCCTTCTGGCAACGGTGGCAACTTGGGTGGGTACTTTTGGTTCTTTGACAGCTATCGTGGCTTAGCACCTAGATGCATGGGAGCAACGTATACAAAAATATCATTCACCAAGACACCTCGGGGCATCATAGAATCTACCACTCCTGAGCTCGACGGCCCCGTCTGGGCAGTGCCTTCTCCCTGCATTCGCACAGAGGTGCAAGTTTGTCGCTTCTCAGGGGGTGTCGAACTGGGTTGTTGAGCCTATCATTTCCGCTTTGGGATGGACGATGAACCCACTGGCATACTCATAACTTCGTCTTCCATAGTCGTGGGCCGAACAGGGGACTCGTATTCACTCAAAATTTCAATGGCATCAAGGCCGCTCAGCATCCCTTACCCCAGAGAACCAGAAGATACGCTTCAACAACACAAACTATGCTCAACACTTAGCTCAATACTCTGCACCAAATTCACCTTTGCCTTCATCTCTCACAATGAAATAATGCCAACCAACGCCTCCCATGCGGTGTTTTATAATCACTTCGAAGTCCAAATCCATTATTACCAAATCTAACTGCACCATTATTGCCAAATCGGGTATTAATGATGTCGAATCCACCGATGATCTTATGCGGCTAACAGTTAGATCCCCCTTTAATGCGGGTCACTTCAACAAGCACCGCTAACCAACTAGTTTAACTACCTGCATTTATTACCTGAGTTGACCATCCCGCAGCGCGGCGACTGTCGTGAATGGTTGACCAACTACTGCCAACGACTGTATTTTGTTTGCGCATCCTCGCTCCGAGGCTCACCTCTTTGTGCTGAACTTAGAAATGTTATTGTTTTTCTTTACTTCAGGTGGTGTGCATCGCTGGCCCCGTTCTATAGGGCTTCAAGCAACCCCCATTAATGAGTTTTGGCAACATGACACCATCTAATTGTTGCAACTGCATAGCGCCTCCAAAAGTAATAGACTGAATAAGATAGGGACCTAGCCATTGCATTTGTAACTTTCATAGATGCTTGATAAACTTACTGTCATATAACAACACCAAATCGCCTACCGTGAACTGTTTGTGTTTAATGTGGCGATCATACCATGCCTTCTGTCAATCTTTCACAACCTGCTGTTGGAATCCTACGATGAAGCGATCCTCGTTGAGCTGAATCAGCTGTGCAACACGTTCTTCTAATGCCTCTGCATCCGCCATGCCTATTGCTGCAGCAATACGCAAGTTGGGAATGATGTACTCAATCGACATGATTGCCTCTTGCCCATAAACCAATTTAAATGGTGTGTGACCTATGATCCGTTTGCAGGTAGTACGATAGGCCCATAAAACTGCATGAATTTTCAAATCCCAGTCATCGCGGTTGGTGTTACATACCTTGGTCAGTGTTGTCTCCAAAATTTTGTTGAAGGCCTTGACAGTGCTATTGGCCTGCAAATGGTAGGGAGTACTCTACTTATGTTGTACATGAAGCTCCTCAGTTAGCGATTTTATTGTTTGATTAACAAAGTGACTAACTTAGTCATTCATCAGGATGAGTGGACACTTGCAGCGCGTCACAATGTTCTCAAAAATAAATCGTGCTGCTGTCGCGACGGTTTAATCAATGACTGGTGTAGCCTCCACCCACCGAGTTAGGTAGTCAGTTGCAGTGATAATATAACAGGCGCTAGTGCGCTTACCTGGTAGAATGATTGGACCTACAAAGTCGACGGCCCATTTATCAAATGGCTGCAAAGTCACCTGCGGTACCAGTGGCATCTCATCTCTCCTTGATGGTTTACCAACCCATTGACATACATCACAACTCCTGGCATAGTCTGCAGTATCGTTATGCAACGTGGGCCACCAAATCCCAACACGTAGCACCTTCCGGGCAGTGGCACAACCTCTACAGTGACCTCCCGCAACACCTGCATGCACTTCCTCTAGAATAAGATCCTGCTCATGTGGTAAGATGCATTGTCATAGTATCTCATCCGATCCAAGTTTATAGAGTTGTCCTACAATGAGTTAAAAATCAGAAGCCTTAACGACCAGCTGCTTCTTCTGGCTAATCGACATGTATGCAGGGGCAAGGCCAGTAGATAAAAACTAGACAATAGGGCCATAGTAATCGTCTGCGATTTCAACTTGGACTAATTATGCAACAGGCAGCCCATCCTCAATATTAGTGGGTTCTTCACCATTCTCAATACGTGACAGATGATCGAGGACAGTATTCAACTGTTCGGACTTGACCACTATTTCAAAATCAAATTCTTGGAACAAAAGCAGCCACCTGCAGATTCTCCCCCCCAACACAGGCTTATTTACTAGGTATTGCAAAGCTGAATGATTGGTGAACATCTTAAAGTGTCCACCCAACAAATAGTGCTTGAACTTTTGCAGAGCATACACCATCACCAGGCCTTCCCTTTCAGTTGTGGTGTAATTCCGTTCAGCAAATGATAACTTCCTACTGGCATATGCTATGGGATGACCCAAGTCGCCTTCACCTGGTTTCCCAAGAACAACCCCTAGTGTAGTAGAAAAGGCATTAACATGTACATGGAATTCCTTATTCCAGTTAGGAAAAACTAGTATGGGTGCAGAAGCCATCTTGGCCTTCAAAGTGTCAAAGCTTCCTTGACATTCCGAAGTCCATTCAAATCCAACATCTTTTTTTAGCATCTTCTCCATAGGAGCAGGAATCACAGCATATCCCCTGATAAACTTGCGATAGTAGCCTATGTGGCCCAGTGTTGCTCAAAGCATTTTTACATTCGTCGGCGGTGGTAAATTGAGGATCAGCGCAATCTTTGTTGGATCTACCAACATACCTTCTTTGCAGACGATGTGCCCAAGTAATATACCAAAGGGTGCAAAGAAAATACATTTCTTGGAATTCAATGCAATATGATACTCTCGACACCATTCTAGCATTAATTGTAGGTTGTTCAGGTGGTCTTTATCCAAACCGTAGAAGGTCCAGTCATCCATAAAGACATGCAAGAACTTCTGAATAAAATCCTTAAAAATTGTGATAACAAAACGGGAAAATACAGCAGGGGAATTTTTCAACCCAAATGGCATGACCGTATACTGGAAATAGCCCCATTCAGTGACGAATGTAGTCTTATGGTGATCCTCCTTCGCGATATGAATCTGGTGGTAGCCTAAAAAACCATCTGTGAAGGAATATACCTCCTGGCTGCCTACACCTTCCAGGACTTCATCTGTGAAAGGGGTCGAGAATGGATCATGCATACATGCGTCATTCAATTTTCGTAGATCGACACAGATGAATATTTCTCCAGCATTCTTATCTTGGATGACCATCGAGCTTATCCACTCTGATTCTTCTACTGGATCGATAATCCTAGCATCAAGCATCTGATCAAGCTCAGTTTTCACTCGATCCTTATATCATGGGTTCAGTCTATACGGCCTCTAGCGGACTAGTTTTGCATTCGTTTTGAGAGAAATATTCATTTCTCCTAAATTTCCAAGGATCCCCTTCATCTCAAAAAACCATGTGGGGAATAGATATTGGAACTCGTGTAGGAGATCCGTGATTTTGGCTATCATTTCTTCGCCCCAATAGTCCCCAACAGTGGCAAATTTTGGGTTTTCTTCCGTCCCAATGTCAACTTTTCTAATGCACAGCGGTTGGTTCATCGAGTCCGTCGGTATGTCGGGAGCTGTGACACCATGAATTCCCTCAGACTCTAGGATATTAACATTACATAGCTCATCGTCACCTTTAAGTTCCCTAGAAAAATTGTAGCAAATCATCATGGATTGGACGGAGCAATTTGCATGAGGATCAATCGGATATGCGATAGGGGTAATTTTTAGTACTATGTCGCGGATAAGGTGTAAAGCATTACATACCTCAACATCAGCATCCTGGAATTTAAACATCTGCACGAAGTGACCTGACAACTCCTCCCACGTGGTAATGGTTCTATGCAATTCTACTGCTACATACTAGGACCATGGCATTTCTTCAAGAGTATGAACAAAAGCATGAACCCACTCATCTCTAGGTCACGATGTCCATAACGTCTGAAATTTGATCAAATGACTGGCAGGATCATTCTGTCCATCATATCTCCTAGCATGGTAAACTTCTATATCACCAAAATGGACCATCATTAATCTCCAACACTGCTCCCAGTCGTGGATCATTCGTTTGTGTGTCGCCCACCAACGGGCCGGGGTAGCTTTTAGTGCTACATCAAGAGCCAATATCCTTTGTGGTTCCAACACTTTCTTTTCAAATTCTTGAAAGAACTCACAAAGTCCTGAAAGTCCTTCATAAATGGGAAGCTCGACTATCTCAGTTGCAACATGTCGGAGAGACTGCGTAATTAACCCACACTTCCTGAATGATACCTCATGCAACCGATTCTGCCAATTTTCTAGAGCATCCTCGGAATCTAAAGATGCAAAACTTGAGCTGCACCATCCAAGTTTGTCATCAATAGTGGGATGGATGTAGTCCTCGAAAATTTGTATGCCTGATCCCAGCTTCTCCCGACTTCATCCTTCATAGGTTCAATATAGCGTCATCCTTCCTGAGGGTCCATAGGAGAAATGACCCTAACATCCTGGTTCTCAAATGTCATGACTCGGTTTTTGAAATTGATAATTGCCATGTTGTCATTAGCCCACCCAATTCCTAGTAGCGTTGGATAGGAACCACCATCTTCTACAACTTCTATCACATCAAAGTCAGCACGTGTTCACATACCTTCAATGTCGACAACTAAATTTGAAACCCGACCAATGGGCTGAACCTTCACCTGATTTGCTAATCGCAGCTGTACTGGTCACCATCCTAGCATTGGCTTCCCCATCGACTGCCAAGTTTGCTTTGTCAGAATGTTGACATCATATCAAGGTCCAGAATAACCAAGTCAACCTCATAATCCCCAATCTAGATATTCATCATCATTTCCTTGCCTGTCTTTCTTTTTTGCAAAGAATTTATAGTAGAATCCTTCACAGTTTTCTTTGGAAGGTGCATCAATGTCTCAAGATAAGGGCATCTAAGTCCATTTCCAATGATAGACAACTTTCAAAATACTTATGCAGAGTTCCATGCTATCGCGGTGGTCCTGCTTCTACAGATGGGTCAAAAGAGAAAGGCATGTCAATAATTGGCATCTTACCCGGATTCCTTCCAATCGCTTGCTTCGCTTCAAAGAGAGTGTCTTTTTCTGCTACAATATCGACTGCAACCATTTTTTTGCCAGCAAGTCGAATAGGTTGTCGTGGTCCATCATCACCAATTGTCACTCCAGCATGAGTGACAATCCTGACATCGGCATCCTTCATCCTAGGCTCTGCATGGATTGCTGCAACTGTCAGTCCTTGATACAAGTTCTGGGCTTGAGCTCCCAGCTGATTCGTAGCTTGATTCATTGGTATATTTTGAGCCTAGGGTTGAGTCGGAGTTTGATTTTACGGTGGGATCTGACCTTGTAGGGGTGGCTGATTCTGTACCTGGAACGGAGGCTGATTCTGATTCTATGTGTTCTGCAACTGGGGAATATGGCCAACCTGCCATTTAGCGATCAACTGAGGACAATATTTGACATTATGATCACTGGATGCACAGTAATTACATTGCACATGAGGACATTCTCTCTGATAGTGCCTGAATATTCCACATGTATAACACTGGATGGATTCCCGACCTCGGCCACTTCCTCGACCAAAGCCTCTGCGACGGCCCCTAAATCCCCCATGGAATCCTCCTTGGGTTCCTCCCTTTTGGAACTACGGTTGAGCTTGTTGTTGCTGAGGAAGTTGTTGTTGAAGATATTATGCAGCCTATGGCTGACTATACTATGGTCGCTGCACCTGGCTATACTATGGTTGTACAACTATTTGTGGCTATGGCGTAAACTACGGCTGAGCTACGAACTACGGTTGAGGTTGCACAGGGATGAACTGTAATGGAGGTGACGGTGTGTATGGTACCTATTTTGCTGGCTGCGCTACTTGCGGTGGTGTTTGTACTGTCCCAAGTTCCTCCCTTTTCACGAATTATGAATCATATGGCCTTTCTTGGAGCAAATCATAAGCACGACAGTTCGTGTCATCATGTCCAACTAACCGATAGAATGTATAGTACAAGTTCTCTGCTTTGGTAACCATCTTCTGCATGTAATCACAGTTCTCATGTCGATGCCCATAGACCTGGCAGATATGACACCAAGGTGCACCAGCACTGCTCAACGGATTAGGGTCTCCTGATAGAAAATAATTTGAAAATGTCGAACAGGTATCCTTGGTATGTCCACCTACATGGCACCAGGTACACCAAATATCATCATGATCCTATTTGGCCTTCTTGATTTCTTGCAGCTGCAGCGTTAGATTGGCCAGCTGCGCCTAAATCTGATTCATCCCAACAGCGGTTTCTCCTACTGGTGATGCTTCTAGTTTCATCGCAATCTCCAGAACCTCACTCTATGTCGCAATCTTTTGCTGCATCAATGGTTGCTGAATATGCGGGACAAGCACTGCAATGAACCATTGTTTGTGCTAAACATCGCTCATCTGAAAACTGACCTAATCCATCAATGTCTTAAATCGCTGATCAAAATCCCAAATGGTTTCATTGGGGAATTGTTTTTATCTCTTTTAGTTCAGTAATGTACTAAGCTTCGGACTTCGGCTTCTTAAATTCCTCAAATAGCCCTAACCTGATCTCATATAATGTTTTTGCAGTACCTCCCTGAGGCACTCGCGTGAATCCCATAAACTATTCCAATGCGCGGCCCCTCAGAGTGGTGGCTAGCTGACTTTTCTTGACATCATCATCGGTGGTTTTTCGAGCAGTCCAAATAGCTTCACATAAGAACCAGTACTGTTATGGATCATCAGTGCCATTTCCATTGAATATTGGCAACTTCATCTCATCGCTCGCCATCCTGGGCCTTCTTCCTCCTGATGGTGCTCTATTACTAGACTGTTGTTGACACGTCGGGAAAGTTGACATAGAATGCATGTTCCTTCCTTGTGGTGGAGTAGTGCACAGGGGGGTAGGCACGCTACTATTGGGGTTCTATCATGACGTTCTTCCGGGTGTAGCCTGGGATTGTATATCCTCATCTTCATAGAAAGGTCGCTTCATCCCATGTGGTTGCAATTCACGGTATCCCACTTCGACTTCAGCAGGACCTTCTCTCATCCTCTGCCTCTTTTCTCGAAACCTTGCTCCTCCCCTTGTACAACCACTTGTTTCTTGAACGAACTTTATATTCTCACCAGAACTCATGCCCATCTACCCCTTATTTCCTTATGCATTTCCCCCCTTTTGGTCATAGTTCCTACATCCCCCACACACTAGAGGTCCACTACTCTTGGTCCATCTTCAGGATACCCTTTTCACAGACTAGTTGCTTAATCGACAGCTGTAGCGACAATAAGAACTAGCCATGAGGTCCACTAAAAAATTCCCTTTCTGCTTCGCTGAAAGATTTATTAGTATCAACAACAAATTCAGTGATGTATCCTTCTAAGATACTATCCAACCATACCTCAACTTCCCACGACACCTTGTTGCTAGTTTCCTACAGCGTCATATTAATTCTGGGGTCCAGGATGTCAGCTCTCCTCCTTGAAAATTTGTCTGCATCTTAGAAAATTTGGTCAACCATTCATGCAAGAGTACCAAAAATTCGCAAAAGTACCACTCATGAGGACCATCATGGATATATCTAGCCAACCATTGACTTGTTGATAATTCCGGGCTCTGGCTTTTAGTTTCAGCAAACTCCCATAACTTTTGATCAAACCAATCCTTGATCTCTGCTCGAGTCAAATGCCAAAACATATCCCCCTCCTAATTGAAACTCGGTCCCGGCAACAGAACCATTTGTTGGCGCGATCCGCCAACAAAGCCTCATCGACAGGGGTTCCTGCTCTGTCGACGCCCTATGGCACGATCTCCCTGAGCACCAGCCCGAACAGGTTTTACCCTGCCCGGCAACATCTACGAAGCAGACGAGGTCTCACCCGAGGCGTTCAAGGGAGAGCTGTTAGAACTGAGTTTCCGACAGTGGGGAAGGAGGACATGGGGATCCGACTGGAGAAAACCATGACTTATGAGATCGCCCTATCTTGTCACATCATTAATTATGAAACATCATACTGTATTCAACAATTGCAAAGATTTAACAGATCACATTAATAGAGCAAGGAAAAACTAAGTCACATCATTGTATCAGAACCAGAATCATAGCATCACAATAGATCTACATACATTGCATTACATCATCATAACAAAAAGCAGTACTGCCACATCATAACAGCAATCAGATAAAGATTGAACAATATTCAGCACATCTTATATTAACCTTGCACCAACCTACCACATTACATCATCCTTCTCCAAAACTAGAGAGTTCATCAAAAGAGACCCAAACAGAATCACAATGATGATAGAGAAATCCCTAGTACTGAGAGCAACAGTTACAATGCCAAAATCATGTCTCTCCATCATTACAAAAATGGATCTATAAATAGGCTTACGCCTTCGCCTCAAGAGTCCACTATTAACTAATTTCTAACCACTATTGACCTATTACAACAAAATTAGGTCCGCATATATATAAAATATTCAAAAAGTGGTTACTTTTCCGCTTATCACGCTAAACGGCCCTTGTGTGGTGCTGCGTGAGCTTGTGCAGCTGCCGCGACACTGCGCAACTTACTCGCCCCAATCCCTTGCCAACAATTTATGAAATATCAACACCTATATTGGATGGCCTATATGTACATATATAAAATTCATCTTATAAAATTGATAATCCATCCAACTAGGAGGATTCATTCACAATTAAACCTTGAGTTAGTTTTGGAAAAAGATTTTATTCATTCACAATTTGCTCTTGAGTTAGTTTTGGACAAAGATTTTATTCATTCACAATTTTCTCTTGAGTTAGTTTTGGACAAAGAGTTTTCCCATTACATTTAATATCTGGTGGTTGATGGCATTATTCATTGTCCCTCTAACCATGTTATACTTGATGAAAGGAAAGTTCACTATCTTTGTAGTTTTTTTAGAATGACTAAATAATTCAATAATGGGAATTATTTTGTAATGCCAAAATCCTAGGAACATGTATTCATTCCCTTGGCCAAATTTAAGGGTTAATGCTAGGGATAATTTTAGGGGCGAAATTTAGCCCATGGGCTATTTTTTCATGTTTTTCTCCCAAAAAAGATTCGCCATTTTGCATTTTTTGAAACCATGTTTTGCCCAATTTTGATAGGGTAAAAAATTTTCACCTTGAAAATTGCCAAATTATTATATAAATGATATAAAATCCTTGGAAATTGAAATATTTTTTCAAAAAATATTGCCAAACATTTTATAGTTGGCATTTTAAGAATTAGTAATATTCGCTAACATTTATACACTTTGAAATAAGTATGGTTCCTTAAAATGATCCTCAGTTAATGCTATAATATATTCTAATTAATTTTATTGTGATGGTAGTTATTGAATCATAAGATAGTATATATGGGGAATTTATATACATGCAAAGGGGTATAATTGACTTTATTGGAATTATATATTGATGCATCTATTTGTTTAGTGACCACATTCGATGTGATTATGATGGTAGTTGTGGCATTAAAAGTCATCATTTTCATGGGAAATGAACTCTAATAAAGGAAAAGTTTTTATATTTCTCGATGTTAGTGTTTTGTTAATATTTCACCAAAAAATCAACCATTCAACTCATTTGAATATTTAGTGATAATAAATTTCAAAACTATTCTCATTAAATTCAAGCAATTGTTTATCAAGATTATTAACTTCCTTAAAAATTTAACGTATTGAATATAAGTGATATTCATGTATAAGAGACTAAACATCACATTCAACCTTGCTCTTTGCCTGAATCATTAATAACAATTAGAAATAATTTTCTAGTTTCTCAAATTTTCACCCAAATATTTTATGATTTAACAATATTTTAAGCCTAATTGAAAAAATGATAAAATTCAAGCAATTCTCATCAAATTTAGGAAACTATCATTAAATTTAATCAAATCTCATTAAATTCAAAACCATTCTCATTAAATTCAAGCAATTGTTTATCAAGATTATTTACATGCTTCATCATTCAACGTAGCGAATATAAGTGATATTCATGTATAAGAGACTAAACATCACCTTCAAACTCACTCTTTGTTTGAATGATGAATAACAAGATTTAGTAGCAAAGTTACATATTCACTACCTTTGGGGTTGAAAGCCTAAATGGCCAGTGTCCCAGAAAGTCAAATCAACAGCTCAAAGCAGTCAATAGTTTTAGGGATTGGCATCAAATTTTATTTTGTTGGAGTTGCGAGCAAGGAATTGGAGACAAAGCAAAGGAAGTATTCATTATAGTTGCATGTTTAAGGCCATTGAAAATGACAGTAATGTTTCCCCATCTAGGACTAGTTGAATCCTCATTAGGATAATAGACATAAGACTTTGGATTTTTATAGTAATATGATTATTAGAAGTTTCATCTTATTAGGATCATAGACATAAGCCTTCAATTTGTATAGTAGTATGGTTATTTGACAACACAACTATGGTGAGAGCAAACATCGTAGGCACATTAATTTTGTCATCGGTTGAAGTAGGGCATGTCACAAACACTCAAGCTTTGATACCTCTACTCAATCGATATTTAGCTGAGATTTGTGACTAATCCAAAAATGGGTAAACTCAATTTTCCATTAATGAATGCTTAGTCAAAATTCTCAATATCACATTATTCATAAATAAATTGGCATAATAAACGATTTGAATCTTTAACAATTTGGTTATTCACAAAACAAGCACATGAAAAAGGTAAGAAAACAAGAGTTGTTAACAGAGTTCATTATGCCTCCTGACTACGTCTTCGGGTTTGTCAAAACTCTAAACCATTTTATTAATTCTCCTTCAAAGATATAAGGCTTTCATAAGTGCAATTGCATGATCTTCACTTCAAGTGGCTCAGTCCCATCTTAGGATGTATTTTCCTTCGTCACCAAGCAGAAATAAGGCTCTCACATGAACTGAACTACATCTCCCATCTTGGGATGAAATTTCTCACTCAAAGCTTACTAGAAATATCTCTCTCAAAAAAACTTAATTTCCTTCTCCAAATTAGATGTATTTATAGTTTATCCATGGATGATTACTCATAAGACATGTTAAGGAGAATATATCTCCCATGATCCCCTAAATTAGGATCTAGAGATACCTTAAGGGATAGGTGGAGAAAATATCTCATCTTTCTTCATGAAGATCTCAACACTCCCTTGGGACTAGGAAACCAATTGGTGAGGTGTATTCTCACACCTATTTAAATTTCCTTTATAAATTTAAAAGAGAATTTGTATGAACACTTTCATATATTCCCCTTTTACATAGTTTTCATTGAACTTTCAATTTTAATATGTAAAACACTTTGTTCAATGTCTTGTGTACTTTTGTTGGAAAATAACCTCCTTTTTGTTCGTAATTTCAAACTGCAAATTCCTTAACAAACAAAGTTCATTCGGCCACGTTCGAACTGCATTAGTAAGCTCTCTGCAAGATCTTAGTCGATTGAATACCTTTGATGTGAATGAAAACCTTCTGCATTATTTGACAGTGGAGATCCTCCTGGATTAGTGACATAATTAGGGATTTCATGAGTTATCCCAATAGTTTCAATCTCATCTTGTTCCCTATTTTTTTTAGGAGAGTACAGCTAATATGAAGGTCATAACTATTATTTAGTACACAACTATATAATACTCTTTTGTATATATTTATGATGGGTATATTTCCTTGCATGGGGGTTATTATGAATGAATTAGAAATTGGTGAAAAAGAACTGTGCCTAAGCTTATTGACATCTTTGTCAAGTGGTCTTACCTACACTTCATATATCAAAAGGCAGTAAGTGGCAAGTTTTTTATTTTCTATTTTTGTCACAATAGAAAGAACATGGGTGAGTTGTTTCTTTTCTATTGTTGTCACAATAACAATAAAATTGTCTTCTCAACACCATAACATTCATCAAGTGTGTTATTTCCCCATAGACATTATTTGTAATAGTATCATGAACTAAGATGTTAACCATTCTAATGATTTTATTTCATGGTTTTACTTTAAAATTTTGTACTGTAATATGTTATTTATTTGCTAAGTTTCATGAACAACAGGAATAACACCCGTTTTTCCCACAAAACAACCAAATTCACATAGCAATTTCTAAATGAGATAAGTATAATCTTTCCCTATAAAAAATACAACATTAAATAAACCATTAATAAATGAAAATTAAATGTGAACAATATTGTAAGCCCTAAAATGACACAAAGGGACTAAATAGAAGGAGAGAAAGAACCAACATACATTCTGATTATAACCATCAAGTAATAGTACCAGCGCCAAATTGGAGTATATCAAAGAAAACACACCACTACTAATCTATCTTGAGTAAAGAGTTACTTAGTCGTAGTGTAGGGATATCCAACTCTCATTTTAAAATTAGGGTTTATGTTGTGGGAATGCTCATGATCCAAACGCTAGCTCAATCTTTAAAATTCCATAGTGAACAAAGGATAGAAGAATTAACAGTCTACCAAACAGGTGAAATCAAAACATTCGCTTAAAGTATATACCATGCTATTAAGGACAAATAAGAGGAATTTATGACCTTGATAACGTCGGAGGTCAAATACTCCACATGAAACCCCAAAGGACCAACGCATTGAATCCAATATGTTTCTCTACTAGACTAATAAATTAGAATTCAAACCAATGGTTTATACTTTCATGGGATAGAAAGATTGAAATCCCTCCCCTCATAATACTCTAGAATCTCATGTCATGAGTATTTAATACAGGGACAAAAACATGGAATTTATATTCCAACAATCAATAATCCATAGAGGCGAGCTCTGGTGAATTCCTCCCTCTTCATTCTTACCATGTTAAAATTCAAAAAGGGAGAAAATACTAGTAACAAATAAAGATAATAACTAATTATGATACTACATTTGAAAACCACGAGCAATTTAATGCTCCCATAGCACAACAAGACTTGATGTCGGATTACAAATGACATAAAATATTACTACTAGAAATGATGTATATTTTAATAACTTTCATATCTAATCGTGTATATTATATGCATTATTGTTAGATTCTTAACATTTTCTCACCCTTGAAATTGTGATGGATTTATTTCTAACGCATTATCAAATCATCATTACAAGCATTCTCCTTGTGAGCAGTGGGTACAAGCTTTCTGATCTAACCAGTAGTTGGCATGTTGTCAAACTTCGACAAAGTATAGCACTTCAACTACTTTGACTGCTTCGACAGGTTCAGCATCGTCTTTGAAAATTTTGAACCTCGATGCAACTGACTTCGATAACCTCGACAGGTTTCACGCTCAACATACAACATCTTGACATGCCTTGTTGGCACTGACGACTGTCGAACATTGACATAATGTATCTGTCTTCCAATTGTCTGTGATGGTTGAACTTCTAAACCGTTATAACTTCTTGTAACTGAACATAATGGGTAGTTACCTAAGCGTATCAGCATTGTATATAAGCATGTATACTATTATAACAATAAACAAACCTTCATAGAGAATAAATAACAATAGAAATTACTTTGAATTCTTGCATATTGTCTATGCACATACTTTTTGTCGATAAAGTGTGTTCCTGCTTTATTGTTCTTTTTATATTCTTCCACCATAACAGTGCTCGACTCATTCAGTCGATTGTTGTCCCCATATTGCACCTAGGCATGTCCTAGATCATTGGTATCATAGCTTGATCTTGTTTAGAGCTTAAGTTACATTAACACTTCCATCGAAGTTATTTATCTTATGCTTGTTCAAACACGCTCGCATACTTAGCAACACAAGCATACACTTCCTTCAACTTCAAAAAATATGGTTCAAGAAGCATACAATAGACATGCAACTAATGAGATAGATAAACTCATAGAAAAATCACTAGCTCGCCAGCAAATCGAAATGTTCACCCATTTCAGTGAGATTCTCTTGCAATTCGCTTTGAAATCCGAAGAATCCTCGACGCGACCTCACTCCGATAAAATCATCCCCTTCAAAGTGCGAATGAATTTGGCCATACAAAATATTGAAGGAAATATTAACATGAAATCTATCAATTGGGTATAACAACTAGAATCATACTACTCCATGAATCAACTCTCTGAAGCGGAAAATAGCACCATTGCATCCTTGAAGATGTCAACCTCTGTACACTGCTGGTGGGAAAATTTATCAAGAAAGATGGAAAAAGAAGGAGACCCCATAGACACATGGGTAAATTTTGTCGAATACGTCCGGAAGGAGTTCTACCTACCCAAATATCTTGAACAATATTATAAGAAGTTACAGCAGCAAAGGAAATGGAAATACCAGTCCATACAGAGTTACATCGACGAGTTCTATCAACTCATGGCTAGACTTAGCATCCAAGAAGAAGAGAAATTGCTTGTCCTTAAGTACGTCTACAGATTATCCCCTTACATTCAGCAAGATATGGAGTTTTTAATTGTCGGTACGCTTGCGGATGCATTTCATTACGCCATCAAGCTTGAAGCTAATCAAAAAGGAAAAGTGTGTTTTGCGAACAAGACAACGGGTCAAACATCTGATAAGATGTCACGAACCGACTACGACAAGTTTGAACACCCTTCTCAACCGACTCTACCAAATCCTGATAATCACAAGAAAGACTTTCTGAAAGACAAGAAGATCGCAACAAACAAGCTCCTACCAGGAAATGGTGTGATTATCACAATTTAGCATGGCATGATATGCCAGAATGCAAAGCTCAGAAGACATTTTTGGAAAATTGTCGACTTCTGACTTATTCAATAGAACCTTAGTAGAATATTATCCAAATGCATCAACCCTCATGGCCTCAAATTCAACCACTCTGACAGCCTTGACTATCGTCAATGAGGAGGAATGAGAGTGCCTATTCCATACATGGATATGGGTTCAAAAAAATCCATTACATCTGATTATGGAATATGGTAGACATAAGAAATTCATTTCTGAATATCTTGTGAATAAATTAGGTCTTGTCACCACTCCACATCCTCAGACTTACAATATCGTTTGGATGAAGGATGGACAGGAACTAAGAATCACATGCCAATGTAGACTCGCCTACTTTATTAATCCTTTTGAATATGAAGTACTCTGTGATGTCATCGCTTTCTGTAGCCGACGCCTTATTTGGGAAACCTTACCTATGGGATCAACATGGTACATATCAGTCACGGCCTTAGAAGGTGATTGTCAAAATTTGGAATCAATGGTACCACATACCAGAGCGACAACCCACATCAATACTTGCTATGATATCTACCAAACAAACAAATAAGCTTATCAATCATGCTCATAAGTTTGCATTAATTATGATAAAGCCTCAGCATTACAAGAATACTGCAGCAACAAGTTGACTCACCAACCAGCATAGCTCCCAACAAAGAAACATATCCACCACATTCTTGAAGAACACTGGAACGTATTTCAAGAGCCGAATGGAGTACTTATGCATTGTCATGTAAAACACTCCATTGAACTTGTTCCTAGTTCTTCATTACCTAACGCATATATGTTTATAGAAGATTCATTCTTGAGAACGAAGAGATTCGTAGGAAAATCCAAGATTTGATCCACAAAGGCCATATCCGCCCCAGCTCCTTTCCTTATGGACGTCCAGTCATATTAGTTCCAAGAAAAGACAAGAATTGGTGCATGTGCATCGACTATTATGTTGGAATATAATAAACCCACTCATAAAATAATTAATCATTATTTGATTAATTTCCTACCCACTAGCTTAGATAGTTGGCATCCACTTTCACCTTAGAGTCAACACTTGCCATCTATATCCTAGGAATGATTTATTTCTGATTCTGGTTTGATCTTGACCACTTTATGGCCATCCAGAATTGGTAACTGCACTTTACAGCAGAATCTTCTTTATTCTGCTTTTTCTGCTTTATCCTACTTTTCTATGGATAAGGTAAAGCTAGTCAACTAGGAAACTGGCAGCTTATGTTGCCAACCCATCCTCCATTATTTTCTCTCCATATTCTAGGATTAGCAAGTCTTTCCTTCACTCATCATCACTCACACATGCTATTGCTAATTCGTGGGGTGCTTGGTAGATTGGGAAAGTGCTTTAGTCAACTATGGGGTTTATCATAATTAGTAAGCCTGCTTTATGAGCTAGCTTGAGTTGTCTTCATGCAACTCCTTTTTCATTTATAAGGATGTATTACCTATGTAATAATATCAATTATCATTTATTGATCATTCATTAATGTGTGTTCATTAATTCTTCTTCTTCTCTTCTTATGCTAATTCTCTACAATTCTATGTGAGGTTAATTGTGTGCCTAGATCCTTAGCTAGTTTATGAAATTCCTTATGCCATCAAGGCTTTAGAATTTATACATATTGGGATCTCAACAAAATTTCAGTAAAGAACATATACCCTCTTCCAAGGATAGACGAACTCATCGACTGTAAGAAATGTGTTAAGTTCTTTACGAAGCTCAACCTTAAGTCGAGATATCATCAAATTCTGGTCGAGTCCACTGATGTATGGAAAATGGCTTTCAATACCAAGGAAGGATTTTTTGAATGGTTAGTCATGCCTTTTGGATTAACCAATGCACCTGCAACCTTCATGAGATATATGGATGACCTTCTACGACCTTTCATTTGCAAGTGTGTCATTGTCTATCTCGACGATATCTTTATTTTTAGTTAATCATGGGAAGAACGTTTCAGACATCTTCGACAAGTCTTCTACACTCTCCAACAACATTGACTATATCTAAACATGGACAAATGTTCATTTATGATCACCAGCATCAAATAGTTTGGGTATGTAATGAAATCTGCAAGCATTCATGTCGACCCAAAAAAAGTACAGATCCTCAAAGATTGGCCCATTCCTCAAACATTCATGAATTAAGAATTTTTTTTGGTTTGGCGAATTTCTATCGACGGTTCATACTCAGCTTTAGTCACATCGCATGGCATTTGAATCAGTTGACTAAACGAAATGGGAAAACTATCTTCAAATGGACACCGACACAACAAAAATATTTTGAACAACTCAAAAAAAAACTTTGTATTGCACCAGTACTCGTGTTACCTGATTTGCATCAGCCTTTAGAGATTGAGATGGATGCATCACACTATGCTCTCGACACAGTGATCAACTAGTCGAGTCACCCAGTCATGTTTCATTCAGAAACTTTCAATGGCACTGTTAGAAGGTATTCGATGTATGAAAAAGAACTGTACGTCATTGTGCAAGTTCTTAAGCAATGGAGACACAAAATTATTGGCAAGGAAACACTCATCCTCACTGACCATAAACCTTTGCAGTTCACTTCATCCTAGTCAAAACTACAGACAACTCAACAACTCAAGTGGATTAATTACCTGCAACAATTTCAGTTGGTAATTAAATATCGAAAAGGAAAATCCAATGCCATAGTTGATTGTCTCAGCTGGCCACCCATTACTCTACTACCTACAATGATGAGTATGCAGGGTTACAACACCACTACTTGGACACAATTGTATTCGGTAGACTGTGACTTCTCCGCAATTTATCGACAAGTTGTCTACTACCAACTATTTCCTGAAGGACACCTTGTTATACAATATTGGACAGCTTTGTGTGCCAACCAGTGAGCATCGACAGAAGCTCATTTGGGATTCCCACTATAGAAAGACTCTGGGACATTTTGGATTCATAAAAAACACTTGTGATTATCCAAAAGTATTTTTACTGACCTTCACTTAAATCTTATGTCAACTAGTACGTTAGATGTGTAGTTTGTGCCATTGCTAAACCGTCGAATCGATGACAAGGATTGTACACACCCCTATCAATTCCTATTCTACCATGGGAATATATTTTTATGGACTACTTGATGGGATATCCTACTACCAAACATCAGCATGATGCAATATTCGTAGTAGTCAACGGATTTTCCAAGATGGCTATATGTATACCATGCGAGAAGACTACGACAGTACAACATATTTCTTAGCTCTTCTTTGAACATGTTTGGAAACATTATAGCCTCCCAACGACCATTATTTTTTACAGAGATGATAGATTTGTCAGAACCTTTTGGAAAAATATCTAGAAACAACTCGACACAAGACTTTATTTGTTGAAAACCTTCCATCCACAGACAGACGGACAGAGAAAAGTTGTAAATCTCTTGAGAGTACAACTTCTTTGCATGTACAACCACAAGCATCATCGAACATGGGATGATAGCCTTCCATACATACATCACAGCTACAATCGTGCTCAACACAGTTCTATGGGAAAGAGTCCATTCGAGATCTATTACAGATTTAAACCCTCAGTGCCTATAGACTTGATTAGTTCCTCGACACAGTCGAATGACACCTACTTCGAATGATGAGAAGTTGAGAAAGCATTAAAGTTCAGAGATCAAATATACAACATCCAAAAGCAAGCACATGAAATGTTGCAATGATCTAATGCAAAATCTAAGGCTGAACATGACAAGCATCGTATTCCTCATTCATTCCAAATTGGGGATCATGTATGGTTACATCTAAAGAAGGAGCGCTTCACTAGTCCATACAGAAAGATGAAACCTTTGAGATATGATCCATACAATATCCTTAAACAAATTGGAGAAAACACTTTTCAGCTCAACATTCCTGCATGCCTTGGCCTACATCTAGTATTCAATGTAGATCTAATTCGAACATACCATGCACCATTATTGGAACAGAACCTGAGGACATCCATACAGATGTTCAAGAACCACATCTTTGTGACACCATTGTGGGACAACGCATATGCCATATAAGGACAAACTCCATTCCCTTGTTTCAAGTGGCTTAAGATGGACAGATCCCCGCACAATAAAAATGGTACTCTATTATTGAAGTTGATAACAAGTTTCCTCACCTGAATGAATACACAATGGAGACCATTGTTTCTTAAGGAAGGAGGAATGATCTAACCAGCAGTTGGCATGTTGTCTAACTTTGACAAAGTCTAGCACTTCGACTACTTCGACAGGTTCAGCATTAGCTTCGACAAGTCTGAACATCAACACAACCAAATTCGATAGCCTCGACAGGTTTCAGGCTCAACATACAACATATTGACATGTCTTGTCGGCACCAACAACTTTTTAACATCGACAGAATGTCTTTGTCTTACATTCGTCTGCAACGGTTGAAATTTCAAACCGTTATAACTTCTTGTAAATCAATGTAACAGGTAGTCACCCAAGCGTCTCGGAATTCTATATAAACATGTACACTATTGTAAAAATAAACGAACCTTCATAGAGAAGAAGTAATAATATAAATTTGTTTTATATCTTCCATATTGTTTGTGCTCATACTTTCTGTCGATATAGTGTGTTCATGCTTTACTTGTTCTTTTTCTATGCTTCCACCATAACAGTGCTTGACTCATTCTGTCAACTATTGTCCCCAATGTGCACTTGGGCATAGCCTGGTTCAAATTATTTCCTTCAAGATCACAAACCTATTTTAGAATCACAATTGTGGTGCACTACCATCAAAATTTAGTCAGTATCTCAACAACATAGAGCAGCAAAATGTAGAGAAGAAGAAAAGAAATGATACATTCAGTCACAGAAACATAAAATACATTCATTCCATTAATGAATACCATATCAGGAGCATATTTTTCATCCCCCACCATATTCCCTAACCATCTTCAACCTTGAACTAACATAGAATAATCTCGATAAACATGTAATCTCCCTACTTGGAATTTTGGAGAAAATTACAATTTGGGAAAATTCAAGCTTAACTAGTCAAGACTCTAGGAAGTTCCAACTGACACCAAATGGTCCCAAAATTGAAATTAAATTATATGGTTACTCTTCGAACATCCAAATATTACCTTTTAACACTTGTATTCTTACTTCAATCCTCTGCAACTTGTTTTGGGGCTAATGAGAGAAAGTGCAAGTTTCCTAGGAAAAAGTAGTAAACTAGTATTTCTTCATTTAGCTCCAAACCCCACCGAACCTTTCCAAATTCCTTATGAAAGGACCCTATGGGATTTAAAACATTATAAAATACCTCAAACACTCAATTTTCTAATCATAAAACTCATTTTGACATGTTATTCAAGTTTGCACAATTTTGGCTAATTTCTAGCTTTGGACAAGTGAAACCCAAGTTAATACAAATGCACCCATATGACTTCAAATTATGTATGAAAGGGATTTATGGGTATTATGAAATCATAATTAATATTATTAATTCTCATACACTTTCCAAAATTCTTCTTCAACTTTCTTTTGACCCTAGGGAAAGAAGGACAAAAAAACTAGGAAAATCGATGTTAAAACCCCCAAGGGTAGATGACACTTTTGGCTCGCCAAATGCAGTACAAACCTCCAAAATTTCATAAAAAAAGTATTGGAATGCATATCAGACATCAATTTCCATCATTATTCATGGTTATTAATCTTTTCAAACTGGTTATGAGGCACAACATCTATATAGTAACTTTTAGTGAATTTGCTTAAGAGGAACTGGTATTAATAGCTCAATTTTGACTCATGAAAAGTAGATTGAATGATTCAGATAATGAAATTAAATATAAATACCATAAAAATCATTCAAATTGATTCCCCAGCAGCATTAAAAATCACATAAATTCCTTCATATAAATATGATATACAACTCTTTCAAAGTGGAAGCCAAATACATGAAAACTGGTCATTCAAGAGCATGGGAATGCAAGCCTTTCACAATGGATTTTCTCGGATTTTGAGATACAATGCATATTATCATGAAAGTATAGAGTGATAATTAATTTATGGCTTCCCAATAATCATCAAACTCATATAAAATTCCTCATACAAATTTGATATACAACTCTTTCTAAATGGAAGCCAAATACATGAAAACTAGTCATTCAAGAGCATGGGAATGAAAGCCTTTCACATATGGATTTATGATAATTATACTTATAGATAATATGTACATAATAGTACAGATATATACATCATTTACCCAATATTTGGCATCAAATATACTCAGCAAGGTGCAAGTAGCACTCCAACAAGTGCACCATCAACATGAGAGTGTGGGGGAATGGAGAAGAAGGAATGAGAGAATAGGGAGATATATGAGAATTAAAAATGTATGGACCTTAAATATGAAGCTAAAACACCTTCATTCAGATCCAATGATATTTATTAATGGCCTATCCATCTACCAACTTGGAAAGGAATCCAACTCCCTCGAAATTGGTTCACAAGCAGGGAGAGTGAACACTCACTATGCAATGGACAAGCAAAATATCTCCAATATGCCAAACGAAAATTAACAAATGATCAAAATACATTCTACTTCCTCATTAAATCCTTTTATTAACTCCATTAGGCTTCCTAAGGTCGAATTTCCCTCCATGGGCTTCCTCCAACTCATCTTAGTGGTTTAGTAACTCATATGACACTCATCATCCTCTTCATGCTCCAATTCTTTCCCAAATTCAAATGGTTTCCTATAAATAAAAAATGATCCCTATTGGTGGCTATTTGTATCCTTATCATGTCATATTTTTCATATTTTTTCAATTAGGTCTGAAATTGTCATACTTGTCATGGAATCTTTCATCATTTGTTGTCATAGAGTGCATGGAATCTCCTTCCAAGTGGCACACATTGTCTTCTAGTATCTTCCTCTTCCATGGGAGTTACTCTCCTTTACTAAATAGAATTACTTGGCTCATGATATTACATTTGACACCACATAATTATCCAATAATGTTACATTACACATGGATGAAGATCATGCCAAGTGTATGGGGAATCTAGTCACCCAAAGGCTCCATGAGCTTCCAAGTATCTTCATGAACCAATTCCACCTTATTTTCTTAGAATTTATTACTTTTGTGATGCATTTAAATGTGAATATGGAAAAATAAAGTCCTTTTGGGTCCCCTAGCCCCTTTATTAAAAAATTTATGTCTCCATCTCAACCTAGGGAACTAGTAGGTTGGTGAAACATTATTTGCAAGTAGTCTTATTTGAATAGGGACATGACAAAACACTTAAGGTCGATGTTTCTAGTGAGTAGGGATATGAAAAAGATGAGACATTTTATGCATACTCATTCTATTTATTTATGTATTGAACACCATGTAGACATGTGAGGATTACTCATGCAATTCCATGCAACTTTTCACACAATTACACTCAACCACGCATGCCGCGCTCCCCTTACATGTAGGGAATCGATTGTAGGCTTACATCAACTGCGACGAGTAGGTGTAGGTTTGTCAGGGTGTCATTATAGGTTTTTCAGGGTTTCAAAGCCTAGGGAAAACTGAAAAGGAAATCCCACAATAAGAGGGTCGATGAAAAAAAATTAGGAAACCCTATTGATCTCAGTGTAAAAGCATAGCATAAAAAACCACAAATGCCAAAATCCAGTAGATTATGTAATTCTGTGAAAGGCAGAGAATAATAATAACAATTAGAAAAAACTTTATAGTTTATGAATTTTTAACCCAAATTTTCTTTTATTTGACAATATTTTAAGTTCAATTGAAAAAATAATAAAATTAAATTTTTCTTAATGAGAAAATTTATAATTTTATTATTTTTCAATTAGACTTAAATTATTGTCAAATCAAATCATGAGACTAAATTAATGTTTAGCTATAGAAAAATCAACCAAAAACATAGAGTGGAAAAAAAGGATTTAGCCATTCTTCACATTGATCTTCATACCAATGACAGTATTATATAGTACATGGATCATAATCACCACTAGATCTAGATCTCATTGATAAGTCATCATTGGATATGTATGACAACTCATGATGTGATAAGAATAACAACTCGCATGAGAGGTAATATAGGACATTATGATTGCATAGGTACTTATATTTTAACATTCCCCCCTTGATCAGGACAAGTCTAAATAATTATACTAGTAAAATAACAAGAACTAGTATCATCTTCAATCTGAAACTTTTGAATTGATCTTTGATGAAGGTATGCCTAAAAAAACGCTAATATAGATGTTGAAATATAAATGAAAGCTAAATTTTGGAAGTGAACAATTGTCCTGTCTAAGGGTGTTCCCATGAATATGGGTAACACTTTTTGGCAAGTAGAGGGCGTGAGAATGGTAAAAAATGAGCTCAGTAGAGCTTTTGTTAAGTCATCGGTTGATATTTTCAAAGCTTCATCAAGGGCTTAATAAATCACTCGATTGAGCTATTTTTAGAAGCTCAATCGGGGTTGAAAAAAATCTTGATTGAGATAGATAGCTCAATTGAGGTTTTTCTTAACCCTCGATCTAGGTTTTTAAAAATATCGATATAGATTTTAAATGCTAGATCGAGCTTTTTAAAAAGCTCGATCAAGATTTTAAAATCTAGATTGAAATTTTAAGCTTGATCAGGCTCCTTAATTAGAAATAACCCACACACCCTTTTTTTTAAATTTCATTTCCCAAGAGCTCAATCAATCTCTTTGTTTAACCACACTTAAACCCTCGATCAACGTTAAAAATATGCTCAAAACCTTGATCGAGGGTTTTTAACACCTCGATTGAGGGCTTTAAAAACAAGCATTTAACCCTCTTTTTACAATTTTAATTTTGCTTCCCTTTTTATGATGCTTAAACTCTATCCTAGGATGCACCTTAGGTGGTGGGCTTCATACTAATAGATTCGTCAACAAATCATCTATCCATTGGCATATAATTTACGGGTTTATGAGTTCATAACATATTTTTTTTATTTTCTTTTCAAACTTACACTTACAAAACCATGTCCACAACTTTGAATCAACACAAAGAAAAATCAATAACATAAGAAGTACACAACCAAAAAATTTCAAAAATAAATATATGCCCTTGACCAACACACGCTCTTCAAAAGAGTATTTTTTGTTTTTCAAATTTTTAAACGGTAAAAAAAAATTACATGCACACACATGTGTACAAAATGTGATTAAAATTTTAAGGGATATTTTCGAAAAATAATAAAAAGATATAATTTTCCAACATGAATTTTAAAAAAAACGTGTGCCCTATTGCATTTTATGTTGATTATCTTCATATATTTTTTTCAAAAATTATACATTTATCACTATGATATTTTACGTGCACACAAACCAATTGTTAAGTTTTCCTGGAATTTGCGAGAACAAACCTATCATTAAATGCAATTTTGACATATTAAATAATATTTTTCTTAAATATAGGTGGAAAGACAACATAATTCCCTTGTTTTTTTTTGCGTGTCGGAATTCACAAGGAAAATATGTGTTTTGAGGGCTTCGATTTAATAAATGAGTAAAAAAACAAATTTTCATTGTCACTTTAGCCAAAAAGTGTTACCCATCTTCACGGATTCACCACATAACATTGTCTGATTTTTCTAGAAGAATTTGTTCTCTTATATTCTAATTTGATGAGTGAATAAGATCACCACTCTGCTTTCAGTGAACAGGTAGGATCACCAAAGGCTTTATAAATTCAAACACAATTAGGTATCGAAATTTTAAGAGGAGCTCAGATGCCATGATGAACTTCCCTGATTTGATTTTTAGATTTGTTGTTGACCAATTGTATAATTAAATTGATATAACTTCAAATCTTGAATCTTGACTATCATTAATGATGTTCCCCCTTATCACATGCATTGTGAAAATAATGTTGGTAGGGATCCAATATTTATCTTTGGGTTCTTCTTCAATAGTTGATTTTGATGCCATGCATCTGGTGGTTTTGGTTGACCACTAATGGATATCATCAATGGATGTGGTGGCTATTTATTATTTTAAGGCTTATATTCCTTTAACTAATGATGGGTCCTTTCTTTTACGACAAGGGAACCCATTACCCCTCAAGTGATGCACGATGTTATCAAGAGGATATTTGATTCATCACTCATCTAGGATATTGGATTGGCTTCTAGGTAAGCCACTTTGTGTATTGTTTTAAACACACACATATATATATGCATACTATTGGTTTACTTATTTATTAGGATTATTGACTTGCACCTCTTTTGCATTCATAGCTTCAGAGGATTGGTGCTTGGATGCTTAGTAAGCATGGTCGGGATTGACTATGGCTGTCTTCACACATGTATAAAATTGTTTGTTGAAAGCTTTAGTTCACTATTGTATTATCTAATCTTGATAGGTAAATCTGTTAACTCGCATTGCTTTCTATTATGTGCAAGTATGGAGTTTTGGTGCTCAGTTGAGGCTCCTATGGAATGGAAAATTAGCCCAAGTATTGGTGTTCCTTTGACACCTCCTTGTTGAAATTACCCTCCCTTTGGGTGGAAGGTTTTATTTTATGAGTGTTCAAATTTGTTTGATCCATGGATGATTGTAATTCACTAAAGGTCATTTCCATTGTTCTAGTAGATATTTGATTTATATAAACAAGATTGTATTACATTTCATTTCCTATTACTGTGCTCAATGTTATGTATTATAAATGCTATCAGGGTTTTTCTTGATGATGTGCACATACAATTTATATCTTGGTGATCGTTACCTTATTATGGTTGTTCAAATTACCTTTTACTTTGGTTGCTTCACTTAAAGCAGTCATGATACTATCAATTGAGTTACATTCTCGTGTTTTTAAGTGTATATTGGTATTTTCCTTATCCATGACTTAGTTATATTTTCTTGTTCTTCTAGTTGATAAAATTAAATAGGCCCAATAGTCTAGGTTTGAGTTTACACTTGATAAATTACTTAATTTATTTTAATCCACAAATTTAATTCATATTCATGTTTAGCATTCGGTTTAATGACCCTAGTTATTTTCCTTGACATTTTACCTCTGTAAAAATAGGGTTTCTTTTATTATAATAAGTTTTTTTTCTTCATAAAAGTGCTTATAAGTCTCGTGGCCTATGTTATAACCATACCATTGATTGTTGGCTTGGACTTAGAGTTACAATGTTTTGTTTGGCCCAAACTCGATTTATCTATCTTAGTTACATGAATGAATATACTTAGGGTTTTAATCCTTAGAGTATTATTGTTATTACTTAAAGATAAGGTTTGGTAACATCGGGAAGAATTTGTTAAGATTTCATATGCTTAGATAGATATCATTAGTGTTTAATCCAATTTCACAACAATAGCATAAGTAGGATCACTGACAGAAACACAATCACAAGATAGACATAGATTTATCCTAGGAAACCCTCAAGGGGAAGAAAACCCAAAAAAACTTCCTCTATATAGATGTATAAGATAAAACCCCAAAACAGGTACTCCTCTTTTTTGTATGTCTCCCTCTCTCTCTCTCTCCTATGTGCTATACACAAGTGAGTGTGTGTGTCAAATGAGGAACACACATCCTCCATTTATACTCTTTCCTTCACTTGACTTTTTCCCTAACAAGTCAGCCCCAACAAACTTATTGGGCCGACTTCACCTAGGAATACACAAAACAATATTATATTATATTCATGAGGGTTCTATTGACCCAAATTACAATGGATATTTTACCTCATGACTCTATAATAACCAAATACAATAGTAACATCCCAATGGAGGAATAAAACATATCTTATAGGTTACGTCAGTAAAATACATTTAGAATATTAGTCAAAGTTACAATATTTAAACACTCCCCCTTAACGAGAAGGGAATTCTACTGACAACAACAACATAAACTATAGGAGAAAGGAGAGAGAGCATCTTCAACAACACCAAGGTGATACATCTCTACATCATTGGAAGTTTTCATCAATCACCAGTAAATGGAACAGTTACTGGAACGTATTCAACATCTTTAGTACTGGAACATCATCTTCTATAGCACTAAGTATTCATATTTGATCTTTTGTAGCACTTGATCACTCAATCCTTTGCAACAACACTTTGATATTCATCTTCTTGCAACACTCGATAACTTTATCCTTTGCAGCAACATAACCTGCAGCCCACATGATCTAATTACGGGATGATCAATCCCTATCACTTTCAAACATAGGTAAAAGGATGATGTTATCATCATCTTTTATGAAGACCAAAGTCTACGGATCACCTTTAGGACTAATGTCTAGGGATGATACAATCTCGATGTGGAATCATCAGCCTACTCCCCCTTTCGAGGAGGGTCCATATCATCAACCTGCTCCCCCTTTTTCGAGGAGGGTCCAAATCATTGCAACTTAATGTGAGATCACCCATAGCAACAAAATATGTTGGATTGTCCGCAAATGAATGCAAGAACACAACCTCCACAAATGAATGCAGGACCACAACATCTGCAAATGAATGCAGGACCACATTGTCTGCAAATGAATTACAGACCATAACGTTCGCAAATGAATGCAGGACCACATCGTCTGCAAATGAATGCCATACCATAACATCCACAAATGAATGCAAGACCACATCGTCTACAAATGAATGCCATACCATAACATCCACAAATGAATGCAGGACCACATCTTCTGCAAATGAATCCCATACCATAACTTCCACAAATGAATGTGGAACCACATCGTCTACAAATTAATGCCAGACCATAACGTCCGCAAATGAATGCAGCTTCACATCGTCTACAAATGAATGCCCGACCATAACATCTTCTATAGGAACTTAATATGCCATCTCATCATCGATAACAATTCTCATCATCATTGTTTCTCCTTGCAAGGAAGGATATATATCATCATCATTGTTCCCCCTTGAGATGCAGGATTTATATCATCATCATTGTTCCTCCTTACGAGGAAGGATCTATATCATCATCATTGTTCCTGCTTACAAGGAAAGTATTTTCGGAATACACTAAGCTTGTCACATAATTATTGAAACTTTACTCGAGACAGAGGTTTTGTCAACACATCAACAACTTGATCATCGATACTTACATATCGGAGTTGTATATCTCCCTTCTGTACCATATCCCTTATGTAGAAATACTGGTATGTGATTTGATTTGTCATGGAACATAGGGTTCTTTGTCATCTTTATACAACTCTAATTGTCATGTAGAATCACTATGGTATCCAACTCCAAATCAAATAGATCTGGCATCAACTTCTTAAGCCATATGGCTTCACAACTAGCAGAACAAACTGCTATATACTCTGCTTTAGCAGTGCTAAGAGAAACATTGGATTGTTTCTTACTAAACCATGAGATCATGGTGGATCCCAGACAATAACATCCACCTGAGGTGTTGTTTCTATCTGAGGCACTTCCTTCCCAATCTAAATCTGAATATCCATACAATATGTAGTCATGATCTCTATCATAGTATAGTCCAAAGTCCATCATACCTTTTAGGTACCTCATCACATGCTTTGCATCTATCAAGTGAACACGTCTAATTTTAACTAGATATTCACTCAGGGTGTTCATAGAAAAGCATATATATGGATTGGTGTTTGTCAGATACATCAATGACCCAATAATATGTCTATATTAGGTCACATCCACTAATTTTGATGATTCATCATATAACAATTTCAGGTTGGTATCCATGGGGGTATCCATGGCTTTACAATTCAACATATCAAATATTTTTAATATTTCCATAGCATACTTTCCCTGGTTCAAAAATATTCCTTTTGGGCTCTGCCACACTTCCAGGCCTAGAAAATAGTGCATCAATCCAAGATCTTTCATCTCGAATTCTTCAGGAAGCTTCTTCTTGCAATCTACAATATGTTTCTCATTTCTTGTTAGAATTAAGTCATCCACATATAGTAATAATATGAAATGTTTATCATCCATAACCTTAAAGTAAATTTTAGGGTTGGCTTTACTTTTGGTAAATCCCGAGCTTATCAAGAAGATATATATCCTTCTATACCAAGCTCTAGGAGCTTGGCTTGCTTTAGTCCATATAGAGCCTTTTTCAACTTAGATACATAATTATGTTTGTCTTCGACTTCAAATCCTTGTGATTGTTCTATGTACACTTCTTCCTCAATAACACCATTCGGGAAGGTTGTCTTCACATCCATATGGTGTAGATTCCACTTCATCATGGATGCAAGTTCCATGATGGTTCTAATGGAAGTGTACCTTGATACTAGTGCAAATGTCTCTTCATAGTCAATTCCCTCTTTCTGAGACAATCCTCTAGCCACAAACCTTGCCTTGTATTTCTCAATGCTCCCATCAGCTACATCTTTTATCTTGTGGATCCACTTGGAAAATACCACACTCTTGCCTTCAGGTTTGCATACTATATCCCAAACATCATTCTTCATTATTGATTGGTATTCGCCCATCATTGCTTCTACCCATTATTTCTTTTGTACAAATTCTTCATAACTAGTAGGTTCTTGATCTACAATATCACACATCAAAGCTACATAATTGGATAATGGCTTTGATCTCTTGTTTATTCTTGTGGAGCCTTCTGGAGCTCCATACTTCTCTTCTTCTTGTATGATTTCTCTTACCCAAGCATGCTTTCTTTTTCGTGATATGTTCATAGTGGTGGGTTCCTAAGGTTCTAGCATATCATGGTCTTCTGACGTTTCACTTTCAAGAGAGGGTGCAACTTCTACTTTTCTGGGAGGTACATCCTCTTCATGTACTTCTTCATGCTGACACTTTTGGGATCTCTTGAGAGATGATTCTTTGTAAAATGTTACATCCCTACTAATATATATGTGATGGAATCTTGAAGTGTATATCCTTAAGGCATTAGAGACTTCACAGTATCCAACAAATATTCCCTTCTTTCTAGAAGGATCCAACTTGGTTCTCTTTTCTTTTGGGATGTGAACATATACTGGACAGCCAAATATCTTGATATGGCTCGCTTCAGTCTTATTTCCTGTGTACATTTCTTATGGAGTCTTGAATCCAAGGACACTATGGGATAATATTTTATGCACATAGATGCTTAGGAAGATCTTGATCATGTATCATTGTCTTCACTGCTTCCATAATGGTCATATTCTTTCTTTTTACAACACCATTCTATTGGGGATTGTAGGGACTGGTTAGTTCCCTCTTGATTCCAGCTTCTTTGCAGAAGGATTCAAACTATTTTGAAGTATATTCTCCACCATTGTCTATTCTGAGAGTCTTGACTCTTCTTTCTGAATGGTTCTTTTTCAAGGCTTTGAATTCCTTGAATTTTCTGAATAGTTCATTCTTTGTTTTAAAGAAATATATCCATGTCTTTCTTGAATAGTCATCAATAAATGTAACATAATATTCATAACCACTTAAATATATGGAGGGAATTGGACCACATAAATCAAAATGAATTAATTCCAACGTACCTTTAGTCTTTGTTTCACTCTTCGGAAATGGATTCTTGATATTCTTTCCTCTTGCACATCCTTTGCAAGTTCCTTCATGATCGATATTCAAATGTGGTAAAACTATTACTACTTTTCTCACATAAGGTAATGCTTTTTAGTTAATGTGAGCAAGCCTTCTATGCCATAGTTCACTTGGGCTAGTGATCTTATGGACAAGGGTTTTTTTCTGAATGTCCCTTGAGTTTATATAATCCTCCTTCTTCTTCACCAATGACAACTGCATCTTCAATTAATTTTTCTTTGGGCCACGTGAGTACTTGTCCATCTATAAATGCAAATCTATATCATTTTGTATCTAAATATGAGATGGAGAGTAAGTTATTCCTCAAACCTGGTACATATAATTCTTCCTTCATCTTCATGGGGGTTCCAGAATCAAGCTTGTAGCTTGCTTCACCAATAACTTTGATGGGATATTGTTAGTCATCTCCTAATGATAATTTATGAGGAGAGTTCTTTTCTTCAAGTTTTGACATATTTTTCTTTTGTATTTTCATGTGCTTTGAAGCACCACTATCAATAAGCCATGTATCTTCTCCAGGTGTCACAGACCCAGACAATGCAAAGAATAGTACATATTATTCTTCATCTTCTTGTTTTTCTTGTTTTCTTCAAGGCCCTTCTTATTCTTCTTCATCCTCATTTTCATCTAGATGTGCATGATGTATTTTGTTGTTCCTATTCTTCAATGGACACTCTTTGGCAATATTTCCTATCTTGTGATAGTTATAACACTGAAATTGGGAGTAGTCTTTCCTCTGACTATTTTCTCTTTTCCTTTGGAACCTCTTGGGAGATCGATACTCCTTGTGATTTTCCTTCTTGAATTTAGATTTTATTCTTCCTCTTTTGGTATGGGCAGCTAGGGCTTGATCATATTCTTTAAGTACAGCTTCTCTATTAGCTACTCTAGATTCCTCTTGGATGCAATCTTCCAATGAATCCCACACATAGTCTATATGAATGAATCCCAAGGTCTAGTGAGAGAAATGAGAGAAGTCATAACTAGTTCATCTTCATCAAGGGAGTCTCCAATGGCTTCTAGTTGCTCCTTAAACTGGGAGACCCTTGTAAAGTAGTCTTGAATGGATTCTCCTTTGCTCATATTGGTACTTTTCAATTGAGCTCTCAAATTCATCTTTATCTTGATGTTCTTTCCTTCATACATTCTGGAAAGGGAATCATACATTTCCTTTGGTGTCTCTTTGGATGACACTTGAGGGGTAGAGTGATCTTTGGAAGAATTAATAATGATCCTCATTTCCTTGATTAGGTCCTTCTGGTGATTTTCCTTAGCTTCATCTTCTTCATGATCTCTAACTTCTCCTTTGATGTATTTTCCAATATCATTCTCTATAGGAATGAGGCCAATCATATATTTCCATGCTCTGAAGTTTTCTATGTCTTCTAGCTTGTCCTCAAGCTTAGTTCTTGGGGCCATCTTATCCAGGAGGTCCCTAAAAAATGAAATTTATCAAAATGCAAAACTGACCTTACCAAGAGATGCACTTGAATGAGGCAAGTTGATTAGTACACTTGATTTCTGGAGATTCCAAGTCTTCACCTTTCAAAACTGACTTGCGAGATTATGATCTGCAGTTTCTATAATTTTTGGGTTCTCTATTTTTCTGTAGTTTTCTGGTTCAAATCCAAACTAGGTTTTGACTTTCCCGGATATATACCCACTCAAAAATTTTGATCCATGGATCAATATATGTGCTCTAGGGAGGTGCAAATTTCTATGCTATCAGATCTTTAAAATTCAAACTTTGACAGAAACCCTAATTTCTTGTCGGAGGGAGAGGAGAGAGAATTTCACCTTGTGAAAGTTGTTATATTCAGGATAGCTTTGATACCATGTTAATATTTCATATTCTTAGTACATATCATTAGTGTTTAATCCAATATCACAACAATAGTATAAGCAATATCATTGAAAGAAACACAATCACAAGATAGACATAGATTTATCTTGGGAAACCCTCAAGGGGAATAAAACCCATCAAACTTCCTCTATATAGATGTATAAGATAAAACCCCAAAACAGGTGCTCCTTCTCCTTGCTTGTATGTCTCTCTCTCCCCTATGCATTATACATAAGTGAGTGTGTGTGTCAAATGAGGAACACACATCCTCTATTTATACTCTTTCCTTCACTTGAATTTTTCCGTAACAAGTCGGCCCCAACAAACTTACTAGGATGAATTCACCTAGGAAGACACAACACAATATTATATTATATTCAGGAGGGTTCTACTGACCCGACTTACAATGGAGGTTTTACCTCATGACTCTATGATGACCAAATACAATAGTAACATCCCAACAGAGGAATAAAACATCTCTGATAGGTTACATCAGTAAAATACATTTATAATATTCTTCGAAGTTACAATATTTCAACAGAATTATCGATTATGTATGAATAATGCTAATGTTATTTGAAGTACATACTTGTAATGGAATTGTCAGTTTTACTAAGTTAATTTACTCAGGATCTTTATCTGAAATATAACAAGCACAAAAATACATCAAAGATACACAAGACACAAAGATTTTAATCAAGGAAACCATAAAGGAGAAAAACCCAAAAACTTCCTCATAATAGTTTCGTCACAAAGACAAGATGACAAGATATAATAACCCAAGAACAATATGTTTGCAGCAGCTCTTTGTCCATCCTCTTCCTCTTTCTTCTAAAGCGCACATGAGAGAGGAAGTGAAGTGTGTGACAAATGAGGAGGGTGCCTCCCTATTTATACTCTTCTATTGAGTTGTTAACTCAACAACTAGGTTGTCTAGGTTACTTGTGGAACTGACCTACCCAAGAATAGACATAAATATATTCTCCTTTATTTAACCTAGGGACTATTGCCCCGACTTAAAATGAACGGTTTACCTCAGTGACCATACACAATGATGACATCCCCATAGGAGGAACACTCATCTTCGATGGCGGTACAACAATATAAAATAGTAATATACATCAGAATATATTCCAGAGTTACAATTACAAGAACACTACCTCTTAAATAGGAAGGTATTCACTCACCACAGTCATCAACACATCAAGTCATAGTCACTGATTCATCATTGTTGTTGCTTCCATTGTCCTCATCTTCTCCAAACTGTCGCATCTATCTGTCATAGGAAGTTTTTACAAAGCTGACCCTTTTTCATGTTGGGTGTAAGCCTAGACCTTATCTAGGTCTTCATCATATCCACGAGCAAGCCATCATGTAGGTATAGACTAGGACCATTCTTTACATTGCCACTGCAATAACCTGTGTCTCCTACCATATTCTCATTGTATCATATCATCATGTAGGTACAACCCAAGCCCTTCTTTACATCTCTACTACAATAACATGTGTTTCCTACCATCATCTCATCGTCATTGCATAGGTATAGTGCAAGACCTTCTTTACATTTCCACGACAATAACCTCTATTTCCTACATGTATCCATATTATCTCTTTTGTCTTGCACAAAAGAAAACAAAGCACACAGATCACAGCCCAGATGCATACCACCTTCGTTCTATCAACATAGGAACATGTCAAGATGTCACCAAGACAATCCTGCATCTACCACTATGCGAGAACCTTCTAGGAGCACACTCAATGCATTATGTCTCTCCACAGTCAACTTGCATTCTTCCAATAAAGGAGAACCACCTAGGTGCACCTCACGTTCTTCATGACCTTATCATCTCCAACATGGGAACACACACATATATAGATATATATGTAAGGAATGATTACGACTAAACAACATGTTAAATCAGGACTTTCACATTCTAGGTCAACCTCAAGGACCTATTACATCTGAATAACCTGTGTCCAGGATATTTTCCATTTATACAACCTTCAGGTCATATTACATCCAAGTAACCTATGTACCATGACAGGGCTCCCTTTTACACTTGGACAACCTGCGGGACTTATTACATTCGAGTTACTTGCGTACCATGCCAGGGATCATATTTACACTCAAATAAATTTTCTCAGGATTGATTACGTCTGAGAAACTTGAGTATCATGCCAAGACTCGTATTTACACTTAGACAACCTACAGAACTGATTACGTATGAGCATCCTACTTCACTAGGATTTTTCCCACTTGGACAACCTGTCTCATTTCCCATGTGAGATATCATGCATATGTGTTTTTTGGTCTCTTGTTATTTCTAACATAGAAACATATCCGGACTGATTACGTCCAAGGATAACCTGTGGGCTTTGTCAGGACTGATTACATCTAAGGACAACCTACATGATTGATTACATCTAAGCAACCTATGATCTTCTCCAAGATTTTATGCTCGGACAACCTGTCTCTCCATCTATGTTAGAACTCATCACTCCCTCTTTCGAGAGGTCTCGTTCTGGATCACGCCAAGTCTTTCTTTGAAGTACTTAAACTTCACTCTGGTTATTTCTAGCATAGAATCACATCAGGATTGAATACATCCAAGAATAACCTATGAGCTTCGCCAGTACTTTTACACTCAGATAACCTGTATCTCCAGCTATGCTAGAAGTCATCACTCCCTCTTTTGAGGGGCCTCGATATGGATCACATACTGGAGCTTTACTACTCCTTTCTACATCATACAAAAAATGCAATTCAAATCAATCAAATCATATAGTAGCTTTCAAAAAACATAATACCTCACAACTTATCGAGCAAGAGGCAACATATTCTCCCTCGACTATACTCAATGCCATGCAGGACTACATCCTACCAAACCAATATATCAAAATGGATCTCAAACTGAAGAAATAACCCAAGGTTCCCTTCCTCTCAGTGGCATTGTCTGCCCAATCCGAATCAACATAATCATGCAGGTTAGTATTCTTATTTGTATCATACTTGAGCCCATCCTCAACTGTACCCTTCAGGTACCTCACTACATGCTTTGCAGCAACCAGGTGAACATGTCTCAAATCCGTCAGGAACTGGATCAGGGTGTTCACAAGAAAGCATATGTCTAGTCTCATATTCTTCAGATACATCAATGAGCCAATCATACGATGATACATCATGGCATCAACTGACTCTGATGAAGCATCACATAGTAGCTTCGAGTTCAATTCCATAAGTGTGCTTAACTCCTTGCGGTCTAGCATTCTGAATTTCTTCAGAATCTCCACTGCATACTTTCCATCACCAAGGAAAATCCCATCCACATTCTATGACACCTCTGTGCCTAAGAATTAGTGGACTAGGCCTTTTATTTGGAACTATGTGGCAAGTCTCCTCCTTGCATCTTCAATGAGTGTGTCCTCTCCTGTTAGGAACAGGACATCGACATATTGCAGGAGAATCATTGGTCTTCTACCTTCAACCTTGAAGTAAAGGTTGGAATCCACTTTACTCTCAATAAATACTAAGCCCATCAGGAAGTTATCCATCCTACTGTACCATGTCGAACTTGAGGATCTTTTGTAGTCACTCCCTCTGAAGTAGAGTATCATCCTCCCTATAGATTTTGTACTCTATGTATCGAAACATTTTGTATTGGAGTGACAAGTAGCTTCCTCTGCTACTGATATTCTATGTATCCATCTAAGGTCACTGGATACCAAGATCCTCTTTCTTGAAATTTGTTGAAAAGTTCCTTTTGCACTCATCTGTGAGCTTGTTGTCCTCTATAGGATTTCATCGTCAACCTTGTAGCAAAGTTTAAGATCTTCATCGCTCTAGGTGATCTTCAAACTCCTCGTGTAATTGTATGTATTATCCCAAGGGTGACTTCTAAGCTCATACAAGGCCTTCTTTAATTTGCACACATGAATCTACTTGTCATGTGTCTTGACTCCTAGTGGTTTCTCTACATACACTTCCTCCTCGATTACACCATTCAAGAATGTTGTCTTGATATCCAACTAGTGTATCTCCCATCTCATACATGCACATATGGATCTAATGGAAGTGTACCTTGCAACTAGTGCAAATGTATCCTCATAGTATATGCCTTCTTTCTATGAGAATCCTCATGCTATGAATCTTGTCGTGTATCCCTCGATGCTTCCATCTGCTGCATCCTAGATCTTGTAGGTCCATATGGAAGACACTATGGAATTCCCTTCAAGTCTTGAAACCGCATCCTAGACATCATTCCTCTTGATCAACTGGTACTATTTGATCATAGTATCCTTCCCTTTCTTCTTTCCTACTTCTTCATAGCTGGAAGGATCTTCATAAATGATGTCGCTCAACAGTGTCACATAACTGGAGTGTGTCTGAGGCCTGTTACTTTCTTTGGAAGTATCGTCATACTATTCTTCATATTGGATGATTTCTCATGCCCAAGATGGTATTCATATCTCGAGGTGTATCTATCATTCTCTTTATATTCTTATGAAGTTATTTCGTTTGCCACAGTGTCTCTAACCCAGGGAGCTTCAGGTTCCTCTTTTGAACTTTCGTTACTTGTTCTTCGGAATGATCTACACGTCAAGTTCAGTTGCATGATTAGAAACATCTCATAAATTCCAAAACATGTCAATAGTGACAAATATATGTCACATAGTCATGCAACTATCTTATCCAATTCTACAACATTCATCCATACCCCGTACACATAGAGTAACTTCTAGATTCCTTCTACCCCAATGTTATTAATAGTTTATAATACTCCTAATATGTCAGCAAAGAGGTTTCAATCTAGATAAGTAGTAATGGAATGTTGTACAACATTTTACTTTTTTCTATGGGAATCGACAACTGGAGACTGGGCTGGTACTCACGTGACACAGGGTCAAGTATCCAATCTCACTACCACTATACCCCTAGGTTCCCCGTAGACCCCGCGAGCATCAGACGTGGGTAAAGCTGGGTGTGATTTGAACTCATGACCTCCATTTACAATTGTGACTTCATAAAAACTGAACCATCAATGAGCCACACCCATGTGGGCCTTGTACAACATCATTTACTTCTTACCCATCATGTGCAATTCAGTAGTATACATGCAAACACAAAAATATGAATAATAAATAAATTGAATATAAACAAATGTACAACCAAATAATATCATGAAATGACAATTGAACACTTATCTTTGTTCGTTTGGTGGGTAGACTCCTTCTTGATCCTTATGTCCTGGAGACTTCTGCTTCATCGTCTTCTTCATTCACAATTGTATCATTTCTTATCCAAATTCTAAGATGGCTAAGAGGTTCTTCATGAGTTGAATCCTTCTGGATTAGAGTACATATTCCTCATCGCTTGAGGAATATTCTTTGAATTGTGAGATCTTGATATTCAATTTCTCCCCTCTTCACTTCTCTTATTATGAGTCGAGCTTGTTCTTGTGTGCATTCTTCCCAGAGTCTATTGAATAGTAATCAACTTCCTTCTGTCACACATTCCTTGAATGAATGAATCCTATGATATTGGGAGGCCATTCAAGGTGGTTATAACAATATCTTCTTCTTCTTCGACTGCTTCATCACAACATCGAACACTTCATTTAGTGTATTCAAGGATGACACCTGAGGGATGAGATGATCCTTAATAGAATATTCAATGAGTCTCTTGGCTCTAGCCTTATCCTCATCCCCATGGGACTCTTAGAACTTCCTTACTGATAAACTGATCCAAGTAATTTTATTCAAGGAATGGGGAGATCCTATACTTCCATGCCCGTAATTTTTCATCTTCACCAATCTTATCATCAAGCTGGGTGTGATTAGTCATTTTGAAATGAGAACCTCAAATGGAAATAACAAAGATTTAGATCTTACCAATTTGAGGTGTCCGGCCTAGTTCCGGAGCTTGTTGATCTAGGGTTTTTCAAAGAAACCCTAATTTTCCAAACTTGGAATTTCAAACTTCTTATTGGATAAAAATATGCACCTCTTCAACGCGATTTGTCCAATGTACTCATTTTTTGAAAACAGTGGCGGGAAGCTCCCGAAATATGAAGCCCTAGTTTCTCCAATTTCTTCTGTAGAATTGTCTAATATTTATTTTGTTGTATCTCCAAAAAAATTTCTCCTCGTGGTATAAAACTCTGCACTAATGTATCCTGGTATGGATTCTTTCCAATCCCACAGGTTAGAGAAGAATTGGATTCTCCAAGTGGGACTTATGTTGAGTTTCCCAAGGTGACTGTTTTGAGTACTGTCCAACATAGCGAACCTCTACGGACTACCGCGTGTCACAATTTCACATTCTAGTTCTAAAAAGAGGACCACATAAACTAAAGTCAGTGCTTTTCCTGCAACATATTGATAAATTTCATTTAGGCCTTTCTAGCCCGAGATATAGCAATACTCCCTATGTCACTTGTTTATGATTGTATTCTGGAGGAGGCTAGAACCCTGATTTGGAGGAATCATGCCTCTTGAAGTATAGTGAATGTGAGGCTAAAAATTTCACACAAGGTACAATAAGATTTCATCTTCGACATGTAAAAGGTTTTTCTCCTGATCCTTCTCCAATATCGATTCATAGTGAAAGTTCCAAAATGACTAGATTCAGTCTTCTAGGGTTTTCAAGCATGAAACCCTAATTTCCAGTAGCTGTCATTGTAGTTGTATTTCAATTGCACAATGCCTTCTTTCAGGGTGGCTCTGATACCATGTTAGTTTTTCTAATTTAATTTACTTAGGATCTTTATTTGAAATAATGACAAGCACAAAAATACATCAAATATGCACAAGACACTGAGATTTTCATCGAGGAAACCATAAAGCATAAAACCCCGCAAACTTACTCATAATAGTTATGTCACAAATACAAGATGAAATGATAGAATAAACCAAGAACAATATGTCTGCAAAATATCTCAGTCCATCCTCTTCCGCTCTCTCCTAAAGCGCACATGAGAGAGCAAGGGAAGTGTGTGACAAATGAGGAGGGCACCTCCCTATTTATATTCTTCCATTGAGTTGTTAACTCAACCACTAGGTCGGTTAGGTTACCTGTGGGGCCAACCTACCTAAGAATACACATAAATACATTTTCCTTTATTTAACCTGGGGACTATTTCCCCGAATTACAATGGAGGGTTTACCTCAGTGACCATACACAATGATGACATCCCCAAAGGAGGAACACACATATCCAATGGGGGTACAACAATATACAATAGTAATATACATCAAAATATCTTCCAAAGTTACAATTACAACAACAAGAATAACTTTTTTTTCCATGAATAAGTTTGTTTGTATATAAATATACAAATCCACAACCTAGTTAATACTCTTTAGATCAATTTTAATTTTATTTAGACGTTTTACTAAGATTTATGTATATGACTAGGACAGAAATGGAATTTACATAGATAATTGTGAACTAAACTTGTTAATTGTACATATACACAAGTAAACAAAAAAGGAAGTCAAACGTTCATAATAATTTGATTAACACTAGTTATATAGATTTTATATACTAGGATATCATTCATAGTTATTAAAACTTGAAGTAACCATAGATTACTTGAGTAATTTAGAATAACCAATTGTTACATGTAATAGAATATTTTACTTTGCATAGCTTGGAACATAATTAAATTCCCCCCTATATTTAGTCTCACAACAGGATTTGAACCCGAAATCCAACGTCAGAATCCGACGTCATCTGACATTTCGTATGGATGTGTCGGACAACAATCACCGAAAAGAATGGCGATCAAAAAAAATTTATAGCGCCGTTGAATATCCGACACATCACGCGTCGCATATCCGACCCCCATAGTGTTGCATATCCAACCCTTAAGCGTCGGATCTCCGATGGTATGGTGTCGGATATCCGACGGTATGTGGACCCAATAGTGTCGGATATTCAACCCCTTAGCATCGGAGATCCAACGGGATGTGTAGGTTTTTTTTTTAAATGTAAGGTTTACATGATTTTAAATTTATGGTCCCATATTTTCAACGGTAACTATGTTCAAGGTGTCAAATATCCGATGCATGGCCATTATAAATATAAATTGTTTTAAACATTTCGACATGTTTTTTGTAGAAGCGACAGACGATTTGCGAAATTATTTGTTCCTTAACGGACGATTTGCGAAAATTATTTGTTCCTCGACAAACGTTTTCAGAAATTGTTTTATTCTTCAACGAGCGGTTGTGGGAATTTTTTTTTCATCGATAGACAATTTGCCAGGAATTTTTTATTCTTCAACTTCTCTTCGTTTGACAAAATTTTGATGCGTGGAACTTGATTTTTTAAGACAACCAGTTATATTCATTAACGAAGTTTGTGACAAAATGTCAAATAGAAATATTCCGAATCCAAACAAAGACAACCGACAATTTCTTTCTAGACTATGGGATGCAGCGAAATGAAGGGGTGATGGAAAATGTTATTGTCAGTGTACTCAATGTAGGGGATTTAAGAGGAGAAGAATATTGATCTCAATAGCCACATAACATTGCAGGGAACATGGACACGCTGAGGGGGGGAATGAATATCGTCCATTTGTAGGTTTAGCATTATAAAGTTTATTATATTCTATTTTTTTTGTAATTGTATGTATTATTTTTATTTTTCATATATTAATGTATATCTATTGATGTTTCCATGTATTTATATTAAAGGAAAGACACCCTACAACATATCATCTAGAGGAAGTGCTTTCAGAACAATTTCAAGATCAAGATCATGGAGCGTGTATGTTTAATGGAGAATAAGTGATTATCATATTGAACAAGATGATCATACCGATAATCTAATTGAAGATGATGGTAAAAATACATTGATCCATGATTCATTTAATGTTAGAATGGATGATGACGATGACGTTGATAATGAAAATAATGATGACTTTGATGATGTTCACGATATACCTCTTCTCGATAAGGCATATGAACCCATTTATGAAGGCTCCAAAACAAATCTTCTCTCTATTGTATTGTTGATAATGAACTTGAAGGTTATGAATGGTCTTTCAAACATTGCAATCACACAGATGCTAAGGTATGTAAAATAATCCATCACATATATAGGATCTTGATAAAGTTTATTTGTATTCCTCTAATAATTGTATTGTTAACTCATTATTGATCATTGCACGGATGAAGCGTGTTTCGTTAATATTATGTATTTATTACATCAACAATTTTTTTATTTTTTTGTAGCTTGATAGCTGAATTTTTGTTACCACCATCAAATATTTTACCTCGCACATATCGAGATTTATCTTCCATCATGAAAGAGATTGGAATGCATTATGAAGCAATTCATGCATGCCCCGATGACCATGTTATATATTATAATCAGCATGAATTTGCAACAGAATGTCTGGAATGTCATGTAAGTAGATATCGTACAGATAAAGTAACAAAAAAGGTGCCTCGGAATGTTCTTCGTTATATTCCCATCATTACACATTTGCAACGATTGTTCAGGTGCAAAAACATAGCGCAATTTATGGATTAGCATGCCAGGAACAGAAGTCAAGATGATTTTATCTGAATGCATACAGATGATTTTGCTTTTAGAGATATGGAGGAAAAGTGGCCTCACTTTAAAGAAGAACCACGTAATATTAGGATTTCTTTGACAGCATATGGTGTTAATCCATTTGCACAGATGAAATCCATTTACATGGTGTGGCCTATTTTTGTTATCAACAATAACATTCCTCCATGGTTGTCAATAAAGAGGGAGAACATAATGTTGTCGATGATTATTCCAGGTTTTTTTGTCGAAAACTGTTTTATTTATAATGTAGTTGTGGCATCTCATTTGTTGTATTATGTTTCTTAATTTCATATATATATCTATTATTTTACTCTTGTGCATGGTTTATATATCTTAATGGTTCTCATAATGATATATTTTATATGTACTTCAAATCAATCAAGTAAGTTCCAAGTCAAAGATATGAATGTATACATCTAACCTCTTATAGATGAGTTGTTGAATTTATGGAATGGCATAACTATATATGATGTATATAGACCAATACGATAAAGGCAATTTCAATTCCATGCAATGGTTGTATGGACAATACGCGATGCCCCTGGGTTAACTTCATTTTGTGGTTTGTAATTTTAAGTTCCACTTTAATTGCATTTAATGATATGGAGTAGTTAGAATAGTTTATATATGAATATATTTGACATAGATATTCCATATCTAAATATTGTAGGTCTTCAGACAAAGGGTAAATTTGCATGTCCAGTTTGTGGTCCTAAGATAAAATCTCATCGTTCAAAAAGCTTAAGAAAGGAGTGTTTGATGAGTATAGGCATTTCCTCTCTAAGAATCACAGGTATAGAGCAACTGAAAAAAATGTTTTCAATGGGAAGCAGGAGACTGCATTAAAACCATGGAGAATGACACCTCACCTTTGGAAGATGCAATACAATAGAAATCGTCATCATGGTACGTATGGATCATTATATATGAATTGTTATGTATTTTAATTTTTATTGTGAGTTGTTTATTGTAGTGGCCATATTTGATTTATGATGTAATTTATTTATAAACTAATATTCATGATTTCCATCATGATCATGAAGCCATTAATGGGCTTCCACGAGGAATGAAAAGTTATCTTATTCAATTCAGCAGGTTGCCCTACTATGAGCACCTACAAATTGCTCATTTGTTTGATACAATGCATATTGGAAAGAATGTTACTGAAACCTTATGGCGACAACTAGAGCTAAGGAGGGAGAAAGATAAAGTTGTGAAATATTGCAAAGACATTCAATAAATCAACCATGCAATGAAAGACGTCATCCAATTTCATACCAACGGAGAACAAGTTAATATAAACTCAATTCCATGGATGTTTACGAAGCAACAAAGCAATGTTGTCAAAGAAGTAATGCAGAAAATTAAATTTCCTACTGGATTTTGTGCAAACTTGAAGAATATCATAACCAAAAAAGGTGATTTTGCGGGGGTCAAAACACATGATTGGCATGTCTTCATCAAGGTAATTATTATTGTTATGTCCATATAATTTTTTTTTTGTCAATTTACTGCGTATATGTTTTTTCTTGTTTGTATACTCTTTGTTTAATACATGGCATGGTTTGTATATTGATACAGTATGTTCTACCTCTCTCTCTCTCGGACAACTTCGACAACAATGTCAAACAAGTTATATATAATCTTGGTAAATACATGAGGTTACTAGCCATTACTTGCATGTGCTTAGTGTTTCTTTAATTCTCCGTATAATTTTTTTTTTTGTGCACTATTTCAGCATATATTGTAATTTAATGTTTATTTTTGTCAAATATCGTTATTGGTTTGCGTCACTTGTAGATGGTTAACATCTAAAGAAATCCATAAAGAAGATATAAAGTATTGGAGGAGAGAAATTCCTCGTCTCATGTGTGAAATGCAGAAGCGTCTACCATCGACATTTTTCAATGCATAGGAACACTACCTCATACACCAAGTTGAGGATATTGAGTTGTGTGGACCTGTGCAGTCAAGGTCCATGTGGATGGTTGAGAGGCACTTGAAATTTATGAAGGGTTTGGTGAGACAACAAGCACATGCTAAGGGTTCTATGATGGAAGGATATATGGTATACCAAAACATGTTGTATGTTAGTGAATATCTTCTTATTTTAGCGTCAAACCTCAATTTATGTCACATTTGTGATCCGGACTCCAATAAAAAATTTGAAGGGAAGCAATTGAAGGGGAAAGGTATATTAAGGAAGCTGAAATGTAATTATTATCTAGTTGATGTTTATTATATCGTTCATATTCTAATTGTATTTTATAGTCATAATTGCTTCAATTAAGAGCATATACTTTGTTCAAGAGATTTACACCTTTCTTTCATTTTAATGGTTATTGTCATTAAATAGTTGGTCGAGAATGGGATCCAATTCATTTATACATCGCAAACAATATTGACTGGATGAAGGTATAGATTGAACGATGCAAACAATCAGGTCATGGAATATCATGGGAAGGTGTGGCTTCATTGGTAAAAGCAGCACAACGCAATGGTGATAGCAATCTAACAGAAAGGAAAATCGATTTGGCATATGGTGTAAAAGATAAAATGGCAAGCATATAATTAATCAATCCCTCTAAATATTTTATTTTGAAAATTACATTTTGATGTACATGTTCTTCTTTCCCATGTATTGCTGCATAAGGACTGAATGGTTGTGTAATCTTTTCGTGTATTGCTTATTGCAGGTAAAACACCATAAGGCTATGGTCTACAATGGAGGTATATATTGGATCAAAAAATTGGATGAAACAAAGAAAACATCAGATTCTGGGATATCGGTTGTCTTTGAGGTTACCAATGTTTCATCTAGAACTGATAGACATCCAGAAGTCTCATAAAATCGATACTATGGGTATTTGGAAGATATTATATAGTGTGACTTTAAAGCCTTTAAGGTAGTTCTATTCATTGTCAAATGGTACAGGTTACGATTTAATCAATGTGATCCCGATAGAACTATTATTGAACATGATAATGGATTTACCATGGTAAACACAAGGTTGTTTGAGCTAGGAACAGAGCCATATGTTCTTCCAAGCCAATGTGAACAAGTATTTTACTCAGAGGTTCCGAGTAAAGCGGGCTAGTCATTTGTTGTGAGACATGATCCAAGGGGAATGCCGGTAAAGTATAACCTAGATAATGCTAATGAAGAGGGTTCTTTGGAAGAAGGATACGATGACGCAGAGCATGATCAACATGAGTTAGATGATGATGATGATCCAGCAGAAGATGTACTCCAAGAAATAGTTGAATCCGATTATGTAGCAAATAATGCCGATGAAAGTTATACCGACGATGACACGATGAGCATAACTGATGATGATGACGATGATGATATGGACAACCCTTACAATGTTGACTCTGGATCTGATGATACAGATGATGACTTAGATGAAGAAGACAATGACATGGATGAAGAAGATGATGAAATATACTTAATGCATAAAGGTAAATATGAAAGGTAAATATCCCCATGATAATTGTCATCATCATTATCATTGTCATCGTCCTCATCAAAATCATAATTATCATCATCGTCGTCGTCATCAAAATCATAATTATCATCATCGTCTTCTTCATCAAAATCATAATTATCATCACCAACATCATCATCTTCATCATAATTGATGAAGATGGCATCATTTTCCTCATGATCACTGTCATCATCATTATCAATATTGTCATTGTCCTCATCAAAATCATAATTATCATCATCGTCGTCATCTTTTTCGTCATCAAAATCATAATTATCATCATCATCTTCATCATCGTCGTCGTCGTCGTCGCCATCATCATGATCATCTTCATCCCCATCATCATCATTAAAATTAAACCTAGGTCAAATTAATTACTTCATATCATCGTCATCATCATCTGTAGCATCGTCATCATCTTCATCATCGTCGTTGTCATATCATCTTCATAACGTCTTCATCACCGTCATCGTCATCGTCGTATCGTCTTCATTATCATCATCCTCATCAACATAATCATCACCAACATCATCATATTCATCATAATCAATGAAGATGACATCATTATCCTCATGATCGTTGTCATCATCATTATCATTGTCATCGTCATCATCAAAATTATAATTATCATCGTCGTCGTCATCTTCGTCGTCATCAAAATCATAATTATCATCATCATCTTCATCATCGTCGTCATCGTCGTCGCCACCATCATCATCTTCATCACCATCATGATCATTAAAATTAAACCTAGATCAAATTAATTACTTCATATCATCATCATCGTCTTCATCATCGTCGTCATCATCGTCAACGATGAAATATAATGAAAGGTAAATATTTAATTAGACCTATTCTTTTATCTTATTTCTTTTTAAAAAGAGTTACAGGCATCATCATCATCATCATGTGGATCATCACCGTCATCATCCTCACCATCCCCATGATCACCATCCTCAACATCATCATCATCATCATCATCTTCATCATATATAATCATCATCATCATCATCATCATAATCATCATAATCGTCATCATCATAATCACCCTCATCGTCATCTTCATCATCGTCGTCGACTTCATCATCGTCGTCTTCATCATCATGACCATCATCATTGTCATTGTCTTTATCATTGTCATTGTTGTCATCAAAATCATCATTATCATCGTCGTCGTCGTCATCGTCGTCATCATCATCATCATCATCATCTTCATCATCGTCGTCATCATCATCATAGTGTGAAGATTAGTGTTTTAAAACACTAATATCTTGATAGTGTGAGTTGATTATATTGCCAAATACTATAAATAAATATTAATTTAAAGTGATTTATGCCTAAACCTTTATCATTTGATAATGCACATAAGATACATTGTAGTTAGTAACACACATGGTTTTCTTTTGACGTGATATTTGCTAATAAAAATAAAGTGATTATATCTATAAATATTTAATTTTATTTATATTTGAAATATTTAATTTCCATAAAATATTTTATATGAAATTTTAGAATTTATCATTATATTTTTGTTTTGAATGTTTTAATTTTATTTTAAAAAAGTATTTAATTTAAATAAGATATTTATATAGAAGAATGTAGTTAGAAAAATTGATGTCCAAAATTTTTACTTAGTTTATTGCTATAATAAAAAGATCTCGATGTTAGGAATGTAGAACATAACATTAATGTTTTTTTTTTAATCTTTTACATACCTTATGGCTCACAAAAAGATATCAAATTCCAATTTTTTCATATATCTTTGATCTTACCACAACTTTATAGTTTGGTGACAAACATCAAAATCATTTTAGATATTTAGACTTTGTTAAATTGCCACAACAATGGCTTCTTAAGTCATTTAAATGTTGTCATTCCACCCACCAAAGCTTGAGTCTCCTCAATAGCATATTTGCGCCTTATAGCTATTAAATAAGATATATGTCAAGGTTCTTAGTAAAAGTGTATGTGATAATAAATCATTTTTCTCTTATTTATTTTATTAGGAATTTATGACTTTTTTTATGATGGTGATGACAATGATGACGACAATGTTACCATATTGGTCTGTCATATTTTTTTATATTGAATCCAAGCTCAAAAAGGGCACAAATAAGATTATAATGATTATAAAATAACTGGGCCCTTCATCAAAATCATCATCATCATCATCATCTTCATCATCATCGTCTTCATCATCACACATCATCATACATCATCGTCTTCATCATCACACATCATCGTCATCATCATCACACATCATCATCTTCATCACACATCATCGTCGTCGTCGTCATCATCATGTGGTTCACCATTGTCATCATCCTCACCATCCTCATCATCATCATGATGAACATCATCATGATCATCATCATCATCATCTTCATCATCATCATCATCATGTTCATCATCATCATCATCATGTTCATCATCATCAACATCATCTTCATCATCATCATCATCTTCATCATCATCTTCATTATCATCATCATCATCATCATCATCTTCATCTTCATCTTCATAAACATCATCATCATGTGGTTCATCATCATCATCGTCCTCACCATCCTCATCCTCATCATGAACATCATCATCATCATCTTCATCATCATCAACATCATCTTCATCATCATCATCATCATCTTCACCATCATCATCATCATCATCATCATCATCTTCATGAACATCATCATCATGTGGTTCATCATCGTCATCATCCTCACCATCCTCATCGTCATCATGAACATCATCATCATGTGGTTCATCATCGTCATCATCCTCACCATCCTCATCGTCATCATGAACATCATCATCATCATCATCATCTTCATCATCATCAACATCATCTTCATCATTATCATCATCATCTTCATCATCATCTTCATCAACATCATCATGATCATCTTTATCATCATCATCACACACATCATCATCATCATCATCATCAACATCATCATCATCAACATCGTCATCATCACACATCATCATCATCAACATCACACATCATCATCTTCATCACACATCGTCGTCGTCGTCATCATCATCATGTGGTTCATCATCATCGTCATCATCACCATCCTCATCACCATCATGAACATCATCATCATCATCATCATGTTCATCATCATCAACATCATCTTCATCATCATCATCATCATCATCATCTTCATCATCATCTTCATCATCATCATCATAATCATCTTCATGAACATCATCATCATGTGGTTCATCATCGTCGTCATCATCATGAACAACATCTTGAACATCATCATGATCATCATCATCTTCATCATCATCAACATCATCTTCATCATCATCATCACCATCTTCATCGTCATCTTCATCATCATCATCATGATCATCTTCATCATCATCAACATCATCATCATCATCAACATCATCATCCATCAACATCATGATCATTCATCATCATCATTGCCGTCGTCATCGTCATCACCAACAACATCATCGCCATCGACAGCATCATCAACGTCATCATCATCATCATCATCATCAACATCGTTAGCATTTTCATCATTTCACATGATATCAAGACGGTCATCACCATCATCATCATCATTATCTTCATCATTGTTGTCATCTTCATCATCATCATCTTTGTCTTTATCATCAGCATCATCTTCATCCTCATAATCAGCATCCTCATTTTCATCAGCATCATCATCATCATCATCATCATCATCAGTGTCATGGATAACATCACGATCATCATCAACATCATCATCATTAGCGACATCCTCATCCTCATCATCATAGATTCACTGCACACATAAAGACTCACATAGATACACCCCCTCTTTATATATAAAAAAAAACATAGTATAAATAAATAAATAAAATAAAACATAGTATACATATATAAATAAAACATAGTATATATATATATATATATATATATAAAATAAAGCATAAATTAATTAATTAATTAAAACATAAAACAATATATATAAATAATAATAAAACAATTATTTATAATACATATATATAAATAAAATAAAGAAAACAAAAAACCACAAAAAACACTAACAGTGGCGCGCTATTTTCCTTTCAGCTTCACGAGAAAGCTTCTTCTGTGCATCTCGTCGAGTGCATGTGTTCAGTGATCAAGGGTCGATCTGTGCAACTTGGCCGGAGAACAATATCAGTGGGAGCAACGATTTGGAAAGTGGGAGCAACAATTTGGACTAGCCACAAAGAGTAAGGAGAGTGGATAATTGTGGTTTTGTAGCAGACAAGGAGGCCAATTGTTAGTCGAGACAATGGATCCCAAAATTGTGAGTATCGTGCCCTAATTCATGTCTATTTTTAATTTGTTAAGATAGTCCTGCAAATCTCCAAGGTTTCTTAGCCAATAGAGGAAAGGAAGAGGCTATTAGAGCAGGCTTAGACCCGGGTTGTGCAGGGTTGGTACGTTTCAATCCCGCCTTCTCAATTTAGGCTTTGGATAAAGCAAACTCCCATTTTTACGGGGTCGAATGGTCCTCACTCTCTCATCCAGTGGTGATGTGTTCCTTCTCACTTGGTTATGGTGAACGGGATCTTGTGTGGGTGAGCAATTAGACACCTTATTTATATACCTTTCCTACTTGATTACTTTACTTTTACCAACAACCCAAAGGGTCTTTGTCTATACTGCCTTCTTCTTCACCAACTTGAATCCTTCCTTATCAGCTTTCAAACATGGGTTTTCTTCATTGTGCATGCATTTACATTGATCAGCTAATGACAGACCCAATTTGACAGTTTTAGCTAACCCGCATTTGACCCATATTGGCTGATATGGATTCTAAAGTCTGGCCAATCTGAGCGTTACAATTAGTGGACGAACCCACCACATTTTTGTTCGCATTCAAATTGGTTTGATTGTTTTTATGTGAGTTATCTTAGCAACCAGTTCCCAAATAAGCTATTAAGCCGACCCCACCCAAATGAGATGCTTAAGGGAGGTTTAGAGAAGAATTCAAGTTCCACCATAGCCACAATAGATAGAATTTTCTGCTCACATGTATGCTCAGTCCGGTGGAGAAGGATGAAAATTGGTCACTGCACTGAGCAAGATTGTCGAGCCATGTTTTGTTATAAGCAAGAAACTAGAACCTAACCCCTAGATCATTGAAGATCACTATAAAATCCCTAGGTTAGAAAGAAACTCGAACCTAACCCAGTATTTTCCAAATTGTAGCGACAATAGGGGTTTTCCAGAATTCTGCCAAATGTTATGGATTTCTTCTTTAAGGTGTTTTATTATACAAACCTTATATTAAAAAGCAACTCGAACCTAACCCAGTAATTCCCAAGCTCTAAACACCATGATATCTTGGACTATACAATATATTTTCATTAAGTGATTGAATGAAGTAATCCACTTACAATAACTATTTTTTCAAAATATTAAATTTTTTTCTACATACCTGTTAATATCATCATCAAACAAAACTGTCCATGAGGATAGAGTTCAAGAACTCTGTCCACATGAACTATATCTCACAAAAGATAACAAGTGTTCAGCCAAGCAATGGTGAAGATTTCTGGTATTATGCTTCACAAGTTTGCGATGTTGCAACCTAATGAAACATAATACCAAGAATCGTCACCATTATTAGCCAACACTTATTAGCTATTTTAGAGTTAGTGAATTGAAAGTGGCTAAGTCAACGCAAAACAGAAAGGTAATAAGTTTGACTAAATAAACTATTTTGATAATTGTACCTACATCTTCCGCTACATGCATCGCTTGCATGCCTCACCTATCTCGACGTACTATCAAAATTATTATTATTGGTATGTATACCTTCTCTCACTGACATTCTTCTTCCTAATTATTCTCCAAAACAACTATATTATAGGGCCTTTTGGCACGACGTTGTTTTGCATGCAACTTTTATTTTGTCAATCTAGCATAACTAAAGCACCGAACCTACAAACATACTATCAAAACAATAGAATATCAGTTTGGGACACTATATTTTTCCATTTGGTGATCTAGTACCTTTTGTAATACCTTCAACCCTTCAAAACATAGGGGATAAGAGAAGGTACATGTGGTACCTAACAAGGAGAACCTAGATAATGCCTATAAATGAGTTATTAATGGTGATGATAAAAAATAGTTTCACCTTTGAATTGCTTCAATAGCCTATAACTAGTAAAGAATCCCTACTCTAGAAATATCATTTCACGAAATAAAACACACCGTAATCCACGGGTAATTTGATAAATGAATGGAAATAACTATCAATGAGCAATAATAATAATAATAATAATATACCCATAGATCTTAGTTTAGGGATGTATTGAGGTTTATACCACATATTTGATAGTGTATGCATCCAATACTTGTTAGTTACTTGATCACTAATATCAATTGATATACCATCACTCTTATTGGTAACTCCAATTTTTTCACATTTCTAGTAACCTACAAATTCCAAACTCTTTGTTTTCACGGAGTTTTTGTGAGGTTATTAGTGCAAAAATAGTGGAGATTGGCCTCCTAAGGTTAATATTGGTATTTTCATTAGTTTATTAGGTTCATTTATATAATATTATCTATTTTCCATGCAAAGTGTTGATCAGGGAAGCCAACCGGCTATTGAGCAACTGACTACAGCATCAGGGCAACAGTCAAACATGAATGTAATTCTCCATTTCAAATACTTTAAAATCGTAAACATGTATATCATGATGCATAATTTTTATTTTGTTATGTATTATTTTGTTTTTATGTTTGCATTCATGATGGTAATGTTGTCTACCTTTTTTGCAGATTGACCGGGGAAAGTCCGTAGCTGTTGATCATACGATTGGAGCCTCGAGCCAACCAGTAAACCTAAATGTAATTCCACATTCTAAATACTTCAAAAATGTACACATATAAAACATGTAGCATAGTGCTTATTTTTGTTCTATATTTGTTAGCTTTTACATATTGAGTTCATTGTGATAATGTTCTCTACTTTTTTTGCAGGTGGCTGATCGAGGTAAATCCCCATCTGTTGATCAGACCACACCCTCTTCTAGGCGTCAGATAATCCTAGATGTAATCCCTAATATAATTATTTGTGCACACTATTGCTTCAAAGACTAAGCAATTTTTTATATATTTCGATTGCAGACAGGGGATTCTGTTTATTAAACAGCAAAACTCTTTACAGAATGAGGTCTCTCGATTGATGAGAGATAGTGAAATTAGAGAGTCTGCAGACCCGTTGAGGGTGCTACAAAGGAAAAGGGAAAAACAAAATGAGGAACTAATTCATCTAACATTGGCAGTTCCACTAACAGAAGGGCTCGAACAAAGGATTCAACTGTTGTTACAGCAACGTAAACAAGTACTGGACGTAAGTTATCGAATAAACATGTAAATTCATTTATAAAAATGTTATAATATTTGATTTTATATGCTATTGAACTTATAATACAATGGTTTGAATTTACAGCGCGCTATGGAGATTATCAGTGGTGGTCAAGGCAATGTTGGTCCCAGTGACCAAACCACTCCACGTACACCACATACTGCTCCCATATTGTCCACTGAACAATTGGCAACACGCTCTGTGACACCCTCGAGGGAAGTGGAGGGTGCAGTCGATGTTGCCCCACCCACAACAGATGATGTAGAAGAAGGGGTGGATGCAGGGTTAGATAGAGATAAGGAAGCATTTCTCAGATCTTCTCGTGTGACTAGCACTAGTTCAATAGTGTGTACATTTTTGGTGAATGAAGAACTAGTTCCAATAAAGATAGAGAGGATTCCAAGTCATTATAGATTGTTCAATTTAGTTTTTATAATGTGTGTCTAATATACTAATAATATTTTTTAATGTTGACTAATGATGGCATTAATGTTTTGCGGGAAATGATATATTTTATAAACATATGACTGATTCGGCCTTGGATATCTTTGGGCCCACCATCCACACAATGTGGAACAAGCAGCCAAAAGCTTTAAAGGATGATCTAACTAATCGCTTGGTTAGTCTGTTCGGAAAAGATACCTTCGATACATCGAAGGTCCTACAGAAGGCTGGAAAACATCTGAAGGTTGTCCGAGACCATTATAGGGTTCTCCTAGAAAATAACCCTAGGTATGAGCGCCCTCCAATGATTCCATCTATGGAGTGGAAATCCCTGGTGGAAGATGGAAAAGAGAAGGGCTTGAGAAAATCAGGAAAGATACCACCAGGTGGAACAGGGAGGTATGCAATACATTCCAAAATGTAGTGGTAAGCCTTATTATTACTAGTTTTTATATCAATTTTGGCACATCGACTAATGTATTTAAAAACTTAATTAGGCTCTCGGACACATCTAAGGCCACAAAGGCAAGAATTGAAAAAATTGGCCAACACAAGCTTGGGCCTGGTGGTTACTCCAACTTGGCGGCCCGATATGTAAGTATCGCAAAACCTGAATCCGCATCCAAATATCATACAAATTATTATTTTTGTTTTTTTCTGACAAAAAATGTAAAATTAATGGCATCATGCAAATATGAAGGCCGACCAGTTCAAATAATTTCCCAGTGCGGATTACATGAAGCTTGGCTTCGAACAGGGCTTTGACGCCGTTGTTGAACAATGGAGAAGCTTGTTTGGCAATACTGCACGATCTTCTGCTGATCCATTTGGTGCCCAAGTATGTGAAAATTGTATAGTTTAATGATAATTTATTAATGCTCATGCAATTTGTTCCTTATAAATAAATTAACATAAATTATTTATTCCTTTTTGTGCAGGAAAGTAATGATCCCGTTCATGTCGAGGATGTACATGACCAAACAAACAAATATCATGCTTCTCATCCTGGTAATGAATTTATTAATGTGCTACTATTTTTTATAGACCATTGCATATGATGGACATTAATTCTAATTCTACACAATTCAACTGCAGAGCATGTAGATGCAGATCATAACACGGAACAGGTTGGGCCTATACGCGATAATGTTGAACATGTTGATGTGCCCATGGTAGGTAAAAACACACATTCATAATGTTTTTTAAATGAATTACTCGTATTTATCAAAATATAAATATATTAATGAAAGATTTTGACATCATTGCGGAAATTCATCGCCCCTCGCCTGAAGTTCAACCTTGCGAGCAGACTAGTAGGGATACCGATGATCAGATTCCTGAAGATGTGACTCTAACTAAATATTTAAAGAGAAGAAAAGTAAAAAGGAAGTGACTAAACAAATTTTGAGTAATTCTTATTTATAAAAAAAACATTTAATGGTTTTTTCCTCTGTTTCATGAATGAATGTTTGAATGAATGCTTTACTGAATGCTTTACTGATTTTTTTTCCTGCCATTAACTAAATTAATGTTTTAATTAATGAGTTAATGAATGGTTTTTTCAGTTGTTGAATGATTGAATGGTTTAATGAATGATTTAATGAAAGCATCTTTCAACTATTGAGTGAAATAATTTGCAGTAGATGCATTGTTATTTGCATTATAGATGCATTGTTATTTGGATTGTGAAATAGTGAAATAAATTGTTATTTGCAAGTATATGCATTGGGTTTGGGGAGTTGAGAGTGATGTGAGGGGGGGGAGGGTCCATAAGAGCTTCCACCTTCACGTGGTTGGTCCTGTTTAGTAGAGAATATTAAATTATTCTCAAAATAGAGAGGAGCTCAATGAATAGTAAGGAAGAATACATTAAAAACATCTATTTCTATAATCTTAGTGTGTAATTTTCACTATTGCTATTTGACTCCTCCATTGAAACTTGTTATAGATACCATTGAGAAACATTTCCATAGTTAAGAGGCAAGAAATGGCATTTTGATTAGATCGATGGCCTTATATACATAGTATTTTTGGTTATCCATGTTTTATCAGGTGATCTATTCTTAACAATTAATTTACTTAAATAGTTGAATAGTATTGTAATTTACATTGTAATAGAATTGTATTTATTTAGATTGGTTTTGTTATTTTCATAAACACACATAAATTTATTTGATGGGTCCTAACATGAAACTATTGCAACAGGACAAAAAATGAAGTATGTTGAATGGTGTTTTGAAAGGTAAAGCATAAGAAGACAATGTGAAGATCCACAAATCAAGGTATAATTATGTTTTATTTTGTTTGATTGAGTTGTGTATTGGGTATGTATGCATGTGCACACACATACATTTAGTTGATGATGATGATTACCATACATTGAGGCAAACTTTGTTCTATCTGATCTAAACAATTACCTTAAATATTTTGATTTATCATGATAACTGGCCCCTTGGTAATACTTTACCGATTCCATATAACTAGGACAACAAAATTAAATGTAGGCATTTCATTACAAGAAATATGATAGGCATTTGAGTTTGATGGGAATATGAAAGGTCAAAAGACAGAAAAAGATAGATAGACTTGTGAGGAAAATGGTATCAGAAGCATTGTTTCCCTATTATTCTGCATGAGTATATTGTTATCTGCCCCAGTTTATATTTCTCCAGTAGTTTTGTAATTTTTTTCTTAATCTCATATCTTTTTCAACTTTCATGTTTGATTGTGCAGTGGAAAACCCATGTTTATATTTGTGTTTATTTTGTAGGTTGTGAGTTGGGCATGCTACACATTGGTATTTTCAGTTTCCATTGTAACTTTTCACCCCGACATCACTGTGCACTTTATTACACATAATTGTTAATTTGTTACAAAGTCTTCTTTGTGCAAATCTTTTATTAGGCATTTATATCTTTCTGTATTGCTTCCAATTTATCACCGAGTTTAAAGTGGTCACTCAGAGCAAACATCTCAACTCTAGAATACAAAATAAGAATGACTGCATTGATAATTATGGTAACGAAGTATTGAGATCTGCTTGAAAAAATAAAGATCTATTTGCTACTTTATTTCTGGAAGGCATTGTTTGAATCCTTAAGTTATAAAAATTGTTTATTTTTGTTGTTTTCAGGCAATCTTCCAGAGGTATCCACGGCCTAAAAAAGAGTATCAATCATTTTCACTGATTTACAATGATAGATCACTAGATTTGGTATGACATCTTTTCGCTAAAGGCAACATTTTCACATTTGTTGGAAACAATTTCGAGGTTCTTTCCCAAGGTAAATATGTTTTTATTGAAGAAATCCCATTTGCAGCCATGACTTTTGGTGGTGTTGATCCTAATCACTTCAAGGGTAAACATCAATATGCTCCTGTTAATCGAAAGGGTTACTGGAAGGTATGTAATAGAATCATGTTATTTTTCCAGGTTTAAGATTGATTGTATTTAAGGATAAACACATGCATACCATGTTCTTTGTATGAGTCATAGTTACTAGTAGGTATGTCATGGGATTAATATACTCTAATAAACCGATTTTGATATTTCCTTCAGTTTGACATGGGATACTTCCTCATTGATGATCAATCAACAGGTCAACATACAGTCCATCTTATTCAATTGGGAACATGATTGCTTCTTAAGGAATCTTATGAAAATATTGATGGCATTTTATGAACATTTTGTTGCAAGTTTCTGTGCTGGAGGTTGTGTTTCTATTGCAGATTTTGGAACTTCTTTTCTAGCTGGTCCATCGATAAAGCATGCATACTTTTGATCTTTTGTAAATTTATTGTATAAGTTAGTGATGTTTTCTAGGTCTGTGCACGATATGCTATTGCACATGGGTGTGGCACATCTGATGCTTGTATGCTATTGCACTATGTGATCATTGTACTATTGCAATGTGTGATTTCCATGCATGATGAATATTTAAAATTATATGCATCTACCATTCTAGGTGAAAATTTTGATTTCCATGTATGTTCTTAAAAAACAGCCCTTCCAGCTTAGCAAAAAACTCAGTAATATGCTATAGAATCCAACTGGCTCATTTTGAGGGAAGTTTTTCTTCAGAAAGAAAAGTATGCAGATCATATTTCCAATGAGATAACCATTGTAATCCCATGGAAATCGATATTGGAACATGGGAAACCAATACTTAACAAGTTGTGTATGCCATTTAACTTGAAGGATAAATGGAGTAATATGAAGAAGAGTAATTACTGAAGCATATACATACATGGATGAATTAATTATGTCTATCTTGTTCCCAATCTTCCTCTTTGGAGGAAAACTGCTTGGAATCTCATGTGTAATCTCAACATATCCTTCTAGCATTCTACTCAATTATACAAATACTTCCTTCATAGTGTCACATTTTTCAACATTATTGGACTTTATGTCCTCTAAGACTCTTATTTGCACCATTTCATAACACTCCTTGGTATCCTTTATTGCATTTATGAATTTCTTTGTAAATAACATAACTTCTCTCTGGCCCTTATCTTCAATTGACAACTAAATTATTTTTCTATCCTTTATAATGTCATGAGTTCTTCTCAAGTGATTTATATCACCATTGGGCATCCACAAACTACTTATATTTTACATTTTAGTCCTTCGGTTGACTTGGACTTGAGCATGCATTTTATTTATATGTTTGACAAAATGATTCTATATCATCACTCATTTGGACATGTTGAGTGAAAATATATCATATCTAAAACACTAATTAGATTATTTTGATGCACAAAATTCAATGATCATCGACAGAGTGTGTGCTCTAGAATGAAAAGGATATATAGAAGCATACCATACTGATATGTCGTAAGAGTTGCCAGGTAAAGAACTGTAAATGAAAAGGATATAGATTATTTACATATTTATTGTAATAATCTCCACCATTATCTGTGTGAAGGATATTGATCCCCTTACCAGATTGTTTCTCTGCAAGAGCTTTAAAATCTCAAAGAAAAGCAAACACATCACCTTTGTGTTTTAAGAAGTATACCCCTGTGTATATAGATACGTAATCAATGAAGGTTAGTAGTCTAGGCCTGGAAATTGATGGCACGTAGAACGTTTTTTCACTTTTTAGACGTATTTAACAACTCTTTAAAAAATTAAAACATCATAGATGACGGGCATATAAAAATTCAAACTATAGATTTGACGTTTACTAGTTTATATCTCCCGTCATAAATATTAATAATGGTTCTAGATGCAGGCTCTCAATTGTAGCCTTTACTAGTTATGCATTACATTGGAGTGACCCAATCCCATCCACTAAGATTGATGCCACATCTCCATGAACTTTCTCTAGAAAGATTCATTTATATCTACACGTTTATCGATATCAACGGGGTTTACTTTACCCTGGTGTGGTGTTCGTTCAGATATAGTGGATTTATAAAAGAAAACTTGTATATTGTGTGGTTCTCTTCATTCGAACCATAGATCTCAAGTTACAGCGTTCTTGTTCAGGTTAGCATTTCTCTGAGTTTCTGTTTTCTTTATGTATGATAATGTTTAAGGATGAAGGTATTTATGTATATGACCATTGTTCTTCTATTTCCGTGTACAGAAATGGAATAGTATATAGGGCTCCTGAAAGTGGCTGTAATAAGGGAACCAATCTAGTTGCTTCAGATTTTATGAATATCTCTGACCCTTATGTGGTGGTCAACCTGGGCAACCAAGTTTGTGCCATTTCTCACTTTGTTTTTGCTTCAATTTTGAACATTTTGCATATTTTCATGGTGTAAAAGCTGGGCTGGATTGGGGTTTGCAATTTTTCAATTCAATTTTGTACTTGTGTTTTGTTTTTCTAATTTTACTAATCGTGGAAAGGGAAAATAAAAAACACTAAGAATCTAGGCTGGGTTGGAGTTTGCACTTTAAATTCGATTCTACACTGATTTATTTTAAATTTATTAACCAGGGAAAGGGGTAAAAAAACCCGGTTTGGGGTTTGCAATTTAAATTCGATTTTACAGTGATTTATTTTAAATTATTAACCAGGGAAAGGGGTAAAAACACCTAGAATGCCATTTATTTTAAGTTACAGTAGGGAAATAAGTAAAAACACCTAGAATGCCATTTTTTAATTGCAAGCTACTTGCATCATGCCATTTTTTTCTCATCGTGAGCACTACAATCCACAGGATTATTATTAAGGCTGTTGGTTTGATTATTTTCCCAGGGGCTATGATTCTGCCGACGGGTTATTGGTCGGGGATATGATTTTTTCCATGAATTTTGGTGTGGTTTCTCTCTTATAGACAATGGGTAGGCCTTTAATAACTTGCTGGATACTTTGCTAGCTCTTTTAATAACTTGTTGGATACTGGCTAGCTTTAAAATACCAAAGTCTATAGTAGCACTTACTTCTTACCCAATTAATTTAGTTGACAGTCATGAATTTAAAGTAAACGTAATGTGAAAGGCTTGAAAAATCCAAGACTGTCATTAAATTTCCATTTATTAGGCATAATAGATTTGAATTTCCAATCCTAGTTAGTACGCATACTTGTTTATTCATAGATAGGTGAGGAAAGGGACCAGTAATGTCACCGGGCACAAAATCAAGAAGTGATGTGGCTCTCTTAGCCTTTCCTTTCTCAAATCTCTCTTCAAGGTGCCTACCAAGAGTATATATTGGACAAACTCCATCTAAGAAGGATATAGGTGGCAACCCCACTATCCTGTCTTGTTTGATTAATTGATGCAATTAACATGAGTTAATATGCCCAAACATATCATGCCATAACTTACTAACATCATTAGAATGCATTAACAAAGCTAAAGTAGGAGTTTTAAGCAAAAACTTTGAAAAAACATACAATTTATTTTTGGGATCAACTTTTCTAAGTGAAATCTTTCAATTTTTTTTTTGTTAAATCTACCAACAGGCGTCACTTTTCCGATGGTGTTCCGACGCTTCTGTCAAACATCTGACACATGAAGGCGATGCTCAAACGATGCTTTTTATTAAACTTCCGACAACATTGTCATGACTCCAACACTTTAGACCGTCGAACGACCGACGCTTCAAGTGTTGGTAGGAGTTGAAAATCCGACGCTTTCTGGATCAAACACCGATGGCGTTGCCATGCCTTTGACGCTTCTGCCCGTCGGAAGGCCGACCCTTCAAGTGTCGGTGGGCGTCGGATTTCTGATGGTTTGTGCAATTTTTTATTGACACTTTGAAATAGAAAACTGTCGAATAGGCGACACCATGGTGTGTCGGATCTTTGACACACTTTGGTAGCATGTTGAATATCCGATGTTATGCCACTGAAGGCAAAAAAAAAGTGTACGTGTCGAAGATGCTACAGCGAAGTGTCGAATTTCAGACATGCAAGGTGTCGGATTTTGGGTTGAAATTCTATTGTGTCTTTGATAGGTAATTGAGTGTAATAGGCATGGCAAGAATTGGGGGGGGTCATTCTAGATATTGATGGAAATCAAGATGTGTACTATTAATGGGGCCTTGAAAATGCAAAAAACAACCAATTAGAATTGGTAACCATTTACCAAGGCCTCTTGTAGGCTCAATTACTCAACATTTATTCCCACACTGTAATAAGGGACTCCTTCATAAGAAGCAAGATGGACCGAAGCAACTACCACCCAAGGATACCTTATTGGGTCATTGGATGACAAGAATAACAAGAGAGGCAGGTCAAATTGAAAGGGTTTAGTTTTACTGGGCCTTAAGACATCACAACCAAGCAACATATGTTACGAAAAAAAATGCATCTAGGATCATAAAAGGAAATTTAAAAAAAAATGGGGCTATATCAATCACCTATATCCCCTAATGCATGCATTGTATAATCTCTTAATTAACAATTGGTATCAAAATTACACCAAGAAGATGGAAAAGTACCACCATTATGGATTGACAGATGATGAAATCCATTCGCACAAGCCTCGCATTCTTAGCCTTGGATGGCATAGTGGGTTGAAATAGAGGATAACAATAGCTACAAGCTCTATCCCTTGGCTGGCATAGTGGCTTGAAAGGGAGGATAGAAAAAACAATAAGGTTCACGTCCACAAATCCTAGCATGACCCTTTGGTTCATGGAAAACAAGATTTCAACAAGTGTTCAAGAATACCCCTTGGTTATTTTTTTGAAATTTATCTATCCCTTACAATCTCTCCGCTTCCTCCTTCCTGCATCTCCTTGGAACAATGATATAGGATATTCTAATTATGAAAATGATATCAATTATCGAGCTTCCTCAACTGGGAATTGGATGGATGGTGGTATCCATCTCCGATTTTGGGAGAAATTCATAGAATTATCTCCAACCATAGGTTATAGTGGAGTACAGATAGAACGAGAGGTGAGAATTTCTTTTGAGCTCTAGGTGGACTCTTAATTTAACTCATTTTCCTCTGTGGATGCTCTTTGTGGCATTGATTTAGTTGGGGGGTGCTCGCTCCGACAACTGTTGTTGAAAATGTAACTTTAGAAGATATTCTTTTGTATATCATTATTGTATTTTATTATTCCTTTGTCAGATATATTTTTCCTCCATTCAGGGATGTTATTATTATATTTGTTCATGCTAGAATATTGAGGTAAAACCTCCATTGTAAGTCAGGGAAATAGTCCCTAGAAGAAATATTTTTAAATGTATTTTGAGTCTCCCAAGAGGGAAGTTGGCCCAATTATGGTTTTGGGTCAGTCACATGTAAATTATAAATAGGGAGGCACCCTCCCTCATTTAGACACACAACACACAAGCAATTTCGCTCAACATAGAGAAATACAAGTGTGTTGGTGAAGAAGAGGAAGAAGTTGTCAAATACATATTATCTTTGTGTATTCTATATTGGTTTGACATTGTACTAAGTCATGGAACTATTATTTTGTGGGGTTTTCTTCTGTATGGTTTCCCTGAGGAAAATCGTTTACTTGTGTATTGTTGCACTTGACTATCTTTAAGTTTAAATATCTAACATAATTGAATTAAAGTGAAAACTCTAACATGGAATCAGAACCACCCTGAAAGAAGGCATTGTGTAGCTACAAAAAATAGGTCTTCCAAGTTCTAACACTTTTCTCCACAATATTTCTAGAAAAGAGGGCCAGGCTAACTCACCTCAAGGAGAAACTACTTCTTGAAGAAACTAGGGCATCAGATTTTGGATCTTTCATCCATAAAATTTGGAAAAGGACCTCACTAAACAACTTGCCTCAAGGAGGCACATATTTCTACCCAAGCATAATCTCAAGATTCCAAGTTTGGAAAATTAGGGTTTCTCTATGGAACCCTAGGTCATCTAGCTCCATAATCAACTTGGGCATCTCAAATTGGTAAGATCTATTCGATTGTCATTTCCATTTGAGGTTCTTGTATCAACATGATGAATCACACTAAGGTTGGGGATAAGCTTGAAGGTGTAGATAACTTATGATGATGGAAGTATAGAGTCTCACGTACCCTAGAAGAGAATGACTTGGACAAATATGTCAATGAGGAGGTTCCATAACCAGAAAGAGAAGAGGAAAAGGAAAACCACAAGAAGAACATGATAAGAGCCAAAAGGATTATTGCAAACTCCATAAAGGATCACCTCATCCCTCATGTATCATCAGACTCCTCAGAACATGTTTGATGTTTTGACCAAGCTATATGAAGGAAAGAACATCAACTAGAATATGACCTTGAGGAATCAACTCAAGAATGTGAATATCCAACACTCAGAAACCATTCAATCTTACATCACAAGGGTTTCTCATATCAAGGAGCAACTAGAGGCCATTGAAGAAAATTTTGAAGAAGGAGAGATCGTGATGACTACCTTGAATGGTCTCCCAAGGTCATGGGACTCATTCGTTAAGGGATATTCGCCATAAAGAAGCTAATCAAGTTCATCATATTGTGGGAGGAATGCACTCAAGATTAAGCTCGATCAGTATCAAGAGAAGAGAAGAAGGGAGCAAGTGATTATCAAGCTCTAACAATTCAAGCATAGAATAATAAAGGAAAGAGGGAGGATCACTCTCACAGAAGACCCAAGAAACTCCAAAATAATCATCGATCAATAAGGGACTATACAAATATTAGATGATACACATGTGATCAAAAATGCCACTTCTCAAGAGATTGTCCTAGGAATAAAGGATCGTCCAGGGTGAACAAGAAGAAGAGGCATCATGCACATACTACAGAATATGATGAACCCGTAAGCAAGAGAACAAGAGAAAATTCTTCAAGTGATGAATAATATGTTTTGATCTCATCTCTTATAGGTACCATTACCCATGGAAGCAATGATTGGCTTGTGGATAGTGGAGCTTCCAAGCATATGATAGGATACAAAGAATCCTTCATCAACCTATCAGAACACGAGTCACCTCACAAGGTGAAACTTGGAAATGACTATCAATATCCCATAAAAGGGAGTGGATAATCCTCTTAAAAGTTGGATTCATGCAAGTTAATGAAGATGAAGGATTTTCTCTACATACCAGGTTTGAAGAAAAATATCCTCCCCATTTCAACTTTAGATGCTAAAGGATTTTATGTTGCATTTTTTGATGGCCAAGAGGCAAAACAATAAATGATGCAACAATAATTGGAGAGCAATAGGGAGGTCTGTACAATTTGAAAGGACAACCAGAGAAATCCTTGGTTCATGAATCTATAGAACCAAGTGAGCTATGGCACCGAAGGCTTGCACATGTACACTATTGTGCACTACCAATTGCAAGCAAAGTAGTATTAGGCCTTCCAAAAATCCAAGCAAAACATTAAGGCACTAGCAAAGGATGTGCGCAAGGGAAGAATGTGAAGAAACCATTTCCAAAATGGGAAATCAAGGCGAAATAAATCTTGGAAATAATCCACTCAAATGTATATGGCCACATGTCATCCAATTCCTTTAGAGGGTATGCATACTATGTTTCTTTCATAGATGATTATTCTTGTAAAGCTTAGATTTACTTCTTGAAAGGAAAAGATGAAGTTTTCAGCAAGTTAAAAGAATTCAAATCTTTGGTAGAGAATCACACCGAAAAGAAGATCAAGAACTTACGATCAGACAATGGTGGTGAATTCACTTTAGATGAGTTCAAAGACCTATGCAGAGAATCTGGGATTAAGACGGAGATGAGCACTCCCTACAATCCTCAGCAAAATGGCATTGCATAAAGGAAGAACCAAACGATAATGGAAGCAACAAAGGAAATGCTTCATGACCAAGACCTTCCAATGCACCTATGGTTAGAAGCAGCAAGAACATTTGTGTATGTACAAAATAGAACACCTCACCGTGTTCTGAATAACAAGATTGTAGAATAATATTTCTCATGAAAGTAACCAGAAGCCATCCATATCTAAATATTTTGTTTCCCTCTGTACATACATTTCCCCAAAGAAAAGAGGACAAAGCTAGACCCTTCAAGAAATAAGGGCATATGCATGGGATACAGTGACACATTAAAAGCATATCGGATATACTTCGCAGGATTCAAGAAGATCGATACCAGTCGCTATGTTACTTTTGATGAAGACACAACTTACAACAAGTCAAGACAATTCCCAGATTGAATATGCTGTAGAACCCAAATTTCCCAGAACCAAAGTTACAATTATGGAAGAAATGACTTAAGAAAATCATGAAGATCATAACATGATGGAACCTCAGGAGCTTGTAGATCCACCTCACGAGAGGATCCCTACAAGAGAATATTAGAATGGCCACGTGAAGCTATTCAAGATACATAGAGGTATGGAGCTCCAGATGGGAAACTTAGAGAAAGTAAAAGACCAAGACCATACTCCAGTTACGTATCCCTATTGTGTGACATCATTAATAATGAAACTTCCAACTATGAGCAAGCTGTTGTAAAGGAGTGGAATGAAACCATGATCGAAGAGTATGAATCTATTATGAAGAATGATGTCTAGGAGATAGTTCCAAGCCCATAAGGGAATTCTGTAGTGTCTTCCAAATGGATCTACAAGATCAAGCATGTTGCGGGCGGTAACATCGAATAAATACAAGGCAAGTTTTGTGGCATGAGGTCTCTCCTAGAAAGAAGGCATAGATTATGAGGAGACATTTGCACATGTAGCAAGATACACTTCCATTACATCTATACTTTCTTTGGTTGTAGTAATGAAATGGAAGATAGACTAGATGAACATCAAGACAAATTTATTGAATGGTGTACTAGTTCAAGACGAATTGTATGTGGAGCAGCCACCAAGATTTGAGACACATGATAGATAGACTCATGTGTGCAAGATAAAGAAGGCCTTGTACGGTTTGAATCAGGCACCCAGGACATGGTATGGTAGGATGAATAGCTTTCTGATTAGCTTAGGCTTTACCAAGAGTAAAGCATATTCCAACCTTCACTTCAAATTTGAGGGTCGAAGACCAATGATACTCCTATTGTATGTAGATGACATGTTGATGATAGGAGAGGATGACATCATTGCAAATACAAAGAGAAGGATTACCGTAGAGTTTGAGATGAAGGACTTGGGGATGATGCACTACTTTTTAGGTCTAGAGTTGTGGTAGAATTTAGACGGGATACTCCCTGGACAAGGAAAGTATACAGTAGATATTCTGAAGAGGTTAAGAATGATGGACTACAACGTTGTTGCCACACCCATGGAATTAAACTTGAAGTTATTGAGGGATGCTTCTTCTGAGATAGATGATGGAACAATGTATAGACAGATGATTGGTTCGTTGATGTACTTGATGAACATAAGGACATACATATTCTTTGCTATGAACACATTGAGCCAATTTCTGGTACATCCTAGACGTGTTCACTTAGTTACTGCAAAGCACGTATTGAGGTACCTGAAGGGTACAATTGAGCATGGGATTAAGTATGCGATGGATTAGAAGATTAACCTACATGGTTATGTTAATTTAGATTAGGAAGGCAGTGCCACAAACAGGAAGAGCGCTTCAGGATGTTGCTTCAGTTTGGGATCTGGGTGATCTCTTTGTTCAACAACAAGCAGTCAAGTCTAGCACTGAGTATAGCCGAAGCAGAGTACATTGCATATTGTTTGACTAGTTGTGGGGTATTATGGCTTCAGAAACTACTGTTAGATTTGTTTGATCTCGAGTTAGAGGTGACTTGTATCTTCTGTGACAACCAAAGTTGTGTGAAGTTTTCCGAGAACATAGAGTTCCATGACAAGTCGAAGCACATTGAGATCAAGTATCGCTATATCTGGGATATAGTGTAGAGAGTAGTAGTGAAGCTCAAGTGTGCAACAATGGACGAGCATACATCTCATGTTATGACCAAGCCTCTGGCAAGAGTGAAGTTTGACTACTTCAAGGACAAGCTTGGAGTTATGAAGATCGATGTCCATCACAAGAAGGAGTGTTAAAGTCCTAGATGATGATAGGCCTACATTCATTATAAAACATGAATGACCCTACAGAGAGACACATCCAGTATGAAACAGGAATGGATCTGTGAATTCCTAGATCAGATCTAGGCTCACATACAATATAAAAAGGGACTAGCCCTGCGAAGGCATCCAGTATGAAAAAGGATTGGCACTGTAGAGATCTACATTCAGTATGAAAAATGAATTACCATGTGAAGGCATCCAAAATGAAAAAGGACTAGTACTGCAAAGATCCGCATTTAGTATGAAAAATGACTAACCCTGCAAAGGCATCCAGTATGAAAAATGACTGACCCTGCAAAGGCATCCAGTATGAAAAATGACTGACCCTGCAAAGGCATCCAGTATGAAAAATGACTGACCCTGTAAAGGCATCCAGTATGAAAAAGGACTAGCACTGCAAATATCTGCATTCATTATGAAACAAGAATTACCTTGTAGAGAGATACATCCAGTATGAAACAAGACTAGCTCTAGGACTGCATTCAGTATGAAAAAAGACTAACACTACAAAGATAAGCATCTAGTATTAAATAGGATTGGCACTATATAGATATGCATTTAGTATGAAACAAGACTAACACTGTAGAGATATGCATCCAATATGAAATAGGACTGGAACTGTAAGGTACATCCAATATGAAAAAATACTAGAACTGTACGAGGTACATCCAACATGAAAAGGGGCTGACACTATACGGATATGTTGATGAATCCCTAGATGGGATCTAGGCATACATCTAACATGAAAAAGGGTTGACTCTGTAGAACTTTTAAGGACGGATAGATTCAAGATATGTCACTAGTCAATGGTTGACAATATGAGAATTGGTGTAGTAGTGATGATGATGATCCATCGATGATGATCCATCGACGATGATCTATCAATGATGATACAATGATGATGATTATTTCCAGATACTGTGTCCATATGTGATGATGACTGTGTCGGAAGAATACCTTCCTAATTAAGAGGGAGTGTTGTTGAAAATGTAACTTCGGAAGATATTATTTTGCTTGTTATTATTGTATTTTATTGTACCTCCATTGGAGATGTTTTTTCTCCATTCGAGAATGTTATTATTGTATTTGTTCATTGTAGAATATCGAGGTAAAACCTTCGTTGTAATTCGGGGTAACAGTCCCCAGAAGAAATATTGTTAAATGTATTTTGAGTCTCCGAAGAGGGAATTCAGCGCTATTAGGTTAGGAAGTCGACCCAGTTAGGGTTTTGGGCTAATCACATGTAAAGTATAAATAGAGATGTTCCCTCCCTCATTTGGACACACAACACACAAGCAAGTTCTCTCAAGAGAGAGAAAGACAAGTGTGCTGGTAAAGAAGAGGAAGAAGCTGCTGAAGACATCTTATCTTTGGGTATTATATATTGGTTTGACATTGTAATAAGTGATAGAACTATGCTGGAGAAGTTGCAAGGTTTTCTCCTTTATGGTTTCCCCAAGTAAAATCTTTATGTTCTTCTTTATTGTTGTTCTTATATATATTTTAGTTTAAATATCTAACATACTGATTTAAAGTGTAAACTCTTACAACAACGAGTGTTATGGTTTGTACAATTTGAAAAAGAAGTATTTATAAGGAAATATCAGAGATTAAGAAAACCATAAGGCAACATGAAGAGAAAACAAACAACAACAATTATATAATGCTCACGGTCAACACCAGAATTGAAATCATGAAGAAATAGAACTATATATAGAGGGAAACCATTGAAGAAGTAATATGTAATTTCATTAATGGATTGCAATTTATGGAAGCAGAGACGACATAATTTTGAAATATTATGAACAATGTGAACAAGGCCTAACTCTCAATTGCTTCTAACCACAACGATTCAGCAAATGGAGGTCCATGACACCAACAAGAGGATACTACAGTCCACTAGACACAAGACAACATGGAAATTGATACCTTGCTCATTTAGGTAGATGCAAACAATTAAACATGCCTTCCCATGAAGAAATGTCACCATGTCATGTAAAATACTTCTGTTAAAAGGAGTTTTTTGTTGGATATACACTACCTGTAGTAGAAATTTTGATTTCGCTTATGTGAAGGATGACTATAACAAACATATAAAAACTATAGTAATTTGGGATGTATGCACTAAATATAATATATATTCCAATGCATTTACTCATTGAACAATTAAGCTGCAACTAATTTTGTTAATACANTATATATATATATATATATATATATATTATAGAATATAAATAACTTGAGCATTTAAATGGCATAATAAATAAATTATCTTGAACACATATATGATCTACAACAGTTGTAGAAAATGGAGTTGGAATAGCCACAGTCCACCTAACCATTAACCACTAAATAATCAATTTGTTTTCTCAATAATCACCCCCTAGCATGAACCATGACACTGTAGGTGCTAACACCCTGCTCTCTAGCTACAAAAACTTAATCAAATAGTTCTTCCCACACTCTCAAGTGAATAACCATCTCTTGATTAACTTAAGGAAATATCCCACTTCTCAGAAATTTCCTAACACATAACAGTGATCACACATCATATTTCTCATGCATACTAGATATAGTCTTTTCCTCACACACATGCACATAAATAATATTTTCCCTAAGTATTACACAAGGCCCAACTTTTCCTCCTTGAGAATTCATTAGCCTTGGATCCTCCCCTATATTTTAGGGGGTTCATCCAAGGAAACTACCTCTTGACACTTTTATTTCCCACCTCTTGAGCAGTAGGACTATGTTCCCCTTTTATGGGGTCATGGTTCATCAAGTTCTAACATGGCCATTCAAACTACCCCCAACATTTAATTAATGATGTCAAAAACAATCTTTTACATCTACCCCTTCATGAGGACAAGTGGAAATCCTTTATCTTGCACATGTTCAAAATAAAACAATAGAATATTAACCACTTAATCATAAATCTGAATTTTTACTTAGTCAATAATCAAAGTAAAAACATGGGGGATATTACATTCTCCCCCACTTAAACTTAACATTGTTTTTGGTATTAAATCTTGATCCTATTTCAGATATGGAATAGATATGGACATGCCTCTCTCATGGCATCCTCCATCTCCCAAGTGGCCTACTCAAGGATATAGTGCTCCCATTGAACTTTTACATGAGCAATGGATTGGTTATGAAGAAATGTCTCTTTCATGTCGAGAATGCATAAATATTCCTCTTGTAACTCACCTTTTGGTTCCACCTATACCACATTCTAATAAATAACATAAGAAGAATCATGAACATATTCTTTTAATAAAGATACATGAAAAAAATTATGAAATTTTATGTTGGGTGATAGTGCAATATCGTAGGTCATTAGCCCAATCTTGGTTGTCACTTAAAATTACCCATTGAATTTTGGTGCTAGTTTGGAGTAATTCCCAAACCTTAAGGATATATTCTTTGGTTTTACTTTCAAGTACACATGGTCTCCCACATTTAAATCTTTATGAGTCTGCTTCTTATCCACGTAACTTTTTTTCTGTCTTGAGCCATCTTCAAGTTATTATTCACATCTTGCAATACTTGTTCCATCTCTATAAGCATGTATGGTTCTAAAATAATTATATCCACTAATTTGTCCTATATCACATGGGTGGTACATTTTATACCATGCAGTATTTCAAAAGGACTCATTTTTTATGATAGTTGAGAACCATTGTTGTAATCATACTCCACTAACTGGAGATAATCTTCCCATTTAGTGGGCTTGTCCATGACATACATGTGAATCATATCTTCTAATATCGGATTAGTCCTTTATGTATGTCCAACTATCTGAGGATGATGCGTCGTAATAAAATTGAGTTGTGTATCTTAACCTTCGAACAATTCCTTCCATAAATTTGAAGTAAACTTTGCGTCCTTGTCAAAAATTACAATTTCAAAATGCCATGCAATCTGAAAATTTCTCTCATAAATATTTACGCTATGTTTATGGCTTTAAAAGTACATAGATTTGATAGGAATAAAGTGTGTTTTCATGCTCAACTTATCAACCATAACCATTATCATGTTGCCTCTTTTATTTAGGTAACCCAATGATAAAATCCATTGAGATCACTTCACATTTCCATTCTAGAATAGGTAAAGGGTGTAGAAAACCTGGTAGGTGTTGATGTTCTCCTTTGACCTATTGACATTCTAAACACTTAATTAAAACAAAGATCTTTAATACTTCATGTGTGGCCAATAATAGTCCATTTTTAATGATGTTAACAATTTATGGTAACTTGTGTGACTTGAATAAGGTCTCTTATGGTACTCATCCATAATTATAAGTTTTAAATTCTCTTGAATTTGGGATGTACAAACTATATTTATACAGTAATAAGCCTTCTTTGCTAATGCTGAAATCTTTTTTTTGTTTTCTACTTCATTTGTCTGCACTTTCCCCCTAATTCACCATAAATTTCGTCCATAGTCATCACTAATTGAATTCTGATTTTTAAAGCAAATTCACAATTGTTGATTGGTGTGGCATGCATCATGTAAACATTCCTACTGAGAACATTTGGGATCTTGTTCTCTTTTCTTTTGATGAGTTTTATCTCAAAATCATATTCTCCGAGGAAAGCTAACCATCTAGCTTGTCTTGTGTTCAAGTTCTATTGGTCAAATAAATACTTTAGGTTAATATTGTCAGACATCAATAGAAAGTTTTTGTTTATTAGATGGTGTTGCCACATTTTTAAGGAATGTATTATAGCTACCAATTCAAGGTCATGTGTTTCCTAGTTCTTCTCATGGTTGGCCTTTAGTTTTATGGATTCATAGCAAACTACATGGTCTTCCTAAAGTAATACCCATCCAATCCTTCCTTACTAGCATCTATGCATACAAAAACATGCTTGTCAGGATCAGTTATTTTTAGGATACGTGTCATAGTGAGTAAGTGTTTTAGATTATAAAATCCATGTTGACATTTTTGTGACAATATAACTTGATTCCCTTTTTCTAAAGTGATGTGATGGGATATACAAATTTAGAGAATCCTTCTTTAAATCTCCTATAGTATCTCATGATTCCCATAAAGGATCTAACGTCCCACACATCCTTAGGAATAAGTCAATCCATGATGGATTTTTTATTATCATGGTCGACGGATATTCCCTCTTTAGTGGCCTAGATACTCTACTTGTTTTTTATATAAGTACACTTACTAAACTTAGCATACAAATGATGTTCTATGAGTACTTGCAAGACTATATTTAGATGTTTCTAATGTTTGTGTTCATCCTTAGACTATAAGAGTATGCCATCTATAAATGATAAAAAAAAAACTTGTCCAAGTGTTCATTGAATATGATATTCATCAAACACATGACATTAGATAGTGCATTTGTAATATCAAAGGGTATAACAACAAGCTCATAATTCCCATATTTGGTCATTTTGTGTACATCTTCATCTTTAATCCTAACTTGGTGATATCTGGATCTCAAATATATTTTTGAGAATATTTTTTCTCCTATAAAATGATAAAATAAGTCATATATTCATGGTAAAGGATACTTGATCTTGATTGTCATTTTATTCAGTTGTTTGTAGTCAATGCATAATCAAAAAGTGCCTTACTTTTTCTTAACAAATAACACGTGTGCTCCTAATGGGGATACACTTGGCCTTATATAAATATTTTCCAATATTTCTTTTAGTTTCATTTTAAGTTATGTTACTTCATGAGTACTCATCCTATATGGAGTTTTGGAAACTGGGGAAATTCCTAGTATTAAGTCAATAATAAAGTCAATATCTCTTTTAGGAGGTAGTATTGGGATCTCTTTGGAAAACACATGCCAATATTCCCTAAGTACATATTAATATTGTAAATATGGTTTGTCATTTTATTCTGATTTATATCCTATTTTTATTACATACAACTTACAACCCTTTCTGGAGCATTTCTTTAATTGAAGTGTTGATATATATTTAACTGATATTTCTCTAGGAATACCTCGAACTATTATATGTTTGTTATCATCGTCCAAATAGTCAAAGTTTTATTATAACAATTTATAACAACTATATGTGCTTCTAACTAGTCCATTCCAATAAGAAAACCATATGATCCTAAGGGTAGAATATTAGGATTTGATTGTGTACCTAACCCATTCATTCCCAAAGAAAAATTACTTACCAGTTCTGACACTTTACTTTTTTTCATGTATCTAATTGTACCAACCAATATTTTTATGTTTACTTATTTTTAGCTTACATGAATCGACTGTATACCGTCTAATATAACTTAAACTTGAGCCAAGGTCAATTAGGATAGAATCTATTTATCATAATTTTTACCTTCTGTCTCTACCATTAAGGATTGATGATTTGCTTGCATGTTATCTAACACAACATTTATCCTGTGTATTCTATTTCCCACATTGTTGAATGTTGAATCTTTCTAAATGTTATAAACTATTTTGATATTTTTTCTTAGGTTAGGGAAATTCTTGAACAGATGTAGTTCACCATATCCCCAACATTTTAGAGTTTCCCTTATTGGTTCATTGAGATTCTTATTAATGTATCCTGTTAATTCTGTACTATTTGAGTTTGTTGATTAAAATTTATGTTGAAGTTGTTCCCTTGAAAAATATTAGTAGTATTTATGTATGGTGGAGGCTTAAATCCTTTCTATCTCTAATTAAATTTTTCTTGGTACCTCATTTTTACACCTAAATCTCGTCACCGTCTTGTTATGATATGTGTATCCCATTGTTTTCTCTAATCCCTTGGAGTTTGAAGTGGAGAAATGAAAGGAGGAGGATTTTTCCCTTGTGTTTTCCATGTTTTGAGCCACCACTGCACCTTGTAAACTAATAATAGGCATTACCTAATTTAGCAATGCACCTTTCCCACTTGCAATGTGCGGTGCTTCCACTTGTTGCTTTTATGCAGCAGGAGGCACCCCATAACACCGCTTGTTTATATTCTGCAAAGTGTGGTGCTAATCCTAAAAGGGCAAGAACAAGAAGTTTCGAGAAGTTTCAAGAAGGGAAATTCATGGAACCTCATCCCTAAGAATATGGACATGTGTAAATCGAATTCCCTTATCCTTGGGATGATCCCTCAACCTTCTCCTTTGAATCCTCAACCCATTCTATCCATCATAGCCTTTAATTATTGGCTCACCCCTCATGGGAAAGGGACAGATTTGCTTTTGATTTGATATATTTTCTTTGAATTTGAAAGATATCCCTCTACTCATCTTCAAATATTCATGATATTGACTCATTGAGTCTTCCTGTTGACTTTTAGATTCATACTTTAGACTTTAACTCACTTATTATTCGCTTTTTTTTGTTTTCAATCATCAAATCAGACCACCGGTCCTGGGCTATGTACTAAGTGTGGCCAACATTATTTTCTTTAGTGCAACCTACGATGCCATCGTCATTTGTCAGTTCGCAAAGAGCGGCTCCATCGTTATGTTTTTGTGTACAGGGTGCGATACTGGACTGCCAATGCTCTGGTTCAACCCAACAACCCGCAGTACCAGGTAAGATCTTGGAATCTAGTATAATGTTTGATGCTTAGATACATTTTTCAGTATTTAAAGGTATAGTTCTGGAAGTTACTATGATCATCTGAATTCTGGAAGTGACTGTATTCTTGATTTGCTTTTCTCCTCAAAAATTGTGATTGATTTTGGTCCTTAAGAGCTCCGTAGTTGTCTTTGATTAAAGAGTTGGCATGTTGAAAAGAATTTGTCTTAGATAGACCTCTGGTCTATGTTTTTTTAGGACATAAAAGAAAAGATCCTTTTCATTTCTTCTTCGTTAGTTATAAAAGGTATTTTGTATGTTTTTCCTTTTACCAAAAATTTTGAAAAAATCCATAAAGATTCTTGTAGAGATGGATTCTTGATTAGTTGTATAGACTCTCAAGCATTCATTTTATAATATTTATTTTTGTTATAACGGAAAAAAATGCATTTAGTTCCATCTTTGCATTTGATTAAGAAAATTTGAAGACTTTTGTATGAAAATTTTTAGTGATCTTTTCAATTTGTTACTATTGATCTTAATTTATTTTGAATTAAAATAGAAGACATTGTTTTGCTTCTATTTGGAACGGAAAAAGTAGTAGTTTGATTTCATTTTTGGGATTTATTTTGTGTGCTAAAGGACAATTGAACCTCTTTACCTCTCTTAGGCAGGGCATCTACTAAACGATAAAGTTAATTATCTACATCTTCATCTTTGCATGGTTTATTAGTCAGATATTCACCTCATTCATTTACCTAACTGTTTAGATAGAGTTAACACACTAGCCTAAGGTAAAAAAAATTGGCAAAGTGTGATAGGTTAGAGACATGTTTCGGGGTATTTAAGCATAGGAGTTGTTGTTATATGCCTACAATGCATCCCAGGGACTATGCAGTTCTTCCACATATACGTTGGTATATCGAACGACCTTTCACATACACTTGAGGTATATAGAAAGGTACTTCATGTACTCGACGGTATATAGGAAGGCCCCTTTTGTATGGTTGTGTATTAAACAACACTACTATGGATTGGATCTCCCACCTACCTTGAGTATATCGGGAGACACCCTTAGGGATCCTAAGACCATCTGAGCAAAGCCTTTTTGGCATATTATTGTTGCAATACATTGAGAACAACACTTGGGGAGATTACTACGCATGTACCATCTAGGTAATCAGGTATTCAGGAAAGGGTATGGTCCCAATCCTCGTTGTCACGCTCTACTATTGCACCCTACGGTATATAGCGAGTTGTGATGGTTTGAAAAATCCTATGAGGATCCAAGCCTTAAATTAACTCATATCACACGTTTGTTTGATGCCTTAGTTTGAGTAGTGCTTTCTTTGTCTGATTTAGTTACAGTTTATTTAGAAATAGTTTGACCTAGAAAATTGTTTCAATACCCATGGAGACGATCTCTTCGGATACAAGGATTATCGCCAGAATATCCTTTGAACCCTACGACCTGATATCCTATAGACCAAGAGATGGAGATTAACTGTGATGCAGGAAGTGGCTCTCTTCCGGAATTGGAACGAGTCCCCATGATGAAAGAAAAAGGAGAGTTTTTTTTCCCCACAAATATTCCTATCACTGACTATTCATTTCCACCGATAATGGAACAAACTTCTTCTCTAAATCCATGTTTTGCAATATATACCCCGACAGGTTCAATTTTCAACTAGCCCAACTCAAACGATCTAGTTGCTACTATGTTTGGTCCAACTGCTTTGTTCTGGGAAACCACTCTATGCCAAGCCATTTCTAAATTTGGTTATACTAGTGCCACTAGTGTCTCTTCCATCGAGTTGACTCCTATCACTAGAAGATATTTCCCTTACCTTTTATCGAGTCACCTCCTCACTATATCCTTGAACATGCCTTCTAGTCAAGTTGTGGTTGATGCTCCTCTCGCTCCCATAGTTGTTAGACTTAGTGCGCACTCTATCACACACACCACTCCGGTGGAAATTTCATAATATACCCTGAATAAATCTTTAAATCCTTCATTGAGAAGTACGTCTATGTCTTCCATGAGTTTTCCTAATGTAGTTGGAAATCAGTCTTTTCCTTCCACGTCCTATACAACTAAAGGCCTTATGTGCTTATTTTGCATAATGTTTCGAGAACCATGCATCCAGTTTTAGGATATATTGGTTATGGTCATGTTTCACAACCTCCTACATCTATTTGGGATCAACCTCAACATCCTTATATTGGTGGTCAATACTACAATGGGATGCACTATAATAACCCCATGTATATACCTTATCCAGGTGGTGTTTCAAATCAATGGACACAACTTGCTTATCAACCTGAAGCCAAACCTAATTACCATGTTCAACCTTTAGTAGGGCAGAACATTCCCAACTACCAACAATATCCGGGTTACCATGGATAATCCCAACCAACTTATGGCATCCCCACTAGGATTCCCATGTCATACCAATATTACAATTACCCGCAACCTAATAGGAAACTCCCTTTTTTGGCAACATTGGATTTCCCATACTTGTCAAAATTGATCAATGATCCCATTCTACATGACCCTTTTTGGCCCAACATTCTAGTTAAGTTTTCGTCAGACATTCCAAAGTTTGACAGGAAGAAAGTTGAAGATCCCAAAAATCATGTAATGACCTTCCATCTATGGTGTTCATCTAACTCCTTGATGGATGATTCCATTCATCTACAAATCTTACAGAGAGCGTTAACTGGTACACCCGCAAAATGGTATATTGAACTCCCACAACACTCATTTGTGGATTCTAACTTGTTGGAAACAATATTTCTTACACAATTTCAGCTACTTATACGTTATGAGACTAGTACCGATCTTTTGAATTCTCTCTGACAGACCACCTTGACCCACATATCTGATCACATTCATGAATGAAGGAGGTGAGGAAGGTTGATCAAAGATCCCATTCTAGATCAATATTTATTTTACTGGTTCACTTAGTCATTGTTTCCCCCCATCGTTATAGATGTGGCTATGGGAGGTGTTGTTACCGAGGAATAAGCTATTAGTCGTGCAGAGTACTTGGACTTGGTTTAATCCCAGTATGGAACATTATATGACTTGATTCCTCATGCTCCTCATCCCATCATTGATCCTTCCAAACCACCTTCTAAACCTCCTATGGATGGTTTTGTAGGTTTAATCTAGCCCCAATCTGTAGCAAAACCCACCAAGAAACATAGTTCCTCCCCTACGACCACCTCAAATCCTATTGTTTCCGTCGAGGTGAATGCGGTCCAATCCTCCAGTCACCTGGGAATAAAAATAAGGGCGGAGTAAAATCCAAAAACCCCAAAAACTAGCAACAGAACCCAAATATTGTGACTCCGTAGAATAATTCAAAACCAAAGTGGAAAGCTAAGTATCCCTACCTCTTGTGTGGAGATGACCACTTCACTAACGAATGTCCTTGACGTGAAGAGGTTAATAGATTTTTAAAGAACAATCTCAAACCAGCAGTGTTGATTGACCGTTTTCCATCGCAACAACAATTGATAAACCATGCGTCTTTACAAGCTACCTCTTCTTCCATGGAAGAAATCAAGATGATGTCCGCTAAAATATTTGGATTAACTACGCGAACATAGACATATGAAAAACCTCTAGATAAAAAGGATGAAGGTGCTTCTTTTGATAAGACTCCTTCTGTTAATCCTTCTTCTTCTCTGTCTCCTTCTACTAGCCCTCTCGCCATAGAAAAACTTATTCCTGACGTGATTTTGTGTCCTCCCAAGAGTATGATCCAGAAATCAGTATTTAATCCTAGCACTCGAGCTACCCAATTTATAATATCGTCGAAGTTCTAGATCAAGCACCATGCGCTATGTCCACTTTGGAAGTACTCAAAACTTGTCTTGCTCAACGTAAAAACTTGTTTTCAGATCTCGAGGATTTATATTTGTAGAATTCAAATCACGTTCCAAATCATGACCAATATTATCTCACCAACTCACGTTCCAAATCATGACCAAATTGATTGGTAGGAAGGTCCATCGTACTATACTAGACAAAGGAGCCTCCACCTCAATGAAATCTATGTCTTGTTAGAGATACATTGGTTCTCCTAAATTTAACTATTCGTCGGCCATGCTAAAAGATTTTGACGGACGAGGTTTTCAACCCTACGGCTTATGATCGGTTTTGTCCATTGAACTAGGGAGAAAAACCATCTCTATTCAGGTAGAGGTGGTCAAAGCAGCTTTGGATTACAACCTTTTATTGGGAAGGAATTGGTTCTATGCCATGACTGCAGTCGCCTCATTGGTATTTCATTTTTTCCAATTTACCCAGCATGGTAAGATTGTGACTATCGATCATATTGATTTTTGCTCCTTGGATTTCACTTCCACCACAGTAAACAATGTGCCTTTGTTGGGACAGGCCCCCCCTCCATATCAGAATGTCAAAGTTGGGATTCTAAAAGACTCTACCCTTATGGGAGTCTTTCCATCTAATTATTCCCCTCCTACATCTCAAGTTTCCTCGGTGAACATGATATCCTCCAATGTTGATGACATGTCAAAAGGAAAAGCAATTGCTAATACACCTTCTCTGAGTCCTCCTAAAACCTTATATGATGTCATTCAATCCACTTCTGATTCATATATCGATGACCACCATTTAATAGCAGCACATCCTTACCATATGCCTTATTGGTTAAATTATCCTCTCCCTACTCTCGATTATCTTTTGTAGACTTTTCCTTTGGATGAGTCCATTATGGAGAACATGATTTGGGATGAATCTCCATGGGAAGATCATCATCATAGATCCTCTTTCCTTCCTAATTCCAATTTGGTATAGCCTAATTTTTTGTCGGTCATTACTTTCAATATCATCGAAAACCATAAGTCACTTGTTCTATTGCAAGGTGTTAAAACTGAAGGGAACTTGTGTAATGTTACCCGGACTATCCACATCGACATATCGGTGAAACTCAGAATTGTTGAACATGTGCACATAGGCCAAAACTGTTCAGTAGCTGAAATTGAAATTTATTTGATGCTTTTCAAATATTTTTGTGATGTTTTTGTCCAGATCTATGAGGAAATTCCTGGGATTGATTCATTGATTGTTGTCCATGAGATCAAGAGTTATCTATCCGCAAAACCTGTTAGGTCGAAACTCTGTCATGTCCACCCTCGAAAATATGTATCTATCAAAGCCAAAGTTGAAAATCTTTTGAAGGATGGTTTTATCTATCATGTCTCATTGACTGAATGGGTATCTAATATTGTTCGTGTGGCGAATAAACTAGGCACTATTAGGATTTGCATCGATCTTAGGGATCTGATAAGGCTTTTCCTAAAGACAATTACCCTACTCCCTGCATCGATCAGATTATCGACAACTGTGCTATAAGCATTATTTTCTCCATTATGGATGTCTTTTTCGGTTACAATCAGATTGAGATATTGTCCGTTGATCAACATAAGATGACATTTATTTTCCCAGGGGGAACCTTTGACTTCCATAAACTGCCTTTCGACTTAAAGAATGTTGGAGCCATGTTTCAACAAGCCATGTCCTATGCTTTCCATGATATCAAGCATATAATGGAACCTTACTTGGATGACCTACCCACCCATTCATAAAGGCAAGACGATCATTCTGAACATCTTAGGTCCATTTTCCTTAAATTTCGCCACTCTAACATTCATCTCAATCTGCCCAAATGTGTTTTTTATGCAGAGACCAGATGTCTACTTGTCTTTGTTGTTTCCAGGGATGGTATTCATATCGACCCTTTGAAAATTGTTGCCATTGTGACCTTACCCCTAACCACCAATATCATAGAACTTCAAGGTTTTCAAGGGAAGGAAAACTTTCTGCGTCGTTTTGTGTGTAATTTTGCAGAAAAATGCATAGATACATGTAATTGTTGAAAAAGAACACTCCGTTCATCTGGGATACTCTATCTCAACAAGATTTTGACAATCTGAAACATGAGATTATGCATTTGCCTGTATTTCATCCTCCTTATTATTCGAAATACTACCTACTATATCTCACGGACTCCACTACTACCATTGGTATGGTCTTAGTGCAGGAAGATACAAATGGCCAAGAACACTGTGTTACATTATCTAAGTAAGATTCTATTATATTCTGAAATATGATACTCACATGTTGAAAATTTGGATGTGGATATGGTCATAGTCATTCAATGTTTCCATCATTGGGGTATTACATTCTGACTCGTAAGGTACTGGGGGGGAATACACTCATTGGATTGTTATACTGCAAGAGTTTGACGTTGAGTTTGTGAAATCTACTTCCAAAAATTCATTGGTCTTTTTGGAACTAATGTGTTCCCTTCCCCATGCTACTATGGAAACTGAGCCCATTGACTCACTTCCAGATGTGTTTTTGTTCCTTATTAGCATGACCAACCCCCTGGTATGGAGATCTCATTGTATATCTCCAAACTCAATGATTTAATCCTGATATGTCTCGAGATGATCGTCATCATATCTGACATCACATGAAATACTATCTCATTATCAATGACACCCTGTATCGAGGTGGTATTGACTCTATCTTATGATGATGTTTGACCCACGAAGAGGCTGAACAAGTTTTGAATGATTGCCACTTTGGAGCATGTGGCAGTTAGCTTTCTGGGATAGCTACAACCCAGAAAATACTTTGCACTGGCTATTTATGGCCTTCAATATTCAATAATTTTCATGAGGTGGTTAAGAAATTCCCATCTTATCAAAAAAATTATTATAAAAAGCGTACCCATCCAGCTCTGGCCTTCGATATTAAGAATTTTGTTGAAAAAGGAGAAAACTCTGCATCTACCATTTCGGTGGGGAAATTGGAACCATTGTTCCACACTCTTGGACATGCATGCTGACTCGTAAGGTACTGGGGGGGAATACACTCGTTGGATTGTTATACTGCAAGAGTTTGACTTTGAGTTCGTGAAATCTACTTCCAAAAATTCATTGGTATTTTTGGAACTAGTGTGTTCCCTTCCCCATGCTACTATGGAAACTGAGCCCATTGAATCACTTCCAGATGTGTTTTTGTTCCTTATTAGCATGACCAACCCCCTGGTATGGAGATCTCATTGTATATCTCCAAACCCAATGATTTAATCCCGATATGTCTCAACATGATCATCATCATATCTGACATCACATGAAATACTATCTCATTATCAATGACACCCTGTATCGAAGTGGTATTGACTCTATCTTATGACAATGTTTGACCCACGAAGAGGCTGAACAAGTTTTGAATGATTGCCACTTTGGAGCATGTGGCAGTCAGCTTTCTGGGATAGCTACAACCCAAAAAATACTTTGCACTGGATATTTATGGCCTTCAATATTCAATAATTTTCATGAGGTGGTTAAGAAATTCCCACCTTATCAAAAAAAATATTATAAAAAGCGTACCCACCCAGCTCTGGCCTTCGATATTAAGAATTTTGTTGAAAAAGGAGAAGACTATGCATCTACCATTTCGGAGGGGAAATTGGAACCATTGTTCCACACTCTTGGACATGATATGAAATGATTTGGATATGATATGATCTTATTTGCTTCAAGTTTTAAGTTTCAAGAGCCTCCAGTCATGCGTGTAGCTGTTCTCGTCAATTTTGGTGTGAAAAATCAAGTACCGCAATTCTCCTTCGAAATTGTTGATGGTGATTTGATGTCAGTATTCTTTTATGAGTTTGCTGATATAATAATTTATGGATATTTGGATATTTTGGAAATAATATCAAATTAGAGGAGTGATCCATTCACTCTTATTGATCTTGAGCTTCCAGGAAATTCCTACATGATTGAATGCACCAATACTCAGAGTTTTGAAGAAGGGCAAAATTGTGCATCTACCATATCAGTGGAGCACACTCTTGGATATGATATGATCTTATTTGGATATGATATGATATTATTTGGTTCAGGTTTTAATTTTCAATAGCTTTCAGTAATTCTTGTAGTTGTTCTCGTTAATTTTGGTGTGAAGAATCAAGTACCGTAAGTCTCTCTCCAAATTGTTGTTGAGAATTTGATGTCAGTTTTCTCTCATGAGTTTGTTGATATTATATTTCGTGAATTATTGGTTATTTTTTAAGCTATATAAGCTTATGGAGCTCAATAATTTACTCTCCACAGTCCCAGGTCTTCTCTACCTTAGATCATATACTCGTCTCCACACCGAACTAGTAAAGATGGAGACATTATGCATCTGCCTCGACATTTGCTCCTAACACTTGGAGCTGATTTTACCTCACATGGTTTGATGTTCAAGGCTGCAATATACCAGTTATTTGGATTTTCCTCACATGGTTCAAATTCTCAAGCACTTTTTCTCTCTCATCAATTGATTTCAATTGCTCTACATGGGTCCAGTTTTCATCTTACAGCTTCTATGTTCCTAATTCAGTTGAGGACATTCTTCTTCTTCCAAAGAGGAATATTTTTCCATACATAATCATTTAGTTTGGATTCAGAGGTTCACATGCACAGTCTCAGGATGTTGTTGCACAAAAGAACCAAGATACTACATTGTGCTGCAAATTGCAGTAAAATTTTCACAAAGTTTTCTTCAAATTTGTTTTCCTGATTCACTGCTTATCTTGAAGGGGCGGGGTTCTGTTGGAGAAATTTACCACCATACACACTCATTTTGGTCAATTTGGCCTAGGTAAACTAGTATCCTAAGTTTTATTGACTTAATTGACATCAGAGGAGCACTATATGACATCAACATGAGTACACCCACGCCTACCTTCAGTCAAGGAGGCCAACTAAGCCTTCTCCTTCATTCGGGGAGGCTAACTGGAGCACTCCAAGGGTGATATGAGTGTCATTAATGCCCCATATTTCTAACTAATGGTTACAATCAGTTAAATAGAGTAGTGAAGGTGCCTTCCTTCATTAAATTGATTATTTAATGAACTGGAGTCAACAAGGGTGCCTCCAACCATTTTTGATGGTCAGTTACACTTCAGTTAACCTCATCAGGGTCCATTAGAGTCATTGATGTGCTACCACTTGTTGGTTGGCTTGTAGTGACATGTTTCTGAGCTACTTTCAGTTAGACTCGGTCATTTATTGCACTCTGACTTCAGTTAGGACTCAGTTGAGTCAATTAGGGTTTTGATCAGTGGTTAACTTGAGTGTTCACCATGGCTTACATTCAGTTAAGCTAGACTCACTCATTCAATTCGAATGACCTCCTTGGGAAATCGAATTGTATTGGCATTCATGCTTCTGGTATGATCATTTTATTGTATCATCATTCTTTCAATTGATTATATAGAGCTGCTACTTCCATTGCAGCACCATTTTTGGCAATTTTATGCATATTTGTCTATATTCTTTGTGAGACTGTGTTTTCAGTTCCTAGACCACTGTGACAAATTAATATGGTATCATATCTCACGGCAGGTTGAAGCTCAGTTCTCTCAAAAACATGGTTTTTGATAGATCTTGCATGAAAAATTGAGCAAAAGCTCAAAATTCCAGCACTGCACCAGAAGCCAAGGCTTACCACTTAATACCCCAAGTAAAGGAATTGTTGATCAAGCTTGCTTGATCAATTATGTTGGGTGTGATGAAATCCTAAAATGTGCAGGTTGTCTAACCTTATAGTGCCCCTTTTGTTGTGATTTGTACATTTTAACAGGTACAACTTCGAATGGACTCACAAGTCCCTCTTCTCACCCCATTCACAATCTATTCGGAATGGAAGTTGAAGATGATTGCATCTCTGAATAGACGAGATCTCTATGAGGTGTCTATTGGACTTGGAAAAGAGTCTTATGAGAATGAGAATTACTGCCTAAATGACGGTGATAGAGCTTTTGGAGCAATATGTCTGGCCCTTTCTCCTAGCTTGCGCTACCTTATTGGTTCTGCTGAATACCCAAAGGATCTCTAGACAAAATTGGAAAGAACCTTTGGCAAGCACAATGAGGATCATAATAGCACTTTGGAGATAAAATCCAACACCACAAGAGTTCTTTACTCAAAAGTCTCATCCTCTACTCTCTCTGATGAATTTGTTCAAGATGAAGAAGAAGCAGAATCTTCTACATAGTCAATTCGAATTGAAGAAAGTCTCCTTGCAGTGACTCCTTCTCCTGATGCTCTGGAAGTTTGTGAAATCTCTAATATCTCATCTCCTCGTATGGATGAAACAGAATAAGACATTTGAATCTCTGATATTGAATAAAAACACTGCTGCACTTCCATGCAAACATTCATCGGTGATTTTCCTTTGAATTCTGTGCAAAATTTACCAGTAATTGCTTCTGAAAGTGAAGAGAAATTTGATTTTTATCCCTCTAATGTTGTTGCTGGTGTGAAAATATGTGATACCTGGGATATTTTGGAAGAAATATCATATTACCAGAGTGATCCATTCGCTCCCCATGATCTAGATCTTCCAGTAAATTCCTGCAGGATTGCATGCACCAAAATTCAGAATTTTGAAGAAGAAGAAAGTTGTGCATCCACCGTCTTGGTTAACCATTTATTTGAATCTGATATTAAGCTTATTGGATCTGATATGGTATTATTTAGATCTGATATGATATTTCTTGGTTTAATATATCAAATTCATAATCTTTCAATACTGCTTGTAGTTGTTCTCATCAACGGTGTGAAGAAACAAGTACCGCAAGTCTCCTACAAAACTGATGCTGGGGATTTGATTTCATTCCACAGTTTTCAATATGTTGTGAACTTATTTAGAGCTGATTTACTTTCTGATCTGATATTATTTGGTTCATATTTTAAATTCCAAGAGCTTTCAGTCATGCTTGTAGCTGCTCTCACCAATTCCGGTGTGAAAAATCAAGTACCGCACTTTCTCTTCAAAATTGCTGATGGGGATTTGGTGTTAGTTTCCTCATATGAGGTTGCTGATATTTTATTATGTGATTTGTTAGATATTTTAGAAGATATATGAGATTATGGAGCTCAAGCATTCGCTCTCCATAGTCCCAGGGATTCTCTACCTTTGGTCACATGCTCATCTCCTCACAGAACTAGTAAAGAGGAAGATATTATGCATCCGCTTGGACACTTGCTCCTAAGATTTGGGGATGATTTTACCACTTATGGTTTTCTGTTCAAGGCTTCAACATTTTAGTTTCTTTAGTGTTCCACACATGGTTCAAATCCTCAAGAACCTTTGCTCTCTCTTCAGATGATTTCAACTACTCTACATGGGTCCAGTTTTCACCGTGCAGCTGTTTATATTTCTGATTCAGTTGAGTGCATTGTTCTTCTTCCAGAGTGGAAGATTCCTTCAGACATATTCATTTAGTTTGGATTCATAGGTTCACATGCACAGTCTCAGTATGCTGCTACGTAGAAGAACCAATTCTTGATTTACTGCTTAGTTTGAGGGGGGGTATTTTTCCCATGAGGCTTTCCCCATTTCCTTGGTTATATTAAGTAGTTACTTTATTGTATAGGGTGACCTATGGCCTTAGTTGTTGGGGCCCTAGCATTCTCATGCACTTATTTTTTCTACTCCTCTTGAGTATAGCTTAAGGGGGGGTGTTGGAGACATTTACCACCATACACACTCATTTTGGTCAATTTGGCCTAGTTAAACCACTATCCTAAGTTTTATTGAGTTAATTGACATCAGAGGAGCATTATATGACATCAACATGAGCAAACTCACGCCTACCTTCAGTCAAGGAGGCCAACTAAGCCTTCTCCTTCATTCGGGGAGGCTAACTGGAGCACTCCAGGGGTGATCTGAGTGTCATTAATGCCCCATATTGCTAACTGATGGTTACAATCAGTTAAACAGAGTAGTGAAGGAGCCTTCCTTCATTAAATTGATTATTTAATGAACTAGATTCAACATGGGTGCCNTTACACTTCAGTTAACCTCATCGAGGTTCATTGGAGTCATTGATGCGCTACCACTTGTTGGTTGGCTTGCAGTGACATGTGTCTGAGCTACTTTTAGTTAGACTCAGTCATTTATTGCACTCTGACATCAATTAGGACTCAGTTGAGTCAATTAGGGTTTTGATCAGTGGTTAACTTGAGTGTTCAACGTGGCTTACATTCAGTTAAGCTAGACTCACTCATTCAATTCAAATGACCTCCTTGGGAAATCAAATTTTCTTGGCATTCATGCTTCTGGCATGATCATTGTATTGTATCATCATTCTTTCAATTGATTATACATAGCTGCTACTTCCATTGCAGCACCATTTTTGCCAATTTTATTCATATTTATCTATATTCTTTGTGAGACTGTGTTTTCAGTTCCTAGACCATTGTGACAAAAATAGGTTCCCATTAGGTTTTCCCCTATTTTCTCGATTTATTAAGCAGCATTTTTTATTCTTTTATATTGTATATGGGTGCCTTTTGGCCTTATTGTCAGGGCCCACAGTTGTCCAAGTTAGGATTCAGGGGGGGTGTTAGGATTATAATCCTCTCTTGTCCAAACTGGTCTATTATATTATATTTGCCTAACTTGGGAATCATTTAGTTATTATTGGGTCCACTAGTACCATTGGGTCCACTTGGGCTAATGGGTCCACCTATACTAGTCACTAGAGTGTGGGGAACACAGATAGAGGTTAGTTGCAACTGACTGCACCTTCATGCATCAGTTTATGTGCCTCCTAGACAAATCCCTAAAATTTAGGAGCCACTGGGAGTGCCAGCACCAAACCTCCTTCAGTTGTTGGTAGTTGGTAACTAGTTAAGCTAATATATGCTCCAGTTACATTCAGTTAGATGTACTCTAGCTTATTTAGTGCCATTCTTTTGTGGCTGCATGTGGGAAGTTTCTAGTTCTCACCTACTTCTCACCTACCACATTAGTTTAGCTAGTTTAACTGATTATAAATGATGGAGAGACTGAATTAGACATCTGGAGTTAGCCTAGTGAACTCCGATAGTGATTTAGACACTTCTAGTTAGCCAGTCAGTCATGTTGAGTTGGTAGATTCGAATCTTATCCACGTGATTCAAATTCTCCTTTACGAAACACCATTGTATACTACTGAAATTAATTAAGTTTATATTGTAATTATATTGAGCAATACTTGTTTGTTTCCTGTGAGATTTGTTTTGTTCAATGGGTATTATTCATTCATTTTACACTACATAATAATTTAATCTAATGGCACTCGTTACCTGAATATCAATGGCACATTAATTCTAATAAAGTGTATCAAGGCTCAATATGACAAGTTAGTTCAACCTCGTGTCTTTAATGAGCGAGATCTTATTATGACATGTGATCATAAACATGGCATATTGGGAAAAGGAAAATTTGAATCGATGTGGTATGGTCCTTATGCCGTAAGTAGTATTAGAGAAAGGGTCCTATGAGCTAGTGGATTATGATGGTATACCTTTTGGGAAGCCTCGCAATGGACTTTACCTGAAGAGGTACTATGATTAAGAAATTTCGCATTGGTACCTTGTACATTTATCTATAGTTAACATTTGGTGCGGTTTGATTATTTTGGTGTGGTTTTGAATCTTGTCATATCCATGACTGCTTATTCCTTGTCATGTTTTGACTCTGCAAATGGCTTATTGCTATGGTTTTTTTAATCGTGCCATCCACCATACCCTGAATCTTGCTTCAGTATCTTGGGTACTCTATTCCAAAGCTCATGACTTAGTTAATTCAGGGGGAGTTTTCCTATGTCCAGCTACTAATAATATTGTTGAATATCATGCACTAATAGTATTTTTGACCGAAGCTTCCTCCCATGGTGTTGATCATTTGGTTGTCTATTTAGACTCTTAGTTATTGGTTTCTCAGTTAAATCAAGTGTATGCCATCTGCAACCCCATACTCCTTTGTCTCTTTTGGAGAGTACGTCTCCTTGAACGGTCATTTGAGTCCATAACCTATCAACATGTTCCAAGATATTTCAATTCAATTGTTGATTTGCTTGCTAATTACATTCTGGATTAGCATATTACACATTCTTAACATTTCGATACTTGAATATAACATGTAAATTTGTAATAAGTAGTGTAAAAAGGAGAGACCACCAAGGAGAAAAACAATAAACAGGGAATTATAATGAAATAGACAATGTTTATGGGAAAGAAATAAAGCTTGTATTAATAATAATAAAAAGGAGTGATCACAACTAAGCCTTGGTCTTGGGAGCTCCTCCCAATGGAACCTTGCCTCAAACTTCACCTTTCCTCTATGACTCCAAGAAGGCCTAGGATTATTTGGCTAGTGTCTTGATGCTTTAACACAATATTCATCCATTTCCCATGAGGGGTGAGCCAATATTTAAAGGCTATAATGGATAGAATGGGTTGAGGTTTCAAAGGAGAAGGTTGAGGGATCATCCCAAGGATATTCTTAGGGATAAGGTTCTACAAGTGTCCCTTAGAGAAACTTCTTGAAACTTCTTCATTTTTCCTTTTTAGGATTAGCATCACACTTTCCAGAAGGGAAAAAAGCGGTGTTATGGGGTACCGCCAGCTACATAAAAGCAATAAGTGGCAACACAACACATTGCAAGTGGGAAAGGTGCATTGTTAACTTAGGTGATGCCTATTGTTAGTTGACAAGGTACGGTGGTGGCTCAAAACATGGAAAACACAAGGGAGCAACCCTCCTTCTTTCATTTCTCCACTTCAGACTCTGAGGGATTAGAGCAAACAATGGGATACCCATCACATAACATGATGGTGACGAGATTTAGGTGTAACAGAATGCCCCCCAAAGTATGAGGCTAGAGGGAAACGATAGGAAAAATACTTTGACATACTAGGTTATGACTTCGAGGCAAAGGTCCAAAGGTCGGAACTCATCAACAATCAAGATCATTCAGCAATACTTATACACTTTGATATACGTCCTAAATGACCCACAACATGGCTACCGACCAATATAGTGCAGATCCATGTGAGATACAAAAATTCATGTCTACTGAAATACAATGTAGATCCATGCGAAGAAGACTCAAATTTAGACATAACTATCAAACATACAATGTAGATCTATGTCATACATATGCAAATCTTAGCACAAACACGAACATACAATGTGGATCCATGCAATGACTCATATAAAATACTTCGTCGCATCCTAGGGGGAGGCAATCATAACAAATGAATTTTCAATGAACACCCAGGGTCTTCATCCCGTTCTCAAGAAAGTAAGATTCTAACCATGTGAATAGATGTATTGAAGTCAAACATGGTAGAAACCACTTGATTAGCGGTCAATGATGTGAACCATGAACAAGCACGAGGGAAATCAACACTAATGTCAATGATTATAAAGGTACCCTAGTACATTCCTCTTAATGTGAATAGATGAACTAATGTCGAACACTCAACCGAATCCTTCGATCAAAGGCCAATGATGAGAGCATATTGTCGAAAGTGAGGAAAACTGCCATTAAGGCATGCAGATATCAAGGTAATAACTTGTTTCTAAGACCAGTTCCTAGAAAATGTGTTGATGTCGACATGAATAGTCTCGTCGAAGGAGGGCCATTATGAATCCCACATCAACGACACGAAACTTGGAACAAAGTTGTTGGAAATTGAGTATGAAGTAACCATGGGAATGACTCAAAGGTAATCGACACAAAAGAGAGGTAGGTTTGACTGCAGAGGGTAATTCTTGACACACAACTTTCCTTTGAACATTGAAAATCACAACCGAAGACTTGGAAACATTGACTTGACAAGTCATATACCAAGACATAATACGACGAAGGACGATGCATTCTTTGAAATGACTCAAACGAGTGACATGACTCATGAAAGTGTATCAACTTAGAGGCAAGCTGAAAACCCAAATGTTTGAATGAAATGCAGGCAAGTGCCATGTTCAAAGGTGACTAGAAAGCTGCCATTAATAAAAATGAAACATGATTTCCCTTCCCTTAAGTTCCCCATCATGATTGATGAGTGCCTCTTTGCTTTTTAACGAGCTAGAAGAGGGTAACAAATGCTCGTTATAGCTTATCATAGAATAAGTCCATTCTCATATGTTTTTTTAACCTGATAAAGGAGGGTTTCATTCCCAAAGAGGGTCTTTCAATGCTTATTTTAACGAGTCCAATGAAAAAAAACTCAGTGTCATTCATGTTTAGAGAGTTTGAATGGAACTAAAGAAGACTCCAAAAAGTTATTTTTTGTAAATTTTAGTCCACGAGCCCCAAAAAACTATAAAATAATACCTTGGATAACTCTTCTAGTCAATGATTTGGATAGAGTGTACATTTTTTCGTAACTAGTCTGTCCGAACCGAAAAAGGGATAAACTATCATCGGAAACAGGACCTTTCAAGTACTTTTACGAGCGTGAAAGCAACAAGTTCACTTCGCAATATTTTCATGTTTCGAGAGTCTAAAAAGAGCTTAAAGATAACTCTGATGGGGTTCATTTTTCATGAAAAGTTTTACGAGCCCAAAAAAGTGATAAAAGTATACTCAAAACCTTTTTACTAACGTTTAATGAGCATGATTATGGATTCAAGAGTGCTCGAAAGCTTTTTTGATTTTGTAGAGAATGAAAACGGTGAAAACAAAACTCTTTCATAACCAAAAATATTTCTCCATGAGCCCCATAATTCTCAACAATAGATCATTAAGCACTAATTGACCAAAATTAAGCAATATGGGACCATTATGGGAAATAATAATAAAAATTATTAATAAATAATCCAAAACATGAATAAATAGGGGTGAATAGTATTTTTTTTTACCATTTGTGTTTTTTACCCAACTTTGTGAAAAAATCCCCTTTTGAGGTCAATTTTGGTGTGTAGATTTCAAGATTTACATATGATCAATCTGCATTTTGTCTGGACCAAGTGAATCCTCTCTTCCTTACCTTCATTTTCATGGTTTGACATTTTGTTTTCATGTCATTTTTTAGGGTTTTTGGGTCATTTCTTGAGGGGATATTGCGCTACGGCTATACCACGCTTTCCCTTTATGGGAAAGGCGGTGCTGACCTAACATCGTACATTTTCTTAAAAAAAATTGCAGTGATACCACTCTGTCTGAAAAGACAAAGTGCAATGGCACAACCCAACCCAAAAATTCCAAATATATTACAAAACCAAAATGTTTTAAGGCTTGAGAATGGTATTAACTGGTCTCTAATGCCTCTCTAATGCCTCCTTTTGGTTCTTCAACATGATTAGAAGGCCACCATGCTGGTGTGGAAGGAGAGGAAACATGAACTGGATTACATCCATGGTGTCGATGACCAAAACATGGTGAATGTGCTTTGAGAGTGTGGACTCTTGAATTTCTTCCAGGTGCCAAGTATGAGGGCGCAAGTAAGACTACCTGGAACACTTGATCAAGATGTGGAATCCTAAACAACAATAACTTGAGGTGGGGGACCACATACTTACTTTGGCGGTAGAGGATATCTACATCCTCACAAGATTATCCAGGAGGGGTGCACCTATTTCATTAGTCAGTCCATGAGGAGGGGACATCACCACTGAGGGTCTCATTGTTTAGTATTGTTTTCCTGTGACACAGATGAGTGGGAAAAATATTCCCATTAAAGATGTGATGGACCTAACTCCTAGGACATTTTTGTTCATTATGCAGCGAGTAGCAAGAAGTCATAGGGATCACAAAGATTCTAGGGAACACATGATATATGCCTTGGAATTCATAGATCCTACTGTGTTCAACTGGGCAGGGGCCTATTGGTGGTAATAAAGCACCAACTCACCAAGTTCTGAAGAGGTGAGTTGAAACATTTTGGGTACGAAACCATCTTAATATCATTCATTATAGAGAGGTTCCGACTGTTGAGGCCCCAAGTGGCCATCAACGAGCTTGGCGCGAGGGATCCTTGCATGATACAATGGGTTGAGGTGATGACCAGCCATGGTGGCAATGAGCCTAGGATCAAGTAAAAGACATGATTCTTTTGTTGGATGAGTGACCAGCTGTTGACGATAGAGGATTATGCGTACATGGGTACCGAATTCCGCAATGATATTGACTTGGATCTTTCCGAGGGAGAGAAGTGGGGGAAACTCGGTACAAAAGACACTATGATGCATGTTTTTATATTTTTATGATTTTTATGTGTGATACTGAGACAAGTTTTCTTACTGTGTAGATGTCAGAGCATCCAAACCAGGAAGATCCTCACCCATTGACAAGTAAGGAGGAGCCAGATTTATGCATCAGGAGGCTGACAAGAAGATGTAGGGGGTTAAGGAGAACCTCCATGGGCTTATTATGGACATTCCTGACATATATGTGGATGACCTTTTGAGGAGCTACCAGTGACACACAACCGTTGTGTGGGGATGCTTCGGTTGCTTACTGCACAGGGTGACAAGGGCCATCATGTGTTACCACGATCATTATTAGTGCTCAGTACAAGATATATACTGAAATCCATGAGATTCGGTCTTTTGTTATCTTATCGTACTGAAAGCTACCATGCTTCAGTTTTGGTCTTGGGACCACATTTTGTACAAAACTTTTATATATATACAAACTTCCTTTTGCGACTTACTAGAGAATTTTGAAATGGAATTTATTTACATGGATCTCATCTTTGTACACTACTTATGATAAATTTACATGTTATATTCAAGTATCAAAATGTCAAGAATGTGCAATATGACAATCTAGAATCTAGTTAGCAAGCGAATCAGCAATTGAATTGAAATATCTTGGAACATGTTGATAGGTTATGGACTCAAACGACCATTCAAGGAGACGTACTCTCCGAAAGAGACGAAGGAGTACATGGTTGCAGATGGCATAGACATGTTTTAACTGAGAAACCACTAACTAAGAGTCTAAATAGACAACCAATGATAAACACCACGGGAGGAACCTTCAATCAACAATCCTATCACTGCATGATATTCAACAATATTTTAGTAGTTGGACCTATGCAAACTCCCCCTTAACTAACTAATTCATGGGGTTGGGAATAGAGTACCCAAGCTATTGAAGGATTCAGGGTATGGAAGCTTGCACTATTCGCAAAACCATAGCAATAAGCCATCTGCAGAGTCAAAAAATGACAAGGAATAAGCAGTCATATATAGGACAAGATTCAAAACCACACCAAAATTTAACTATAAATAAATGTACAAGGTACCAATGCGAAATTTCTTAAGCATAGTACATTTTCAAGTAATCAGTTTTGTCACTTTCCTTTTTGTCATATATCTAATTGTACCAACCAAAATTTTTCATGTTTACTTATTTTTAGCTTACATGACTCAACTGTAGACAGTCTAATATAACTTAAACTTGAAATGGGGTGAAATAAAATCTATTTAACTTGAAATAGGGTGAAATAAAATCTATTTTCTCATAATTTTTACCTTCTATCTCTACCATTAAGGATTGATGATTTGCTTGCATGTTATCTAACGCAACATTTATCCTGTGTATTCTCTTGCCCACTGTTGTAAAGGAAAGTTTCCTATGGCTAGGGTTTAAGATGCCATCAACGTACTAGGGTTGAAAGAGAGATGCATAATGTTCAGCAAGTATATATAAGCAAGTTTCAGAGATTAGAATGGTTCATACCTTAGCCAAACGAAGGTTGATCCAAGCAGCCCTTCAATTCTGTTCTTGCTCCTATTGCTCCTCTTGCTCCAAGAGACCTGCAAAACGAATTATACCTTCCTCAAACCAACATGACCACATATAAAGAAATGATAATTAAATAAACATGAAATAATAATCTGACTAANGATTCAATCACACATTGAACAATAATTTGGGAAGAAGAAGGACATCACATCTTTATTAATCTTGAAAACAAGTACAAGTATACCTTCTCTTCAAGTTCGGCAACTCACGAAACCTTGATCTAGTTCTGTTGCTTCTCTTCTCCAAGGAACTCAGCCTCCAAGCTCTAGAACACAAGGAGATAGCTTCTAGGGAAAAGGTGTAGGAAAAGAGAGTCCCAATTCCTTCAACATAACAATGCAAAGATTCAAGTCCCCTCTCATGGACCTCCATACCTCTATTTATATGCTTTATGAAGAGTAAGGGTCGAAGACAAAGTAGTTACAACTGAAGGAGTATTTCTAGGAGCTGAAGGAGTTACAACTAAAGGAGTATAAAAAACGCTCACTTTTAGGGGATTTCTAGGAATTTTCATACTTTGGTGTCTTCAAGAAAGTTTTAGCTAACTGAAATATCTTTCCAACAATGCAAAGATGAGGTCAAACTAAGTTACACAACTTAAGATATGAGTCCTCCAAGTTAGGTGTTTTTTCAATGACTTTCAGTAACTTTCATGAAGTGTCATCATGGAAGTGTCGACATGCGACAGAATCATGGGAAAGTGGTCACATGCAGAGATGTGTCATTTTGAGCTATAACATATGCCCCCTAATGTATGAGGTTAGAGGGGAAGACGATAGCCGAAATACATTATAAAGGAAACAGCTGAGTATGGAGAGAGGAGAGAATCCAAGATTAAAAGGCTCGAATGAAGGTACCTGAAAGAGAGATAAATGTCAGAAAAAACTGATCTCTGGGACATACAAGTCCATTTACAAAACATCCCCATAAAGATACAGGCAGATCCGACATATGTATAACTGATGAAACTATCATGGTCGCTCAATATGCAAAAAGGTGTCATATAAAATCTAAAGGAGTCATGGCCACAAATGAACAAGGTGGATCCATGCTCAACAATCGATCATAGAGACAAAAATACAAGGTGGATCTATGTCTCAGGAAAATGTCATATAAAGTGTAACAAGGTCTTGCGCAACTTGGGCAATAGCAAAAAAAAGACATTGCTACTGTCGGCCCAAGGTCTTCAATCCAAACCACCCAAAAGGTACAAATCCTAACCATGCGAATAAAGGAGTTGAAGTCGAACATGGAGGAAACCGTTTGATTACTGGTCATTGATGAGAACCGTTACCAAATGCAAGGGAAGCCACCATTAATGAAAATCGTCCCCAAGGTACCTAGTACATTCTAACAAGTGTGAATACAAGGACTTGAAGTGGAACACTTAAGAATCCATCGAGTAGGAGACATTAAGTTTTTCCACTACCCAATAGCGAGGGAAATTTCCACTGATGACTGCAATCCCCAAGGTACTGTCATAAAACTCTAAATCTCATTCCCAAAGCAAGATGTGTTGCGTTCGATAGGAAGAGATCCATTGGAAGGAAGGCATTAAGGCATCCTTCATCATCCAACACGAGATAAGTCAAAGACTAATTGGATCTGGAATTGGTACTGAATTTCGTGACAAGGACCGCCGAAGACATGATGTAATGAAATGATACCAGGGAATGGCCGACACAAAAGGTCAAGGAAACTACAGAATAGCCGACAAAGGTTTAATCCTTGAACAGTGAGCATGACACAAAAGTGACTTAGGCAGCTTTTGACACAAAAGAACGAACAACACAAATCTGCAATGTAGGAGACATTGACAAATTCTCCATATAATTGGAAAAGAGACCAACTAGAGGATTAAGAAACTCTGAATCAGGATAAGGTCAAAATACTAGGACCCAACTGTTGATAGACTTAAAACTGGTGCTTTGTTCAAGGAAACAAGACTTGCCACCATGATGTAAAAAACATGTGAATGGACTTCCCTTACCCTCTTTCTTGTAAAGGTTTAACGAGTCCATCAAAGTCAACTCACGGCCTCCTTACTATTTTAACGAGCTCGAAGGAGAGCAGAAAGAATGCTCTAAATGCGAGGAGACAAGTGTTAGGGGAAAGCAAAACTAGTTCCAAGCGCGAGGAACAAGCCTATGCATAATGCAAGGAACATGAGCAAGATAAAGACACTTGGGGAAAGTCTCCTCAAGTTAAAGGGTGTTAAGTTGCAAAGGCAAAAAGATACAAGGCCGAGTGATGATGAGAGAAAAGATGAGGGCTTATACAACGAGCTAAAAGCATGGAAGTCGGCATCAAGCTCATAAGCGCGAGCAGGGCACATGAAAAAGCAATTACAGCTTGAACAACATGACAAGGCCAATAAAAAGTTATGAATCCAACTAAGAATCCTGTCTCCAAGAAACAACAACATGAGGATCACATTCAGAAGAAAAGATCTGATGCAGGTCACTTTGACAGAAACACATGTGACTTTGCTATCTTCTACAAAAGGTAAAGTCAAGGCAGAATTGACTGAAGAAGATTCTATAGAGCCAAGGCTCGAGGGTTTATAATCAGTAAGATCAACCTCAGAAGGAGAACAAAAATCAACAAGGGAGATAGAGTTTGCAGGAACAAACTCAGTATCACGGGAATTGAAAAAATCATAAGAAAAATCAACCTCATCAGGATCACTGACTTGCTATTTGCAGGAAGAGTCCAAAGACTCAAAAAGACCAACATAAGAATATCGATCCATGAGAAGATCGAGCTTACTAGGAAAATCAAGGTTAGACTTAGTCATAACTGAACCAACATCCAATAGAAGGTCAGACTGTATCAAAGACTATAGGAAGACTTCATCCGAAGGAAGGAGATCATCTGAGATAGGACACATGTCTAAACTTTCAAATGGATCGACAAGGTGGAGAGCAAGCTCCATGGTATGTATAGGGTGACTCACTTGGTCAACTGCTGGGACCAAGTCCCGGGAAGGTATGCATGAAAACAGAGGTTGCTTCTCAGTAGCAATTGAATGCAAAGGACATGAGGCAACATAGCTCACCTATGGCGGGGTAGTGTCTATAGAAACATTGGGAATCAATAAAGGAAAAACCTGGTCTCTAGTTGGGTCAAGAGACGGATCAATAAAATCCAACTGATCAATAATGACAATTTCTTCGCCATGATTAAAGTACATCACACGAAATAATGTTGACACCACAGCTTGCATGGCATAGACATAATCACGTCCAAGGAGCATATTGAAGTCCAAGGGGTCTTCTATCACCATGAAGTCAACTAAGACGGTCTTCCCACCCAAAGTAACAGGTGTTTGAGCAAGAATTCCTAAGGCTATACAAGTTCTTCTATCAAACACCAGTAACTAAATAGCAGTCGACACAAGGATGGGAGATCCCATGCCTCACCAAGCACGAGCAGACAAGATACTAACTGAGGCTCCTTCATCAACAATACAATGAGCAATCGTGTATGGTTCAACTTTTACCTTTATCTGGAAAGGTGCATCAGAAGGAAGGTGCAGCTCAACTAGGCTATCCCAATCAAAGGAAGCAATCCAAGAGCTTGGTGGGGGTTCATCCAAAGTGATTTCAGTGCCCCCTTATTCAGTAATTTTTGAACTGGAAGTGAAGAAAATGTGACTAGCAAACACTTCACTCTCCAAAGGAAGAGTGGGATTGATTGACAATGGAATCGATTCAACCGCTTCGTGAAAGTCACTCTCCAAAGGGAGAGTGGGATTGACCAAAGGTGACATTGGTTCAATCACATAAGGATCACTCTCTGAAAGAAGAGTGGGATCGACCAAATCTGATATTGGTTCAACCACTTGATCAACCAAAGGTTGAGTAGGTTGTTGAGAAACTATAGGTTGTTCAAGACAAGGAAATTCTTGAGTCTCGGACCACACTCTTCACACCTCTACGATAGCAGGGCACTGGTGAGTAAGATGATCTCCCCGGCATAGCTTACAAGGAAACTTAATTTTCACTTCAAACGACCAGTTTTCTCAATGGTGTCAACATGACTAGCAGTGGCTGACTATTTTCTCTCAGCATGACCTACAGAGGCTGAAATTTTTCCCCCAACATGACCACCAGAGGCTAGGTGACTGGGTCCAACCTAACTAAGAGAGGTCTGTTGCTGAAAAACTTCAGGATGTTAAAAAACGAGATGACCATGAAACCAAACTCTTCGCACTTCCACAATAGAAAGGCATTTATAAGTAAGGTGGTCTCCCCACAAAGCTTACAAGGAAACTTGGTCTTGTGTTTTGAACGGGTAGTCTTTTCAACGGTGTCAACATGACTTGCAGTGGCTGACAGATTGTCTTCAGCATGAACCACAGAAGCTGAGAGACTGCCCCCAGCATGACCTGCAGAGGCTGAGAGACTGGTTCCAACATGACCTGCAGAGGTTGGATGGGAACCACTAGCATGAACAACAGAGGCTGAATGGTTAGGATCAACATGCTTTGCAACAGTTGAGTGTGTGCCCCCAGCATGAACTTCGGAGGCTGGGTGGATGGATCCAACATGACTTGCAGAGGTTGGATGGGGAGGTTCAACTTGAACATCAGAGGTTGAATGGGTGCCCTCAGTATGAACTACAGAGGCTAAGTGACTGGATCCAACATGACCTGGAAAGTTTGAAAGGATCCCACCAGCATGATCAGCAGAGGCTGGAGGGTGAAGATCAACTTGACTTGCAGAGGTTGAGTGCTTAGATCCAACATGACCTGCAGAGGTTGGAGAGGTGCCCCCAGCATGAACTGCAGAGGCTGGATGGTGAGGTTCAACTTGACATGCAGAGGTTGAACGGGTGCCCCCTTTCTTATGTGCCTTCTTCCTATTCATCCTTCTTTTACTCCTTTTAAATTGTCGATTAATAGTATCAGTACTTTCACCACATGAGGTAGAAGGAGGAGGAGAATCAACTACAGATGAAGGGGAAGCAGTGTTTTGATGCCCATGATATAAGGAACTTACTTGCGAAGCATCAGGGGCATTTAGGACAGTTGGAGTGGAAAACAACCACACCGGTAGCCCTAGGGTGAATCCAGGTAGATTCAAGGTGGCCATCAAAGGAACACCAACATTCCCCATGAGAGGAATAGTACAAGGAGTTCCCAGCATGGGGATCTCTTGGTTGGTGTTCAAAGGGGTGTTAGCCATAGTTTCAAACAAAGAGACAAAGTTTGAGCTCGACAGAAAACCAAAAGTACAAAGCATGCACCTGAAGGCAAACTAAGTACAGACAAACCACAAAACACTCACTAAAAAATCCCTAAAGCCAAACAGACAAACAGGTATAAGATATGCTTTCTAGAAGAAAGATGATATACAGTTACTTGGCATCCCTGTAGATGTTCTTAGGCTTAAGTGGAGGAATCACCCACCACCCTCCCACACCTTCTATCGGGGTTACCTTCCAAGCCCATCGAAGGTCAAGCAGAAATAGCCTTCCGGTGTACCTGTGTATGAACCCTAGATGTCAAAGAGACTAAAGGCTACCTTAACTATATTGACAGTCTGGGGGGACAGTCGCAAGCTTGGTTTGTACACATAGGCAAGGTAGCAAAGCTCGAAAACCTGTCTAAGACAGAATCCCCGGATGCGCAAAAACCTTGGTCTAAGCTTTGACAAGGAATCGAAGGGTTATCTCCTCAGTCCAAGTCTCCACACGGCCTTGCGCTTAACTCCCGTTTGAGAGGAGCATCCCAGATACAATCAACATATAAGAGGATTTACCTAGTGACTGGCCAACTACGTTTGAGATTTAATACTTGTGGAGAGTTAAAACTCCCTAATCCACAAGTCTAACCTAAGCTAGTTGGTGTAGGAGCCTATAAAATAAAACTTACTAATCATTTTTAAATTATATCGTTTATTTTAAGGGTTGTTTTTAGTCAGAGGGTAAATGGCATGAAACTTATGTGGTGTTTTGACTCAAAGTTGAAACAAAATGACTAAGCAAAGAGAAATAAAATGCAAAAAGAAAAAACTATTCTCTTTTTCTTTTTCAAATAGAAACTTGAAAGCCACAAAAGAACAAATTCTTTTTATTTTTATTTTCAAAAACAATGATATGCCATGCAATCTAGACTAAAAAACTAATCTACATGCATATAAAGCAAACGTGTTTTTTTTATTTTTCTTTTATAAATGCAAAAGAAAAACTACCTACAAACAAAAGTATGCAGATGATAAGAACAAAGCGAAAGGAACTCTACTATACAACCACCAAACAAACTCTAGAATGCCCTAAAGTTAGTATAAACCCTACTTGGAAGGAAGGCTTGCATAAAAGACAAGTCAACTATTTTGGCATGGTAAAGTTAACCAACAAAAGAAGAAGGAGACAAGCACCAACAAGCTTCTGAACTCAGACAAAGATCACTAACAGAGGATGACCAAAAACATAAGCCAAAAATCATGCCAGGCAAAGGGAGTGGGGGGAAATAGAAAAGAGAAAACCCTAATGCTATAAAAATGCTTACCACATAGATAAAGAACAACCAAAAAGGATGACACTAACTCCCTGGACTCATGCACCTCCAGAGGACCCCAACAGATCTACCAACTTAGCCCACAACAGCAGAAAAAACCACAAGAATGAAGAAAAAAATCTATTTTAGGGGCACACGTGGATTGTACTACTGACAGGTCGCGTATCATACGGGGGTTGACAGTAAATAAATTCGCGTATAAATACTAGATACGTGACTGTTCAATTTGTGACTCACGTATGGGTGGAAAAAATCCCAAAAAATGTCAAAAACTGCCTTAGGAAGGTGGGAGAAGTGTGCTATCAGACTTAAAAGGTGTTCCTAAGTGGTAAGAAAGACCTGAAACCTTGCAAAAGACTGAAAGAAAAATAGAGAAACCCCAAACAGACAAGGCTCTCCCCAACGGAGTCGCTAGTTCTGTTGTAAAGGAAAGTTTCCTATGGCTAGGGTTTAAGAGGCCATCAACGTACTGGGATTGAAAGAGAGATACATAATGTTCAACAAGTATATATAAGCAATTTTTAGAGATTAGAATGGTTCATACCTTAGCCAAACGAAGGTTGAACCAAGCAGCCCTTCAATCCTCTTCTTGCTCCTCTTGCTTCTCTTACTCCAAGAGACCTGCAAAACGAATTATACCTTCCTCAAACCAACATGACCACATATAAATAAATGATAATCAAATAAACATGAAATAATAATCTGACTAACATCATAATATGTTCATAAACAGAGATTCAATCACACATTGAACAATAATTTGGGAAGAAGAAGGACATCACATCTTTATTAATCTTGAAAACAAGTACAAGTATACCTTCTCTTCAAGTTCGGCACTTCACAAAACCTTGATCTGGTTCTGTTGCTTCTCTTCTCCAAGGAACTCAGCCTCCAAGCTCTGCAACACAAGGAGATAGCTTCTAGGGCAAAGGTGTGGGAAAAGAGAGTCCCAATTCCTTTAGCATAACAATGCAAAGATTCAAGTCCCCTCTCATGGATCTCCCTACCTCTATTTATATGCTTTATGAATAGTTAGGGTCGAAGACAAAGTAGTTACAACTGAAGGAGTATTTCTAGGAGCTGAAGGAGTTACAACTTCAGGAGTATAAAAAAAGCTCATTTTTAGGGTATTTCTAGGCATTTTTAGACTTTGGTGTCTGCAAGAAAGTTTTAGCTAACTGAAATATCTTTCCAACAGTGTAGAGATGAGGTCAAACAAAGTTACAGAACTCAATATATGAGTCCTCCAAGTTAGTTGTTTTTTCAGTGACTTTCATGAAGTGTCGTCATGGAAGTGTCGACATGCAACGGAATCATGGGAAAGTGGTCACATGCAGAGCTGTGTCATTTTGAGCTATAACACCCAAATTGTTGAATCTTGAGTCTTCTTGGATGTTATAAACTATTTTGGTATTTTTTCTTAGGTTAGGGAAGTTATTGAATAGATGTAGTTCACCACATCCCCAACATTTTAGTGGTTCTCTTACTAGTTCATTGGGATTCTTATTAACATATCCTGCTAATTTTGCACTATTTGAGTTGGCTGATTAAAATTTATGTTGAAGTTGTTCCCTTGAAAACTCTTAGAAATATTTATGTATGGTGGAGGCTTAAATCCTTTCTATCTCTAATTAAAATTTTCTTGTTTCATATCCCTCCAGACTTTTGGTACTTCATTCATGTGCTTGTATTGTTCATAGTATAACCTTTCTTTTCTCATGGCATCATCTGGAGTCTAACGATCATCAAACGTTATCATGTCCTTATAGGACTTGGGTAAAAACTGTATAAATATTTGAACTTTTACCTTCTCATACTTGATGTAAGGAACATATCTTATCAGTACTAAGAATTTGTTTACTATATCATCCATGGATATTATTCTTAATTTCAATTCATATAATTTTTTCCTCTTTCCTTCGCAATATCTTTTTGATAGATATTTTCATCTAAAATGCTTGTTGAAGGTTTTCCAATCAATTAATTTATCTTTGAGTCATTTTACTAACTTAAGGTCTTGCCACCAAATGCTAGCTTTGTCATTTAAGTTGTAAATGGGCATTCTAGCCTTCATGTTGTTGGAGTAATAATATAGTTGGAAGTACTTACTCATACCAAGAAGCCAAGCTTATGCTTCTGCTCCAGTTTTATACTCAATGTCAAAGGTAGGTTGTCTTATTTTCTTAAATTCACATACAATATGGTGTTTGTACTTCTGTCTCTTTGCTAGTATTGACCTCACAATTTCTTCTCTTTTAGGATTATCGGTCTCTTTCTTGTTAGAGGAATCGTCACATTCGACAATTTCATTTCTTATTGTTTCATGTGGACAATATTTATGTTTCATGTCTACGTCACTAGAAGTTTGTTTGTTTTTATTTTAATCTTAGAGAGATTATGCAGTACTGTTTCATTTAGTTCCTTATGTTCTTCTTGGGATTTCATTAGTTTCTCATTATGAACTTCGTAGCTCTGCAATTCCACTATTAAACTTCTCATTTTCTCTCATACTGCAGAAGGGGCACTTTGTCCAATGTTATTATTAAGATCTATCACTATGTTTTATTCATGTGTATGTTGATTTGTGTTATCCCAATTATTCTACTTTACCTCCATGTTATTAGACATTATGTTTATAAAATTCTATTATCTGCTTGTAACAAAACAGTTTTTAATTTGTTGGTTTATCATTGTGTCAAAGTTTTGTACTGCCCCAAAAGGCCTAAGTGTTTTAACCTATGGCTCTAAAACCATATGTAATATACCTCGAAATCCTAATTAAGAAAAATCATCTTTACCTTATCGCCATCACTTGCGTCACCATGGGTATTTAACATTTTTATTCAATGATGACATAACAATTGTCATTAAGTTCTCCAAGCTATACTTATTTTATATATCCTTGACATAACTATACCCCCCGCCCCAAAGGTAATTAATGTACTTGTGTTATATATGCCAACTCCTTATGTTATACGTTAATATTTTATTACTTAACCATAGACCAAGCTTAATACACAACTTGTGCTTAATGGTCAAGATACCAACATGGTTATATATATACTTAAATAGTGTAAGTCGCTATAGGTTGTGGGTATTCTCATACCATGGTATCAATACCCTTATCGTTACCTATACCATAACTTAACAATGGTAATGGGTATGCTTTATGCTTATATCCTGGCACTAGGAAGTCAAATTAACATGGAATTTAACTTTCTAAGCTCGAGTATCCATGCCATTACACATTAAGGATTATCCTGGTAAATCTACAAGTTTTTAAGGGTAATTAACTACTCAAAACTATGGATTCCTTGGTGGTTTGGTTGAGGTTCATCACCTCATCGCCCCAACTTGCATTGGTATATGTCTTCATATCCTTCCATCGATTGTCTACAGCCAATATGTACTAGAGGATTGGGTGCCCATTGATAATGCGGGCTTGACCAAGCCTACTGCATTGGATGTTCTGATTTATGTTTTTAATGTTGTCATTAACATTGACTAACAAGCTCCTACGTAATCATCCCATCGATAGTAATGTTAACAATCTGGACCATCCGTAATTTTAGCTTTTCCCTTGCCTCATTCTCAGGTTATGGTTTGATAATAGATAAGTTTCCTCCATGCATCGTGAACCTTATCAATTCTAGTTTATCCTTTCTCAGGTTCATCCTTTCCACCTTGAGCAGGGTCAGCTTACCTTCTACGCGGTTGCTTGTTTAGGAGGGTTTCACCTCTGATTTTAATCTAACACATCTTCCCATCAATGGTTTGAAACCCTTGTAGTTCTAGTTAGTGCTTCCATTCAACTCCTTGGTAACTATTTGTGTCATGCACCTTGTGTTTTTTCTCTGTAAGGATTTTTTGCATGAATTTATTTCAATTCGATTATTGTTGATTATTTTAAGGCTTGTATTCCTTTAAATAATGATGGATCCCTTATTTTACCATGAGGGAACCCATCATCCCTAAAGTAGTGCACGATGGGGTCAAGAAGATCTCTGGTTCATCATTCGTCCAATATATCAACTTGGCTTCTAGGTAAGCCATTTCATGTCTATTGTTTTAAATACACATATATATGCATACTATTGGTTAACTTATTTATTGCGGTTATTAACTTGAATCATATTTTTCCTTTGCAGGTTCAAAGGTTTGGTGTTGATATGCTCAATAATCATGGTCAGGCTTAACTATGGTCATCTCCACACATGTATAAAACCATTTATTGAAAGGTTTAGTTCATTATCGTATTGTCTAATCTTGATAGGAAAATGTGTTAACTCACATTTCTTTCTATTCTATGTAGGTCGAGGGTTTTGGTGCTTCGTTAAGGCTCCTATGGCATAGCGGCTTACCCCAACTATTTGGGTTCCTTTGATACCTCCTTAGTAATATTTCCTGCCCTTTGGGAAGGAAAACATCTTCTAGTGGAGGTTTTTTGCGAACCTTGCAAAAAAAATGGCCATTCATTCATTTACAATGGAGTTCGCTACCAATAGTTTTAGTAGAGGTTTTCAATTGGTGCACCAATACATAAAACACGCACCGATGCATTTTATGAAAAGTAGCACCGGTGCATCAAAATCGCAAGAGCAACGCCTTACTAGTGTGCCACACTATTACGCACACCGATAACAATATAGCTCGATGGAAAAAAATAGATATATATTTTTTCTGTCAAAACTTATCACTATGTGACATGGAAACTAACACACCGATACATGAGGGCATAAAAACACCGACAAAAATCCAAAAAACATAAATTTGTATTACAAAAAAAACATATGGTGC